>JARQOD010000005.1:23470835-23521583 GCA_033576555.1 Oophaga sylvatica
AAAGGCTCCCAAGTATTGGTATTCTTCCCACTAATAAAAGGGTTCAAGCCTTGGGTGACCCAAACCCCTATACACTGTTCTGGCCAGAAATATGCTTTTTTGACCGTGGAGAAGAAAACCCCTCGCATATTTTGGGGCATTACGGGAAGGTTTGACTTCTTCATAGTGACCGTAACTTACCTTTTCTAGCCAAAAAAACCCCCTTTACATTGCAGACATTACTTAAATTTTAGTGTCTCCCCCTTTTTGTTTTGGGCCTGACCCAAACTTTCCCTGCACAGTACGCTTTTTTTGAACACTACAAGTGCCCCAATAGCCAAGGGGGAACCCAAACCACTCGGGGTGAAAACCCTTTTAAAATGCTGTCATTGACAGACATTTAATTATCGGCTGGAAGCCGTAAAGGTCGCCAACAAAACAATCCCGCTAGCTTCCGAAAACACGCATAAAGCGATCGCTAGCGGATTGTTTTTTTTCGCAAAATCCGGCCACTTTTGCATATGTAACACCATCCCTTTAGCGATCTTCTTAACGATTTTGGGGTACAAAAGTCCCGCAAATCGCAAAAAAAGGTGCCACACACGATTAATACTCACCCACGGGGCGCCAGCGATGAAAAGGGTCCGGAACGTTCCAGCGACGGCGAGCACAGCAAAAGCCGCGCGGGGAAGTGCCGCACTAAACAATATCGCAAAGGGGGTCCAAAATTTGTGAGTTTTTTAGCGATTCGTTAGGGGAAATTTTTTTAGTGTGGCATCCCCTTTAACAATCCCATCATCGTCACCAGTGTCACATGACAGCATGTCGCCGATGGGTTGGCATGACAACCAGGTTTCCAGCAGATCTCTATAGTTGTCACTGTCAGATTGCTATGAGCACTGCCCAGTGGTCAGCGCTCATAGCAAGTGAGCAGTTCTGCTACATACAGGCAATCTGATCACCTGTATGTAGCAGAGCCAAACATACAGCAACTTCTAGTCTCCCATGGAGATTACTAAAGAATGTAAAAAGTAAAGTTTTTAAAATTATTAAAAATAAAAGATTAAGCTCAAATCACCAATCATCAATTTGCCCCATTAAAAATAAACCAGTTAAATAAATCAAATGTACACATTTGGTATCGCTGAGTGCAGAATTGCCCGATCTATCAATATAAAAAATGAATTAACCCGATCAGCAAACGGCGTAACGAGAAAAGTCCAAATGCCAGAATTTTTTTTTTTGGTCGCCGCAACATTGCATTAAAATTCAATAACAGGCGATCAAAAGATCGTATCTGCACCAAAATGTTATCATTAAAACGACAGCTCGGCGCACAAAGTGTGCCCTCACCCAACCCGATTCACAAAAAATGGGCATAGGAAAAACACCCGAACATTTTTTTAAAAAAATGCGCCAAAGTGGAGAAAAATCCAAACATGTCTAGGTTCTTTTTTATCTGAACTAGTAATGACATGGAGAATCATAATGGCACGTCCGTTATAACATTTAGTGAAATTGTTAAAAAAAAAAAAACACTGGTGGATTCCACTTTTTTACAATTTGACCGCATTGGAGTTTTTTCCCATTTTCCAAAACATGATATTAAAATCAATGGTGCCATTCAAAAGTACAACTCGGAGCACAAAAAAATAATCCCTCACATGGCCGTATTGACCGATCAATATAAAAGTTATGGCTCTGGGAAGAAAGGGAACAAAAAAGGAAAACGCGAAAATTCCTCCAGGGTTAAGGAGTTGAACAAGTGAAGAAAAAAAAAAAAAGTCTAAAAAAAAATTAAATAAAAAAGTTTGAATCATCCTACTCAAAATAACACACTTAAAGAAAAATAAAATACACATTTGATATCGCCGCATTCAGAATCGCCCAGTCTATCAGTATATAAAAAAAATTAATCTGAGTAAACTGTGTAGGGGAAAAAAAGTCAAAACACCGGTTTGTTTTTTGGTCACCACACCATTGCGTTAATAAGATCAAAATATCAAGAGAACATATCCAAACCAAAATGGTATAATTAAAAACATAAGCTCGGCACGCGATAAAAAAAGTTCAGATCACAAGAAAATAAAGACGCTACAAGTCTCCGAAATTGCGCAATCTATTATTTTTTTTTATTTTTTTATAACCTTTGTTTATTTAAATGGTGAAAAAAAATCCAAACTATTCATGTTTGGTATCGAAGAACTAGCAGTGACCTGGGGAATCATAATGGCGGGTCAGTTTAAGCATTTGGTGAACATGGTAAAAAAAAAAAAAATAACAATCAGTTGTGAAATTGGACTTTGGGGTTTTTTTGCAAAAAAGAAAAAAAAATGCCGTTCAAATTAACAACTCGTCCACAAAAAGCAAGCCCTCCATGTCATATTAATGTAAAAATGTAAAATGTTAAGGTTCAATACATGAATAGCAGAAAATACATTTAATTTAAATCCGTTCATGCAATTCTAATTAATATATATTGTATATTGTAATATAATATGATATAATATATTGAAATGTAATATAATATTATATAGATAAAATATATAATGTAATCCGGTACGGACGGGGGCTGAAGTTCAGCCCTGGCATTTGAATTCACACAGGCCCATGCTGTCACTATCCCAAGCTCCAGATGGGATATATTACTAATATTACCCTGGAAGCAAGATTTACTGCAAGACCAATATTTCTAATGATACCAGTGGCTGCTGGGGTAAGTGACGGAGTCAGTGACTTTTGTGCTCCGTCACAACTCTTAGCATTATGGGTGTCTTGAGAGCACAGATTCTATTAACAACGTAGGAGATAAGGCAGCCCACGACCTGACAGCAATTCTGGCAAATGCCAGAAGGGCCTAAGTGGTCAATCCGGCCCTGAATGTAATATTATAAATTCTATTATATATCTAATTATATATAAGATACATATATAACAGAATATATAATAAAATATATATACAGTACAGACCAAAAGTTTGGACACACCTTCTCATTCAAAGATTTTTCTGTATTTTCATGGCTATGGAAATTGTAGAATCACACTGAAGGCATCAAAACTATGAATTAACACATGTGGAATTATACATTACATTTTACAAAAAAGTGTGAAACAACTGAAAATATGTCTTATATTCTAGGTTCTTCAAAGTAGCCACCTTTTGCTTTGATTGCTGCTTTGCTCGCAGAAAAGGTGAACGGATGGACTCTACATGCCTGGTTCCCACCGTGAAGCATAGAGGAGGAGGTGTGATGGTGTGGGGGTGCTTTGCTGGTGACACTGTTGGGGATTTATTCAAAATTGAAGGCATAGTGAACCAGCATGGCTACCACAGCATCTTGCAGCAGCATGCTATTCCATCCGGTTTGCGTTTAGTTGGACCATCATTTATTTTTCAACAGGACAATGACCCCAAACACACCTCCAGGCTGTGTAAGGGCTATATGACCAAGAAGGAGAGTGTTGGGGTGCTACGCCAGATGACCTGGCCTCCACCGTCGCCAGACCTGAACCCCATCGAGATGGTTTGGGGTGAGCTGGACCATTCACCGCTTCAATTTTGAATAAATCCCCAACAGTGTCACCAGCAAAGCACCCCACACCATCACACCACCTCCTCCATGCTTCACGGTGGGAACCAGGCATGTAGAGTCCATCCGTTCACCTTTTCTGCGTGCAAAGCAGTAATCAAAGCAAAAGGTGGCTACTTTGAAGAACCTAGAATATAAGACATATTTTCAGTTGTTTCACACTTTTTTGTAAAGTGTAATGTATAATTCCACATGTGTTAATTCATAGTTTTGATGCCTTCAGTGTGATTCTACAATTTTCATAGCCATTAACCCCTTCACCCCCAAGGGTGGTTTGCACGTTAATGACCGGGCCAATTTTTACAATTCTGACCACTGTCTCTTTATGAGGTTATAACTCTGGAACGCTTCAACGGATCTTCGCGATTCTGAGATTGTTTTCTCGAGACATATTGTACTTCACGTTAGTGGTAAAATTTATTCGATATACCTTGCGTTTATTTTTGAAAAAAACGCAAATATGGCGAAAATTTAGAAAATTTTGCAATTTTCAAACTTTGAATTTTTTTTCTCTTAAAACAGAGATATGTCACACAAAATAGTTAATAAATAACATTTCCCACATGTCTACTTTACATCAGCACAATTTTGGAACCAAAATTTTTTTTGTTAGGAAATTATAAGGGTTAAAAGTTGACCAGTGATTTCTCATTTTTACAACAAAATTTACAAAGCCATTTTTTTTAGAGACCACCTCACATTTGAAGTCACTTTGAGGGGTCTATATGGCAGAAAATACCCAAAAGTGACACCATTCTAAAAACTGCACCCCTCAAGGTACTCAAAACCACATTCAAGAAGTTTATTAACCCTTCAGGTGGTTCACAGGAGCTGAAGAAACTTGGAAGGAAAAAATTAATATTTAACTTTTTAGCCACAAAAATGATCTTTTACAAACGTTTTTTTATTTTCACAAGGGTAAAAGGAGAAAATGGGCAGATAAAGTTGTTGTGCAATTTCTCCTGAGTACGCCAATACCCCATATGTGGGGGAAAACCACTGTTTGGGCACACGGCAGAGCTCGTAAGGGAAGGAGCGCCGTTTGACTTTTTCAAACTAAAATTGGCTGGAATTGAGATTAGACGCCATGTCGCGTTTGGAGAGCCCCTGATATGCCTAAACAGTGGAAACCCCCCACAAGTGACACCATTTTGGAAACTAGACCCCCTAAGGAACTTATCTAGATCTGTTGTGAGCACTTTGAACCCAAAGTGTTTCACAAAAGTTTATAATGCCTGGGTGTGAAAAAAAAAAAAAAAAAAATTTCCACAAAAATGATTTTTTAGTCCCAAATTTTTGATTTTTCCCAAGGAAATTGGACCCCAAAAGTTGTTTTCCAATTTGTCCTGAGTATGCTGATACCCCATATGTGGGGGGGGGGAAACTGTTTGGGCGCACGGCAGGGCTTGGAAAGGAAGCGGTAACGTTTTGGAATGCAAACATTGATGGGGGTCATGTTCCATTTGTAGTGCCCCAGATGAGCCTAAACAGTGGAAACCCCCACAAGTGACCCCATTTTGGAAGCTAGACCCCCTAAGGAACTTATCTAGATCTTTGGTGAGCACTTTGAACCCCCAAGTGCTTCACACAAGTTTATAATGCCCGAGCATGAAAATAAAAAATCCTATTTTTTTCCCACAAAAATTATCTTAGTCACTAATTTTTTATTTTCCCAAGGGTAACAGGAGAAATTGGACCACAAAATTTGTTGTCCAATTTGTCCTGAGTACGCTGATACCCCATATGTGGGGGGGAACCACTGTTTGGGCGCATGGCAGAGCTCGGAATGGAAGGACCACCATTTGACTTTTTCCAACCACAATTGGCTGGAATTGAGATTGGACGCCATGTTGCATTTGGAGAGCCCCTGCTGTGCCTAAACAGTGGAAACCCCCACAAGTGCCCCCATTTGGGAAACTAGACCCCCTAAGGAACTTATCTAGATCTTTGGTGAGCAATTTGAACCCCCAAGTGCTTCACACAAGTTTATAACGTAGAGCCGTAAAATTAAAAAATCATATTTTTTCCACAAAATTGATTTTTTTCACCCCAATTTTTATTTTCCCAAGGGTAACAAGACTCCAAAAGTTATTGTGCAATTTGTCCTGAGTGCGCTGATACCCCATATGTGGGAGTAAACGACTGTTTGGGTGCATGGCAGAGTTTGGAAGGGAAGGAGCGCCGTTTGACTTTTTCAATGCAGAATTGGCTGGATGCTGTTGTGAATGGGTTTGAGATGAGTTCTGAGCAGAGGCTCCCTCTGGTGGTTACAAGCGGTGCTAGTGAAGATTGTGAGGACTGGGAATCAGGTGTTACTGACTGGTCTTATATAAGGGAGTCATTTTCCCATCAGGGTTGCCGGTGATCAATTGTTCTGGTCTGAATCCTTCATTCCAGTTTCCCTTGTAGCCTGCTGTGTCGTGTCTGCATCTCCTGCTTACAGATAAGACTTTTGCTTCTTTTGTGTTTTTGCTATATTTTTGCATTTTGTCCTGCACTTCTTTGGGGGCCTTCAGGGTCCCCTCCGGGGGCTTCTGCCCTCTCAGTTTAGTTCAGCCACTGAGTTTTGTTCTTTTGCTTTTTCTAGTTTTTTCAGTGGCTGCTGTTTTGATTTTGTTACACCAGAGAACTAATTTAGGTGGTAGAGGTCGTGTGATCTCAGGTGATTTTGAAATTAGTAGAGTTGGTGCTTTTCAGGGTTTTCTGGGATTGCAGTAAGTACCCTTCCTATCCTTTTCTATTTAGATAGTTTGGGCCCCAGCGTTTGCTCATACTATTTTCTTTCTGTGTCAGTATTTCCTCTTGTCTAACCGCCATTACATGTTTGGGGGCTTTCTGTTATCTTTGGGGTTCTGCTCCGGGGCAGATAGCTTTCCTATTTCTATCTTTAGGTGTAGTTAGTTTCTCAGGCTGTGACGAGGCGTCTAGGACCAACGTAGGAACGCTCCACGGCTGCCTCTAGTTGTGGTGGTTAGTCAGGGTACTGCAATCTCATAGATTCCAACTGCTCTGGTGTATTGCCTTTTTTACCTGCACTCCTCAGCTACCGAAACATAACAGGATGCCATGTCGTGTTTGGAGAGCTCCTGATATGCCTAAACAGTGGAAACCCCCCACAAATGACACCATTTTGGAAACTAGACCCCCTCAAGGAACTTATCGAGATGTGTGGTGAGCACTTTGAACCCCAAAGTGCTTCACAGAAGTTTATAACGTACAGCCGTAAAATAAAAAATCCTTTTTTTTTTTTTTTACAAAAATGATTTTTTCGCCCTCTATTTTATTTTCACAAGGGTAACAGGAGAAATTGGACCCCAAAAGTTGTTGTCCAATTTGTCCTGAGTACGCTGATACCCAATATGTGGGAGAAAACTACTGTATGGGCGCACGTCAGGGCTCGGAAGGGAAGTAGTGACGTTTTGGATTGCAGACTTTGATGGAATGGTCTGGGGGCGTCATGTCGCATTTGGAGAGCCCCTGATGCGTCTAAACAGTGGAAACCCCCCACAAGTGACCCCATTTTGGAAAATAGACCCCTCAAGGAACTTATCTAGAAGTGTGGTGAGCGCTATGAAGCTCCAAGTGCTTCACAGAAGTTTTATAACATACAGCCGTAAAAACAAAAAAATCATTTTTTTTTTTACAAAAATGATTTTGTCGCCCCCAGTTTTTTATTTTCCCAAGGGTAACAGTAGAAATAGGACAAATTGCACAATAACTCTTGTGGTCCAGAGTATGCTGATACCCCATATGCGGGAGTAAACTACTGTTTGGGCGCATGGCAGAGCTCAGAAGTGAAGGAGCACCGTTTGACTTTTTCAACGCAGAATTGGCTGGAATTGAGATCAGACGCCATGTCACATTTGGAGAGCCCCTGATGTGCCTAAACAGCGGAAACCCCCCAATTCTAACTCCAACCCTAACCCCAACACACCCTAACCCTAGTCCCAACCCTAACCACAAACCTAACCCTAACACACCCCTAACCGTAATCCCAACCCTAATCCTAATCCTAGCGTTAGCGCCAACCCTAACCCTAACTTTAGCCGCAACCCTAACCCTAACGGGAAAATGGAAATAAATACATTTTTTTTAATTTTATTATTTTTCCCTAACTAAGGGGGTGATAAAGGGGGTTTGATTTACTATTTATAGCGGGTTTTTATGATTGGCAGCTGTCACGCTAAAAGACGCTTTTTATTACAAAAAATAGTTTTTTGCATCACCACATTTTGAGAGCTATAATTTTTGCATATTTTGGCCCACAGAGTCATGTGAGGTCTTATTTTTTGCGGGACGAGGTGACGTTTTTATTGGTACCATTTTTGAGCAGGTGACATTTTTTGATCGCTTTTTATTTCGATTTTTGGGAGGTTATAATGAACAAAAATCAGCAATTCATGAATTTCTTTTGGGGGAGGCGTTTGTACCGTTCCGCGTGTGGTAAAATTGATAAAGCAGTTTTATTCTTCGGGTCAGTACGATTACGGCGATACCTCATTTATATCATTTTTTTATGTTTTGGCGCTTTTATAGAATGAAAACAATTTTATATAAAAAATTATTATTTTTGCATCGCTTTATTCTGCGAGCTATAACTTTTTTTTTATTTTTTTGCTGATGATGCTGTATGACGGCTCGTTTTTTGCGGGACAAGATGACGTTTTCAGCGGTACAATGTTTATTTATATCCGTCTTTTTGATCGCGTGTTATTCCACTTTTTGTTCAGCGGTATGATGATAAAGCATTGATTTTTTTGCTTCGTTTTCTTTTTTTTTTTTAAGGGGTTCATTAAAGGGGTTAACTAGTGGGACAGTTTTATAGGGGGGTCGTTACGGACGCGGCGATACCAAATATGTGTACTTTTATTGTTTTGGTTTTTTTATTTACAGGAAAGAATGAATTTATTGGGGAATATATTTTTTTTTTTATGATTTTTTTTACCACTTTTTATTTTTATTTTTTTTACTTTTATACTTTGTCCCAGGGTGGGACATCACTGTATTTTAGCAGATCGCTGGTGTGACAGTGTGCACAGCACTCTGTCACACCAGCGATCGCTCTGGCACTGCTGCAGGCTTCCCCAGCGCCTGCTCTCAGCAGGCACTGAGGAAGCCGCCTCCCTGCAGGACCCCGGCGCCATCTTGGATCCGGGGACCTGGAGGGAGGACGGACCCTCGGAACAGCGCGACACATCGCGCTGCTCTGAGGGTCTCAGGGGAGCGCGCAGGGAGCCCCTGCCTGCGCGATCCTCCCCTGTGCCCCGGGTACACTGCGATCATGTTTGATCGCGGTGTGCCAGGGGTTAATGTGCCGGGAGCGGTCCGTGACCGCTCCTGACACAGTCACGGGTGTCAGCTGTGATAATCAGCTGACACCCGGCGGCGATCAGCTGCGCTCCCCCCGGGAGCGCAGCTGATCGCCCATGACGTACTATTCCGTCCATGGGAATAAGGTCCAGGGTCACATGGACGGAATAGTACGTCTGATGGCAGAGAGGGGTTAAAATACAGAAAAATCTTTGAATGAGGTGTGTCCAAACTTTTGGTCTGTACTGTATATATAACAGAATATATAATAAAATATATATAGCAGAATATATATATTATAAAATTATATTAGAATAATAAAATATTATTTTTTTTGCAAAACATACTTGAGTAGTTATGTGAACCCCCTAAAATGCTGCCATAGACAAATACAACTCATCCAGAAATAACCCAGGTTTCATACAGGTAATTGCCCAAAATGTGTTTTAACCACCTAATACCAGGTGATTTAAAATATTCCACAACCACACACAAGGTAAGTCTCCATTATAGTAATCTACATATGTGTGCAGGAAAATTATGTTGGACACACAAAATGTCAATATACAGTAGATGCAAAAACAACTGCGCAAGCAGCAAAAATGTGTACTACTACAAAAAAATGTATAAACAACAAGTTTATTAATAGAGATGTATAAAAGAGTTTATCACACAAATATACAGGAGAACAGAATAATAAGAGGCATATATTATGTAAAACAATGGGAACACTGTATTGATAACATAAAAGGCGACCGGTTAACCTGGAAAATCCCCCCCCCCCCCCCTTCCACTGAACCAAATAGAGCCAAAAATAAGTGATGCATACTCCTGTATATTTGTGTGATTAACTCTTTTATACATCTCTATTAATAAACTTGTTATTTACACATTTTTTTTGACTAGTACACATTTTTGCTGCTTGTGCAGTTGCTTCTGCATCTAATACCAGGTGAGCAGCTTCCTATTTAAAAAGTGCTAACTTAATATCGGATAAGACCCTATTGCGCTTTGTCTCCCTTGCTTTATCTATTCACTACCTCAGGAACATTCTCCTTCACCCTTTGCTAGCTCTTCCCTCATTACTGTCATGCCTCACTAAATACTGATTATTACATCTCCTCAAACTCCAGGACTTGTTATTATTTCCTGTCAGTGACTGCTACCCCCTGTCTATACTGGGGTAACACATTCCCACCATCCACTGTCCTGATCTACTGATCTCCACATCCCAGTAACATCGTCCTGATGTAAATCCCCTCCTGCTCATCACCTGATTATACTGGAATCTCTCTGCTGTTTCTGGACGTTTCTGCTTCTCTAATGTCCCGGTTGCAGTTTTCAGGTCATCTGATATAAGGAGATTATTAGAAGCTGTGGTTACATCCAGTAATATGTCTGCAGGACCTGCTGCCATAGACAAATACAACTCATCCAGAAATAACCCAGGTTTCATACAGGTAATTGCCCAAAAAAATAACACTATGGCCCCTAAAATTACCAAGAAAGAAAAAAAAATATCATGGTCTTAGAACCCCCATCCTTTAGTGGTTGGAAGGTTCTCAAGTCTTAGGGTGTTACCAAAAATCTGATTAAAGAGTTTTAAAATAATTCTTTACAGCACTTTTTCTTTTATGTAGACAAACCTTTTTAATTTGGGGTAAATCTAATGAAAATGGCCTGGTGATATGAGGACATCCATTACTGACATCTGACACATCTAAGATCAATAATCACAACTGATAACTGATCTTTAGACTACGTGGCTCTGGGAAAATTTATGGTTTTGTTATATAATGTTTCAGAGGTTAAAAATCCCATATGACTAATTCATCCTTGTAATGTTTGGCCTTACCTGTCTTCTTCTCAGTAGCCATAACCACTCTGCCGTAGGAACCGCTGCCCAGTGTCTCCAAAAACTGGTAATCCTCCTCACTGGTATGGGTGAGCTCCAATGTATGTACGGTGTCCATCATAGCTTATGATGAAATGAAGATTTAGTTGGTTTTCCTCAAGTAAATTCTGCCGAGCTGCAATCTCACAATTAGTGAAGTCTCTTCTCTAGGAGTTGAGTGCTAAGACCTTGTATTAAAGATCCACATCACAAATGACTGCACTGATCCATCAGTCTTATATGGACACCATGGCCATGAGATTGAGGTTCCTCCTCCTTCATAGACAATGGTGTAAGTGGCCATCTAGTCGTATGGAAATTAAGATCTCCTTAAACACACTTCTATTGTGAGTGGAAAGAAGATGATCAGCTCAGGTACAAAGGACATCTGGGTGGAGGCCATGCTTGGTTTATCTGCCAATTGTTGACATAATCTAATATGCTGCTTTCATATGCCAAATGATGCTGAAGTAAAGGTGTGAACATGGCCTAAATCCTCCAATACTTTCTATAGCTAAAAGGACCTTGATATGTACAGCATGTAGATTACTTTATTGTCAAGAAATCATTGTAAAACTTGCATCCTGCATTTAAAAACAATGATCAAAAAGTTGTTTACCCCAAAATGCCTCCATTGAAAATAGATTCACGAATTTTGAAGAGAGAAAAAAAGGGTAGGCAATTTATTTTTAATTGATGAATGACAAATGAATGAGAATGGGCCAAAACTGCTTGGAAACTCGCTGTTCCTGAAATAGGGGACACAGTTCTTTGTGAATGGAACTGTATTGAGAATGTGTGACCACCACTCCTATACAGGGTGATTACAGTTTATTGCAGCAGGGAATTAAATTTGTCCCCATAACTTGGCCACGAATCAAATGTTTGCTCGTTTTTGAGTCTAAAGATGTAAAACCAAATAAAAAAAAATATAGCTCCCGATATTGCATTACATTAAAGATTTCACTATTTACGCTTCCAAAGTGTTAGAGGATTCTTGCGTTTTCCATGAAGAGTTATTGACCTCCATCTATTACCATACAATATTCTGAAATTATGCTTTTTGGGATTAAGTGTTCAGGTTGCAGTAAAAATGGGTTCAAACTTGTGTAGATTACATCACCCCCCACCACCATCCTTAAATAAGAGACACCATTTATTTTGCCTTTGATGGAGCGGTGTGACGGCTTGTTTATTCCTCCATTGATTACAATAAAGAATAATCATAACATTTTTTGTCCAATTGGTTTATTCAGTCCCCACCTCATCCTAAGGGAAAATAAAGTCAATTCTGTGGGGGCGGAGGGTTTGTCCTTTTTGAACACATAATTTACCACTTTTGCAGATGCAGCCATAACTGTTGTAGTTTTGTTCTGTTTTTTTTATCAAATATCAAAAAAATTGAATCACACCCCACTTTAGTCCATTAAAATTAATGGTAAGTAAAAATTTTTGTAAATTTATATTCTTTAGTTCCATAAAAAGGCTTAAATCTACAATTGTTAGATCACTACTGGCAGTTCCCAGTTTATGAAACATTTGTTCAGTAGGTTCTTTTACAAGATGGAAAATGGGCAAATTTTTTGTCTTTAAGTGAAACTACAGCCAATTTTATTTTCTTTTTAATTTCGAACTAAATCACATGCAAGTCATTTGTCCATGTCTCAGGGCCTGTCTGTGCTATATGTTGCAGTATGGCAGCACTGTGGTCATTGAAGATTGCAGTCTGTGAAGCGCAGCTGATGCAACTGGGACAGTCGGTAAACATTGTAGGTTGGACGCTGTGTACTTGTTCAGCGACCAACCCACAGCATCCCGATGTTACAGCAGAGTGGATGGGATTTTAAGAAATCCCACATCCACTATGTGTCCAGAGACGCCCGCAGTTCACTCGCGGAGACTGATTTGCGATGTGTCTCTCCAAACTGCAACATGTCTATTTCTCTTGCACAGACTCTAGTCTCCAAGAGAAATTTCTCCCATACAATGTATTGGACATAGTGAACCCACACGGTTCACCGAACAGATACGGATTCACCTGCGTTTAATATAAGGCAACGCTATGGAAGCAGCGAACATGTGTTGTGTCCAAAGCGCTGCCAGTTCCGGTTCGTCTGCACATACCCTTAAACACGATCAGAGAGCAATAAAATGATACAAGATATGAGTGAACCAGACTATGTCGCCAGGTTCAGCCGACTTCGTTTTAGGGCGCTGATCATTGTTCCCCCTGAACCCACAGCTTTCTCATCCAGCACGCTGGCCAAACAAGCCCTCCTGTGTATGGGAGTCTGAGATGGTTACTGGATAGTCAGGTAATGTGTGGCCAGCCTTTGTCTTTTTGTTTCTTTACCAACATATCTATTGTATCAGAATTAAATTGATCACCTGATTTGCAAATATTTAGAGATTCTTAAATTGGTCCCATCTTAATGACCACATAAATCAATTAGTGAGAGCTCTAGTTTACATTTGGGGCCTTTTTCACATGCAATGACATTCTTCTGTGAAGCTATTATTAAGGGAAGATTTTACTACTCAGGTTGGCACAATTCCCCATCGTCCAATAGGGAATACCTGTGTAAGCATGTTAGTCAAGGAGTTCTTAAAGCCAAGGATTTCTCCCCTTCATCTTTGGGGGAGGAAAGTCAGCATTTGTATCGAAAAATTGTCCCTGTGATGCGATGTATACAGAGGGGAAAGGGTGAATCTTGGTCCCCTCCAATTGTACCAAAGATTTGGATTCCTTAGAATTTCTTGGGTCAAATCTAGCAAAATGGCTGTCGGCCAGACATTAAATACTCAGTGTGCACATAGCCTGAAGGAACAAAATTGATGAGTTTGTGTAAATCATATTTGTAAGCCAAAGCCAGGAGTTGAACAACCAAAGGGGAAAATTGTTATGTTTCGGTAACTGAGGTGAAACCCAGAATTACAGAAAAATGGAGACATCAAAGTGGCAGAGCTAGCCCTATTATTAAGAGCAAACTCAGCCAAAGGCAAAAAAGAGACCCAGTCATCCTGATCAGCAGACACAAAGCATCTTAGATAAGTCTCCAATGTCTGGTTTGTTCTCTCAGTTTGACCATTGGTCTGAGGATGAAACGCCGAGGAGAAAGACAATTGAACACCAAGTTTAGAACAAAAGGTCCTCCAAAATCTTGAAACAAACTGGACTCCCCTGTCAGACACAATGTTCTCAGGAATGCCGTGTAAACGAACTACGTGCTGAAGGAACAAAGGCACCAATTCAGAGGAGGAAGGCAACTTAGGTAATGGCACAAGATGTATCATCTTGGAAAACCTATCACAAATCACCCAGATGACGGTCATTCTCTGAGAAACAGGGAGGTCGGAAATGAAATCCATAGAGATATGGGTCCATGGTCTCTTGGGCACAGGCAATGGCATCAACAAACCACTAGAGCGAGAGCAAGGCTTGGAGCGAGAGCAAGTCCCGCAGGACTGCACAAATTCCATGACATCACGAGACAAGGTAGGCCACCAAAAGGACCGACTAACCAAGTCTCTGGTACCAAAAATTCCGGGATGACCGGCCAGCGCGGAACAATGAATCTCAGACATCACACTCTTTTTCCACTGGTCCGGGACAAACAATTTCCCAACAGGGCAGCGCTCGGGCTTATCCTCCTGACACCCCTCCAGAGCCAGTCTCAAATTGGGTGAGATGGCGGAAAGAACTATACCCTCTTTCAAAATAACAGAAGGATCAGATAACTCAGGAGAGTCCTCCAGGAAACTCCTCGAGAGGGCATCCGCCTTAACATTCTTAGTGCCAGGAAGAAATGAAACCACAAAATTAAAACGTGTGAAAAACAAGGCCCACCTGGCCTGTCTAGGATTAAGTCGCTTGGCAGATTCCAGATAGACAAGATTCTTATGGTCCGTAAGGACCACCACCTGATGTTTGGCTCCCTCCAGCCAATGTCTCCACTCTTCAAAAGCCCACTTCATGGCCAATAACTCCCGATTACCCACGTCATAATTACGTTCAGTAGGAGAAAATTTTCGAGAGAAAAAGGCACAAGGGTTACTTTTAGAGGTCTCTGGATCTCTTTGGGACAAAACGGCACCTGCCCCAATTTCAGAGGCATCAACCTCCACCTGAAATGGTAGAGAAACATCAGGCTGCCGTAGAACAGGAGCAGAAGTGAATCTCTGCTTAAGTTCCTGAAATGCAGAGACTGCCTCAGGAGGCCAATTCACCACATCAGAACCCTTTTTGGTCAAATCAGTTAAAGGTTTAACAATAACCGAGAAATTACCAATAAATTTACGATAAAAATTGGCAAAACCAATATGATATGACCCTTCTCCAATGATTCCTTGATATAAGACTGCATAGCGTCATGTTCAGGTACAGACAAGTTAAAAAGGCGACCTTTAGGGAATTTACTACCAGGCACTAATTCAATAGCGCAGTCATAGCTCCTATGGGGAGGCAAGAATGCAGATTTACTTTTGCTAAACACCTCAGAAAAATCAATCAAAAAGTCAGGAACATCCTGAGCCTGGGGGAGGCAGAAAAAACAGGAGTGTTGGTATTAACACATTGGCAGCCCCAACTGGTTACAGACAGTTTTCCAATCCAAAACAGGATTATGAGACTGCAACCAAGGGAAACCCAGTACGATAATATCATGCAGATTATACAGAACCAAAAATTTGCAGCACTCCTGGTGATCAGGTTCAACCCTCATTATCACCTGAGTAGAGAACTGAGGTTTATTCTCAGCCAAAGGGGTAGAATCGATCCCCAGTAGGGGAATAGACTTCTGTAGGGGTATCAAGGGAAACCCACAACGTTTAGCAAAATCATAATCCATCAGGTTAATAGCTGCTCCAGAATCAACGAAAGCCTGAGCAGAAAATGAGGACAGAGAGCATATCAGAGTGACAGTTAATAAAAACTTAGTCTGAACACTACCCAAGACAACTGAGCGTGCAAAACGTCTTCCCCGCTTAGGGCAGACTGAAATAGCATGAGAGGCATTACCACAGTAGAAACATAACCCATTGCGCTTTCGAAACTCATGACTCTGTGCCCCAGACACCACTCTATCACACTGCATGGATTCAGAAGCAGGTTCACAAGGCAACACTATTCCACGCATACTTCTCCGCTCACGCAAACGTCTGTCAATTTGAATCGCTAATGACATAGAATCATTGAGACCAGAGGGGACAGGGAATCCTACCATAACATCCTTTACATTATCTGACAAACCCTTCCGAAAAAGTGCCGCCAAAGCGTCGTCATTCCACTTGGTCAGGACTGCCCACCTACGGAATCTCTGACAGTATAACTCAGCGTCATCAAGCCCCTGATTTAATGCCAACAAGGCTTTTCAGCTTGATCAGTGACATTAGGCTCATTGTACAATAACCCCAAAGCCTGAAAAAATGCATCAACATCACTCAAAACCGGATCCCCAGGTGTCAGGGAAAAAGCCCAATCCTGAGGATCGCCGCGCAGGAGAGAGATGACAATTTGAACCTGCTGCGCTGCGTTCCCTGAGGACTTAGATTTTAAGGCAAAAAACAATTTACAATTATTTTTGAAATTCTGAAACTTAGCTCGATCCCCCAAAAACAAATCTGGCATGGGAATCCTAGGTTCCACAACAGGCAACCCAGCAAGATAGATAGCAATACTCCGAACCTCAGTGGCAAGCTGATCCACACGGCCAGACAACTGTGCAAACTCCATTGAGAGAAAAAATCCTCCCCAGCACCCAGAGATACAGAGGGAAAAAAAAAAAAAATGCAACAAACAGAAAAATATCTCTGACAACTCTGACAACTGTTTTTTCTTTAACAATATTTTTCCCTTCTGTGAGTACCATACAACTTTAAATTTTAGGCCGGTGATACTGTTATGTTTCGGTAACTGAGGAGTGCAGGTAAAAAAGGCAATACACCAGAGCAGTTGGAATCTATGAGATTGCAGTACCCTGACTAACCACCACAACTAGAGGCAGCCGTGGAGCGTTCCTACGTTGTTCCTAGACGCCTCGTCACAGCCTGAGAAACTAACTACACCTAAAGATAGAAACAGGAAAGCTATCTGCCCCGGAGCAGATCCCCAAAGAACATAGAAAGCCCCCAAACATGTAATGGCTGTTAGACAAGAAGAAATACTGACAGACAGAAAATAGTATGAGCAAACGTTGGGGCCCAAACTAACTAAATAGAAAAGGATAGGAAGGGTACTTACTGCAATCCCAAAAAACCCTGCAAAGCACCAACTCTACTAACTTCAAAAACATTCAAAATAAGAAAACTTGTCTATGTTAGCTACTCTAAAACAGAATACATCAAAAATAGAAAAAAGAGAAGCTATATTGACCATAAAATGTAAATTTATTCATAAATCATTTAAAAATTCCATACAAATGTTTAAAAAACGGAAGGAAACCAAATGCAAAAAAAGGCAAAACACCGGAGGGAAAAATAACATAGATAATCAAAAGATGACGTAGAAATAACAGTAAATAAGAAAAATATCAGAAAATAATATATGTCTAGTGAACATAAAAAATACACAAAAACATGATGTGAAAATTGGGGAGCTGAAGATCAGCTTCAAATATAAATATAGAGTGAGGCTCAGTACCCTCTTGCCCATAAAAATTAAATATGTTGCTAGGAAAATGCAAAAAATATGAGACAAAGAGAAAAAAACTGAACTAAATGCAGCTCAACATATATCCAGAAATGATAATATGCACCGTGACAAACACAAAAGTGTGGAAAGATGTTAAATGGATGATGCGAGCATGGTTACCTCCGGTGTGCTGCGGCACCCTGACGCGCGTTTCGCATTATGCTTCTTCCAAGGGAGCGTGCGTATGTGTTACTCCTTACACGTGGGTTTTTTATAGGGTCCGGGAGTTATGGATGGCAGCGGTATGTCGGCGCTTCCGCCCACATAGTCCACCTGACGTCGGCAGGAACCTGCGTCATGCGACACGTCCCTCCTCCCCTGCCTGACGCGTCAAGGCTGTGGGGAGGCGGACGCATCGCTGCAGACGCGTGGTCATGGCGACGGCAGAAGGGGGAAGTGGGCGGGAGCGCTCACCGCGCAGAACAGTGTTCAAGAGCTGAGGGCGCTGCTATATAGAGTCTGAAGGGCTGCCAGAAAATATATAAAAAAGATGAAATGTGTCGCAAAAAAGCTTTGTCATAATGACAACAAAAAAAGAGGGGGTCCAACCTCGCATCTGAACTTATTCTAATAGTGTTAATAATGCGTGAGGGGGAAAAAAAACCTGAAGAAGAATATCAAGTAGTTTAAAAGGTGGGAGTGAAACACCTAAAAAATAAGTGACCTAAGAAAGTGGAAAAAAGGGTGGAATTGGTAGAATAAAAATAACCCTAAGTGAATCAAGTGTCTCATCCTAAGAATTATGATAAACAGTACAGTGAACGTAATGAATAGTGAATAATAAGAAATGAAAAATAAAAAATAATAAATAAAAATAATAAAATAAAAAATAAAAAATAAATAATAAAATATAAAAATAATGAAATCCAGACATAATGCTATCAGGCAGTCCAAACGTTCCTCAGAACAGCAGCAGCCGACTTCCAAAGGTAAGTATTATCGATGACAAGAACAATCCCATGATCCGTGGCAAAATAGAACATCGGTACAGGAAAAGGAACCAAACAGCTTCAAGAGAAAGGGGAATGGAGGACCCATATGGTTAGACGAACTAGAAAGAACTAAAGAGACAAAGCATTAAAAACTCATAAAAACAGGAGAATAAAAGTACAGACAAAAAAGAACAATTCTAAAGAAAAGGGGCAAAACTGAGTACTTCATTGAGTCCCAATGGTTGAACAGATTTGATCTTATGAATCCTTCGGGATTCTAATTGTGCAAGAGTTTTTCTCCAATCCCCGCCACGTAAATCTACGTGTACTTTGTCAATGCCAATAACTCTAAGAGTGGAAGCATCACAATTATGGCAGGCTTTGAAATGTCTCGGTACGGGTTTTAAAGTGGTGCAATCATTAACATCTTTAGCTTTGGAAATATCTCGGCAGTGTTCTCTGACTCTAACCTTAAGGGGTCTGGATGTAAGCCCAACATAAATTTTGGGACAGGGGCATACCGCATAATATACCACACCAAAACTATCGCAGGTAATCCGTTGTGTAATTGTGAATTCTTGCTTACCATTACTTGACCAAAACGTGCTGGCTCTTAACATGTTAGGGCAAGCTACACAGTCTCCACAGGGGTAAAAACCCCATTTAGGCTTGATAGAGGAAAAAGTCTCATTTGTCTGAGGGCCAGAGTAACAGCTATGAACTAGCTGATCCCGAAGGTTTGGTGATCTCCTATAGGTAATTGAAGGATATTTAGAGATATGTTTAACCAAAGTGCGATCCCCTTGAAGAATGGGCCAGTATTTCTGAAGGATACTTCTCATTTCCATCCATTTGTGATTATAAGTCGAAATAAACCGCACGTTGGATTCATTAGTGGGCTTTGAAGCTAATTGAAGCAAATCAAATCTTTGTGTTTTTTTGGCTCTTTTAAACCCTTTGTTAATGCTTCTCTTAGAATATCCGCGTTCTTGAAATCTAACTATCAGGAGGTCGGCTTGTTCAGAAAAATTTTTGTCATTGGAGCAAATCCTCTTGATTCTCAGGAATTGACTGGTAGGGATTCCATTGATTAAAGGCTTAGGGTGAGAGGATGTAGCATGTAAAAGAGAATTTACTGCAGTATTTTTTCGAAAAACGTTGGTATCCAACATACCATTGCTATTCTTAGTAATAAGGACATCCAAAAATTCAATCTCATGCTGGCTATATTTACATGTCAATTTTATATTTAATGGGTTATCGTTCAGGACGTCTACAAAATGAAGGAGGTCCTGTTCTGAGCCTTGCCAAATGAGGATGATGTCATCTATATAGCGAGCCCACAACAGGACCCCCTCAATGTATGCCACTGGATTGACAAAAAAGAGGTCCTGTTCCCATTTGCCCAAAAATAGGTTTGCGTATGAACATGCAAATGGAGCCCCCATGGCGGTGCCTTGTTGCTGTAAAAAAACCCCACCCTTGAAGGTGAAAAAGTTGTGCTCTAAAGCAAATTCCAATAAAATTAGCAAAAAATTAACAAAATCAGGTTGATGGTTAGAGAGGCGTAGAAAGGTTTCTGTTGCTCTGATACCATCAATGTGGCCAATGGAGGTGTACAAAGATTCGACATCCATTGTCACAAGCCACATATCCTCTTCAATTGGGATGCCTTCAATTTTTTTCAAAACATCCCCGGTGTCTTTTAAGTAAGAGGGGAGATTACTTACTAGAGGTTTAAGATGGAAATCCAAAAACCTGCCAACAACCTCGCATAAATTTCCATTACCTGAGACGATGGGGCGCCCTGGTGGGATTTCAAAAACACCTGAGATCACACGACCTCTACCACCTAAATTAGTTCTCTGGTGTAACAAAATCAAAACAGCAGCCACTGAAGAAACTGGAAAAAGCAAAAGTACAAACATCAGTGGCTGAACTAAACTGAGAGGGCAACAGCCCCTGGAGGGGACCCTGAAGGCCCCCACAGAAGTGCAGGACAAAATGCAAAAATGAAGCACAAACACAAAAGAAGAAAATGTCTTATCTGTTAGCAGGAGATGCAGACACGACACAGCAGGCTACAAGGGAAACAGGAATCATGGAGTGAGACCAGAACAATTGATCACCGGCAACCCTGATGGGAAGGCGACTCCCTTATATAAGACCAGTCAGTAACACCTGATTCCCACTCCTCACAATCTTCACTGGACAGTCCAGTACCGCTTGTAACCACCAGAGGGAGCCTCTGCTCAGAACTCATTTCAAGTCCATTCACAACAGAAAATATAATTGAAAAATGCAGAAGTGTTACACTTACTCCTGGTTTTGGCTTAAATACCGATATTGAAACCTCACCAAATAAACAATGTGAACAAATTGACTACAGGTCCAGGAATGAGTTTAAAAAATATACCGTATATTTTTCTTTAATTATACTACGCCTGTATTTCACAGTATCTGTTTTGCCACTATTGATCCTCAGATAAGATTTTATATGTCCTTTCCCGCTTGATTTCCATCCATTAGGCCCCCCCATACAGCTATGTGTGCCGGTAATATGCAGCACGCCCCATATGACTGCATGTATGGGAAGGTACAGTATGTCGGTGACATACTTAATTCCTCACATGATATGAGGCCTACAGAGTAAAAGATTCAGCTGCAAATTGCCAACTTCTGGTAAACAGAAGAGCGGGTGACGTTGGCAGACTCCCATTATAAAGAGGCAATGTGGATTTAGACACTGGAACATACCTACAACTTGATAACGAGATTAAATATAATTGTTAAATACCTGAGCTATTATACCCATACAATATAAAATTGCTAAGTGATGCATGTACATAACTGTCTAAGGCTGGTTTCACACTTGCGGATGGAGGTGCTGCTGAGGGCTGTGTACTTCCTCCGTGAAGCTCCGCCCAACTCTGCATCTCCTCCGGTCAGCTCCGCCTATGACTGCATGCGTACTGCATGAGGCCTGACTACTTCTATTTATCATGGGTATGCAGGGCCATGCTGATGCATGCGGATGCCTCCGCATGCGTCGTTCACAACAAATTGCAACATGTTGCATTTGGCACAGGTCGCTGCACTGTCAAAAATGAATATTTTTATACACAGGGCTTGGTCATTGGAGCGTTCTCTGACCGGGCTCGCATAACTCTTGTAATTTGTGCAAGGAGACCTTTATTAGACGTCCCTTCTCCCATCTTTTTGATTGTGAGGCTTTCTTCTTTATCCTGGGCTTGGAAAGCTGTCTCCACTGCTGCCTAGATAATGGTGATTCTATTAAGAACAGAGCAAGACTCGATATTACTCGATGGGGAAAATGTAGGATACATGTAACTTGTTATGCAAGAATATAAAAGTAATCCTATATAAGAATTTCAAGACTAATAAAAAAAAAAATCTCTGCCCAGTATAGCTTTACTATAAAGGGGCATAATTATTATATGGCCATAATGCTAGAAGATCCTGAACCTATTGTAAGTAAATCCAATGGATATGTAACTTAGGTTTTTAGTGAACTTAAGACTACTCACTCAGGTTTGCTGGGTTCCGATCCAAGAAGTTAAATACTGCTTTATGGGTTGAGATCTTTTGGTTCTGGCTGAGATACCATCTACACAGGTCTTCATATAGATAATTTGTCCTCCTAAAGCTGCTAATGTAACAAAGGGTAAAGGCCATTCACGTTACACGGTTCATGTTGATCTAAAGACTTCCCTGTCCTTTTAAGTTTTTGTCAAGCCCAGCCGAAATCCAAACCTGTCCACCTCTTTTATACATAGGATTTTAACCCCTTTACCCTCTAAGGTGGTTTACCCGTTAATGACCAGGCCAATTTTCACAATTTTGACCACGGTCACTTTATGTGGTAATAACTTTGGAATGCTTGGTGATTTTGAGAATGCTTTCTTATGACCTATTGTAAATCATGATAGCGGTAAAATTTAATTGATGAGTTACATTAATTTGTGAAAAAATTAACTAAAATTTGGTAAACATTTTGCATATTTTGCAATTTTCCAACTTTGAATATTCATGTCCAGAAATAAGAGATTTCACACAATAGTTAATAACTAACATATCCTACGTGTCTACTTTTACATAGGCACAATTTTGGAAACACATTTTTTTTTTAAGTTAAGGGTTAAAAATTGCCAAGTGGTTTTTCATTTTTCCAACAAGATTAAAAAAAACTTTTTATTTTTAGAGACCACGTTACATTTGATGTCACTTTGAGGGGTCTATATGGTAGATACACAAAAGTGACACAATTCTAAAAAACTGCACCCCACAAGGTGCTCAAAACTACATTCAAGAAGTTTATTAACCCTTCAGGTACTTCACAGTAATTTTTGGTATGTGTTAAAAAGTTATATGTTCACTTTTTTAAAATTTTTTTTACTTTACATACTATTTTTATTTTGACAAGGTTAACAGGAAAAAATGGACCCCAAAATTTGTTGTGCAAATTCTCCTGTGTGTGCTGATTCCCAATATGTGGAGGAAAACAACGGTTTCGGCAAACGGCAGTGCTCGGAAGGGAAGAAGCGCCATTTTGACTCCTTGAATGTAAAATTTCCTGGAATCATTAGTGGACGTCATGATGTAACTAAACAGTGGAACCCCCACATAATCTACCTCATTTTGGAAAGTAGACCACTTAGGTAACTTATCTAGATGGGTATTGAGCAAACTGAACCCCCAGGTGCTTAACAGAAGTTTACAACGTAGAGCCGTGTATATAAAACAGTCACATTTTTCCCAAAATTTTTTTTTTGCTCCAAATTTTGCACTTTATAAGGGTAAAGGGAGAAATTGCACAACAAATTGTTTGAATCAATTTTTCCTGAGAACGCCGATGCCCCATATGTGAAGGAATACTACTTATGAGGCAGAGCCTCTGAGGTGCCAGAATAGAAACCCCCTATATGCAAACTCATTTTACAAACTACCCAATGAATTCATCTAGGGGTGCAGTGATCATACTGACATCACTTATGTCTCACAGAATTTTATACCATTGAGCAGTGAAGAAAGAAAAATATTTTTAGTGTTTTGTTTTTTTTTTACAACAAACTGAGGTTCATTTTTTTCCTGAATGCACCATGTAATTGGGAAATATTTTTCAGGCACAGTGCAAAGCTCAGGAGGCAAGGAGCACCAGATTTTACTGTTATGATTTGCAGGTGCTATGACACACAGCGAGAGCCCATGAGATGTCAGTACAGCAGAACCGTAAGAGACCCATTTTACAAACTACACCTCTCAATGAATTCATCAAGGGGTGCAGTGATCATATTGACACCACTGGTGTCACAAAATTTTATACCACTGGGTAGTGAAGAAGAGAAATAATTACTAGACAGATGTGATGTCATCACGCTCTCTGACCTGAATGTCACTGTCTGGAAATGCGGAAGACATCACAGCGGTGGAGCAGGGAGAGGTAAGTATTGCAAGTGCTGGGGCCCTGAGCAAGCAGGGGGGGGCCCACTCATGGGCGACTCATGGGTGTCTGACGGCGAGTGGGCCCCCCACGTTAGACACCGGCGTACTATGAGGGGACCTGTGCCAGTGCCGTCGCCCAGTGCTGACGCCAGCCCTGGGGGGGTACAGCCCAGTTAGGGAGGTGGAAAAACTGGCATATGTTGAGGTGTAGGCTGGATGTTCAGCAGCTGCAAATGGAGGAATTGGAGAAGTCGGAGGAAGAGGAGGACAAAGCGAGCCATTTTGCTGGCAACCTATGTGTCATCAGGCGAAGGTGGGACAAAATCCTTTGAAACCCATGCATGGTTCATTTTAATGCAGGTGAGATCACCAACATTTTGTGTCAACAGCCGGGTCCTTCTTTCTGTCAGGATTGATCCAGCAGCACTGAAGACTTTCTGATAGCACACTACCAGCAGGGCAAGCGAGCTCCTGTAAGGCGTATTGGGCCAATTCAGGCCAGGTGTCTAGTTTACAGGCCCAGTAGTCAAAGGGGGAATGAACTGTGAGGGAGAACATCAATAGGGGAGGAGAGGTTATTTTGAACCATAGTTGACAACTGCTGTCTCCTGTCTGTTGCAATCGATTCAATATCACCAGTCGTGTGAGCGTTACTCGAGAAATCGGTCCACAACATGGTCATGAAACCCGTCGCCAACGCCACTTCGGCTGTGTGCACCACGAACACCTCTTCCATTTGGCCAGTATGGCTCATGGTAGAGGCATTCCCAGCACACAACAGCGGTGCAGGTTCTAACAAACGGTTTACCAGAGTTGCTTGTTTGTTGGCCAATATTAGCTCAAGGTTTTCTTGTGGCATGATATACTGTAATTTGCCTTTATAGCGTGGATCGAGGATGCTGGCCAACCAGTAGTCGTCATCCTTCATAATTTTGGCAATGGGGGGGTCCCTTTTTAGGATCTGCAAGACATAATCACATATGTGGGCCAATGTTCCAGGTGTCAATGATGCACTGCCAGTGGTGGGTGGAGGAGCACTTTCTGCCAAATCCACATCCCTCCAGTCACACACAAACCCTGTACCTGACCTTGGCAAGCCAACATTTTCTTTTGCCCTCTGAGAAGCATCCTGCTCCCCAAAATAATCATCCCCCTCATCCTCCTCCTATTCCTCTTCTTCCTGCACCTCTTCCAGGACAGTTCCCTGAGCAGACAATGCCTGACTGTCATCAAGGCTGCCCTCCTCCTCCTCTTCCTCCTCTGCTGCAGACGCCTGATCCTTAATGTGTGTCAAAGTTTGCATGAGCAGACGCAAAAGTGGTATGCTTATGATGGTGTCGTCTGTGCTTACCAGCCATGTGCATTCCTCAAAACACTGAAGGACTTTACAGAGGTCTTTCAGCTTTGACCACTGCACACCTGACAACTCCATGTCTGCCCTCAAACTGCCTGCCCGTGTATCCTCCCACAAATGCATTACAGCCTGCCTCTGTTCGCACAGCCTCTCAACCATGTGCATGGTGGCATTCCACCTTGTTGCAACGTCTTTGATTAGGCGGTGCTTGGGGAGGTGGAGCGATTGCTGCAGCCTCTGCATACGACTGGAGTCTACGGGCGAGCGACGGATGTGCGAGCACAGTCTTTGCACCTTATGGAGCAGGGCTGTTAACTCCGTTTAATTATTTAGGAAGCGCTGCACCATCAGGTTCAAGGTGTGAGCCAGGCAAGGAATGTGTCTGGGTTTTGCCAGGGCTATGGCCGCCACAAAATTACGTCTGTTATCACTGACTACCTTGCCTGGTGCAAGATGTAGACTGCCCAGCCTTGACTCACTTTTTCGCTGCAGGTAGTCGGCCAGTACCTCCACGGTATGTCTGTTGTCGCTCAAAGACATCATCTTTAAAACAGCCTGCTGACGCTTACCACTAGCTGTGCAACACTGGCGGCTGTGGATGGAGTGCTCGTGTGACTGCACTCTGTTGACGAGCTTTCGCTTCTGGAGGAGAAGGGTCGAATGTCTACAGCCAACTGTTGCCTATACCATGGGCTAGGCAGCACTGTCCCACCGCCGCTGTCCCCTGTGGACCCTGCATCCATCACATTAACCCAGTGCGCAGTGATGGACACGAAACGGCCCTGGCCATGCCTACTGGCCCATGCATCTGTGAGGTGCACCTTTCCACTCATTGAGTGCATGGACAATGCGGTCTTTCACATGCAGGTGGAGGGCAGGGATGGCTTTTCTAGAAATGAAGTGCTGACTGGGTAGATCATTGCGTGGGACAGCATAGGCCATGAGCTCTCGGAACGCTACGCTTTCAACCAAACGGAAGGGTATCATCTCTGAGATCAGTTTGGCAATGTAGGCGTTCAAAGCCAGTGTAGGCGGATGAGAGGATGAGTACTTTCTTGTCCTACTCAGTGTCTTTTATGGTGAGCTGGACTTGAGAGCTGCATATGGGGGAACTAGCGGTGGACATGACGGACTAAGAGGGGGTTGGTGATGCTGGTGGTGATGGCCTAGATTCTGTCTTTCGTTACAAAAACATTGTGATTCCCTGACTGCTTTGTCTTTGCGACGACACCTCAACATTTCTTGCTGGTGGTGTGCTAACCAGTAGGCTTACAGTGGGGGAAGTGATGGAGCGTTGCTCGCTACATTCAGTCGGATCAGGTGCACATGTGCTACCTGAGGTGTTGTAGTCCGTCCACGCTTGCAAGTGCATGGTGACTAAATGTCTAAGCATGCAACTGGTATTCAAATTTCAGAGATTTTTCCCTTGGCTAAAGGTCCTTCCGCACTTCTTACCGATAACATTTACCTCATCAATAGCATTTTGGTCAAAGTGCCACACTGCACTCTTCCTACAATGGGATACATTTTCAGGGCTTGCACGCTGTGCTAATTTGACCGTCTGGCCAAGCTGTCCTGCAACTTTTTTTTTTTTTTAACACGTTTTTGGACTGCTACGGGCCTGCCAGATAAATGCTGCTGCGATGTCGATGCCTACTGCGGATCCTTCTCCTCTTCTGAGCTATTGCCAGCGGCACCCTCTTCCCGCAATGGATGCCAATCCGGGTAAACAACTGGGTCATCAATCACCTCCTCTTCAATTTCATCTGCACCTTTCTCTGAGTTACCGTGTAAGGTGGTAGAGTATGCAGGAAGGGGCACCTGAATTTCATCAGGGTCGCATTCTGGCTCAGTACACTGCGAGGGCAATGTAGTGCTCTGGTTGAATGTACCAGCAGAATCATACAGCAGTGGCTGTGCATCAGTGCACTCCATGTCAGATTCATCTTGGACTGGGGAATTCAGGATTTGACTTTTCACATACCATGCCTGGGTTATAAAGAGCTCCATGGAGTAATCTGAAATGTGGCCTGCTGCATCCTTCACCTTTGGTGGGGGTGGAGGACACAAGGAAAGGTGTTGTTCCTGACCAGGAGCCTGCACTGACGACTCAGTGCTTGCATTTTTTGAAACTTCAGAAGAGGAGGTGATAGAGCTGGAGGCTGTTTGGGCAATGTAAGACAAAACCTGTTCCTGATGCTCTGGCTTTAAAAGCGGTTTACCTACTCCTAGAAAAGGGAGCCTTCCAGGCCTTCTGGAGCCAGACGATGATGCAGGCTCAACACCTCCTGCCTTAGGTGCTATTGTGCTTTTGGCACTACCAGCAGATGCACCACCATCAGTACCAGCTGGCCCACCCGCCCATGTCCGGGGCCTCTTCCATCATACTTCCTCATGTTTGGGAAAATGTACCCAAATTACCAGCAGATATGTGGTACTATATCAGAAGTGTACAGCTGTATACGGTGAAGGGGAAAATTATAAATCTCCGTATATATTTAGAGAGTAACACAGACGCTCACAGGCTCAGTATGGATTAGACCAGAATATAAAAAGCAGAAAATGGGTGCTGTATGACAAGCGTACAGCTGTATACAGTCTAGGAGTAATTGTAAATCTCCGTATGTTTTCGGAGTCACACACAGATAGTCAGCATGTATTTGTCCGTGACACCAGATGGTACACGGTAGTGTGAGGAGCGTACAGCTCTATACTGTGTGGGAAAAAATGAATGCTCGGTAACTGTGCAGAAAAAAAGAATAAAAGTATTAGTGCTGTGTAAAAAGCAGTCTGCACAGCAGTGTACACACAGCAATACAGCTAGCAGGCAGCCTATTAACCAGCGCTGCTGCACACAACAAAATCCTCCCCTGTCACTGCACACTAACTGTACAGCACAATTGCTATCAGCATAAGCACTTCTGTTTCCAGCCCTAACTCTCTCCCTATTGATGAACAGCGTCAGCAACCTCTCCCTACTGTAAAGATTGGCAGAAGTAAAATGGCGGTCGGCGGTCGGGGCTTTTATAGACACTGACGCCCCCCAAAGCAAGCCAGTCACTGCAATTCCCTTCTCTTAGATGGTGGTGGCCGCTGCCCATGTCATCTCGCTGGCCACAGTGTACGTCCTTGCTCATTGGCTGAGAAAAGGCGCCTGCAAGCATTATGGGATAACAGACTTTGGCGCTTGGGTCAACGACCACATGGCCGACTTCACGCTATGGTCGGGTTTCGCTCGGCGAAACCCAACTTTGGCGACAGTCGGCCACTTTTGAATCTGACTGACCTGTTTCGCTCAACTCTACTTGAAACGATTAGTCAACCCGCATGCTTGATTTAGAAAATCCTCATCTCTGGTACAATTGTGTCTAGTCCTCATGAACTGGGCCACTGGCACTCCCTTTTTCATATGTGATGGATGAAAGCTAGATAATTGGAGCATGCTATTTGTTGCCGTCCGTTTACGAAACCGCTTGGTGCATCTTGAAATGTATTTGTTTTTCTCATAATGTTAGTCTTGATACGTTACGGAGCACCCTATAGAGAGATAATCGTTGTGCATCTGACTATTGTTCATCTACCCATGTAGATGGCAGGAGCTGCTGACCTCACTGGCTGCAGAGCTATCGATGTGACATTGTGTGCAACAGTGGAGACTCTCTACTGGACCTGGGGAGGATGAGTGAAGATTTTTTTTTTTTTTTGTTTTTTTAAACTGCAGCTTGGTGCAAAAGGTTTGTTAAACTGGAAAACACATTTTTAATGATTTGCACTTAGTAACTGGTAGCAAAACAAACAACATATTGAAAGTGCACAATTCATACTTATGGCTTATGTTTTGTAAATCTTAAGTTTCCCACAGTGGGGCATGTACCAGTGTGAAGTCCTGACACGTGGGAGGAACAGATGTGTATGGGAGTTCAGTACTTTGCCTACTGTGCGCCTACTTCTGCCCTGACACGAATGCTGGGGACTTGCAAATTTGAAAATGTGTAGGATCGTCTCAACCACACGATGGACATCCAAGTCTTGAGCGTAGTTTGGTATTGGGTGTGATCTTCACTTCACGCGGGGAGGCATCTACTTTTATACTTTAGCTTGATGTATAATGTGGATGGGGTATCGGCAGAAGTAGGTGGCGTGGCATGAGAAAACATTCTAGAACTCCTTTCTTCTAACCTTTCAATTTTGTGTTTTTTCCTAAGTTACCGTAATTTCTTCCCTCCTTTCTTCCAAGGAAAAAAACAAGAAAACCTTTTCCATTGACCTGACCGTACACTGGCTTTGATTTATGTGGGCTGAGCCCTATACTTAAATTACCCCATTCAAATTATCATATAAAGTACTGAAAACTGGGAATAAAATGTGTTTTGAGGATTGTGCTTGGTGTACAATAATAAATTATATTGTGGTACCGTGTTAGCCAGAAAAATCGATGTGAATACTTCTCCGTCCAATTATGACAAGAGCATTCTTAAAGTGATACCTTTATTGGCTAACCAGAAAATTATATGTTCGCAAGCTTTCAGAGCGCAGAGGCTCCTTCTTCAGGCAAGATTACATTTGGAATAATAAGAAAGACACATTAGATGCTTACTATAGTAGGAAATTTGTTCAAGACCTGGGAGGTGTGATGCCTTCAAAAGATAAGCAAAGGAAATCGAATTAGCATTTTCTTACAAATGGAGAGCTAGTGGGCATGTGTTCTTATTCCCAGAACTACCACTCCTCTCCTACAAACAGCCCCCTAACTTAAGGAATCTCCTTGTCAGAAGTGTCCTCTCGTCACCATCAGTGACTGGCACATTCCCATGTAACAACAAAAAATGCAAAACTTGTACCCACATATTACCAACAAATACAGTCCGTGTACCAAACACAAATCAGGACTATAAGGTCATGGGTTCCTTTTCATGTACATCCTCCAATGTGGTGTACATGATACAATGTACAAGGTGCCCTGGAGCTATCTATATTGGGGAAACCATGCAAAAACTACAAACAAGGATGAATCTACACAGACATACGATCAGGAATGAAATGGACACGCCTGTGGGAAAACATTTCTCTGGAACTGGACATTGTATGACAGACTTAAAAGTCTTAATACTAAAAGGTCATTTTAAGGATGACAGGGAGAGAAAAATATGGGAATTCAAACTTATTAGGATGTTCAATACTTTGACACTAGGACTCAACTTAACACCCGGTTTTATGGTCCACTACATAGACACAGTTCACACCTTCACCAGAAGGACTCCAGATAGCTAAGAACACATTCCCACTAGCTCTCCATTTGTAAGAAAATGCTAATTCGATTTCCTTTACTTATCTTTTGAAGGCATCACACCTCCCAGGTCTTGAACAAATTTCCTACTATAGTAAGCATCTAATGTGTCTTTCTTATTATTCCAAATGTAATCTTGCCTGAAGAAGGAGCCTCTGCGCTCTGAAAGCTTGCGAACATATAATTTTCTGGTTAGCCAATAAAGGTATCACTTTAAGAATGCTCTTGTCATAATTGGACGGAGAAGTATTCACGAGGATTGTGCTTGACACCTTCATAGTGCAATAAAAAAGAGTAAGATGATTCTCCAGGTTAGCCGGGGTCACAAAACCGTAGAATGTCTCAATCAAGAGAATCAGGTTGATTATACTAAGGACACGTCGATCAAACTGTGTGAGCGGATGACACTATGACAACTGATTACCTCAGATCAGAGAACAGTAGAACCCTGAGAGGCGAAGATGGAGAACGAAATGTCTTACTCCATTGAGTTCATGTATATCAGACTTCACTCAGATGACCATCCAATGTTTTCCATCCACTTATAGACTTGAATGGGTGAGTGGCATCTGATTTACAGAACCTTTTGCAGCATGCTGCAATTTTTTTTTTTTCCCTCAGATTGTCGGTGAAAGAAAAAATAATCAGCACTGGCCAACTGAATAATATTGGTCTGCTATCCAGTAAAGTGGCCTTTATACACATTTATTTCAGAATTACACGAGCATATAGTTCAGACTAGTGCTAACCACGAGACTATAATTCAGATGAGTGCTAACCAATTTTTTTTTTTTACTTGTAAGAAAATAAACTGGTTTGTTTCCCCAGTTTCTGCGACCTGTTTTTCAATTGATAAAGCTGAATTGGGGCTTGTTTTCTACAAGCTTAGCTGACTCCCTCACTACTGTGGATCTTCTAATTAGAAGTGGGTTCCACCAGCCATAGACCTTGGGAAACTGCCCGAGGCCTAAACTGCTAATCTGCCCTTACTTCCCATAATGGAATGCGCATCCAGTGATTGTATAAAAGCTGTAAGGAAAGAATAACACAACTGCAACACATCGGAAATGTTGCGTAAGCAGCCATAACATCCAGAGCTTAGGAGGCCATGAGATGTAAACGCCCCATGGACGCTCGTTTGTATTCATGGCCTGATATTGAGTTGTTCTCTGCCAGTGAGCCCAAGGCTCCTTCCTGTGAAGCAGGTGGAAGACCATACGTGAAAAAGGGTTTCACTACTTTTTCAAAGTGCAAACTTGAGCTAGGAAAGCCCCCCCATACAATCCTAGTACAATTTGTGGTGTACATTGAAATTAGGGGGCAACAAAGCTAAACATGAGGCCCCTCTTCAGCTTTGGCTTGACACCACCACCATGCTTCTTGTCCCCACCTACAATGGATTGAAGTCTTACAATCCACTTTTATGTGCTTTTATAACCGCATCTATACAAACGACTGCTCCGTGCAAAGACCATCCTCTCCTTATGGAATGGCTACTACTATTGTATGTGTCACTTGTGAGAATCATTATTTGGGGCAATATAACTGATATGTGAAACACAATAAATTCAGTGGAGTAACATTTGTGGCGAGGCACGCACCACTTGTTATACGTCATGGAGTCCTTAAGAGACGTGCGCCTATTACCACTCCAACATGCCCCCTGATCGAGACTGGCATTGTTCACATTGGTCTGGATGAGCTGGGGCCTAAGTGGCAAAAACAGTCAATTTTTCATCCTAGTCATAAATCAAACTTGCCATTCAAATCAATGGGTCTTTAGATAAAATGGATGGATAACACCTGCCACTCAGTAAGCTGCATGCTTTTTATTGTCTAATGGGTAGGAGAAGCTTGGAACTTTCCTCTTTTACACATGGAAAATAAATGAATGCTAGATTGTTACAAGTAAACACATGGACCATAAGCTGTTGAAAAATCAGAGCTAGCACACATGCATTTTTAATTTCAGGTGTATATAAACTGTACATAATTTGTGCCTAAATTTTGCCTAAAATGATTTGACATCCCAGATTTAGTCAATGGGAGATGTTGGTCTGCAATTGTACAGTGAGCTGCCTGCAGCTTCTCTGGGCTGGTCTCCCATCACACACATCTGGGACATCATTGGTCGGCAATTGCAGAGGGAGCTGCCAGCAGCGGTTCTTGATGATTTGTCCCAGTGCATTCAGCACCGCAAAACATTTCTCAGATGACTGATGGCAGCTAAGGCTGTAAGTGCGGGATTTCTGTATGTGGCGTTCATACTGAATACTGAAAAGATGGACACAATTTTGTAAACATCACAATATTATCATTTACTGTTTGTGTATATATATATATATATATATATATTGTGTATGTATGTGCCTAATGTAATGTCTGTAAATTAAAGTATGGATGTGTACTGGGTCCGTCCATCCTTCATTCATCTATGTATATTACATGTGTATATATTAAAATATACTAGAATTAGTATAGTTAATCATTTTCTCAATGGGGATTTTTTTGAAGCAGAATGACTAGTCACATGAATTTTTTATAGCTAATTTTGTTTGTTCATAAGTGCATCCGATACATTATGAAGAGCGTAAATCTGATAGAATGTAATTGCATTATATTTACCGTAATTGTATTTGGATTTTTTTTTTGTTTTATTATTTTGGAGGAATAAAGAAAAATATATACATGTTGCAAAACCACGACTCTGGTGGGACTCGAACCCACAACCTTTGAATATCCTCTTCTCACTAGAAGTCCAATGCGCTATCCATTGCGCCACAGAGCCATCTGTTGCCTGCCCATCATGGCCTGTGATCTCTGCTACTCCACACACTGATGACGCTGATGTCTGAGGCTGAAAGTGAAACCATGGTGTCATGTACTCGGGAGAGTCATTCCCTCGCACCGTTACTAATCCTCATCGCTCGCTGTGAAAGGGGAAACCAACTATTAAAGGATTTTACTCAAACTAGCATATTTAATTATTCATAGGTTTCTATACCAGAAAACTGTTACAAGACAAGGGAGAAGTGGTCTCCAAGTAGGACCCTCATTTGTGAACAGAATGAGGAGCTGCTACAGTTTTTCTCCTTCTCTGGAGGACCCTCACATCTGTGACTTGGACAGAAATGACTACATATGTTAGAAACCAATAGTAAATGTAATGCCTCATTTCACTAAAGAATTTTACCCTTTAAAACTTCCAACATTATTAATTAAAAATGTTTCCCCTGCACATGTGATGACAAATGAAAGAAATTTGTGGCTTTTACAAAAAGAAAGCAGATTTCTCCTCTATCAGTTGAAGATAGGGGACATATTTTAGAAGATCTATTAGGATTTTTTTCTCCCCTAACTATTCATGGAAGTTGGCACCCTAATATATGCGAAGCGATGCCACCACTCACCGATGACTGACCATTAATTTCCCTATACGAATGAACTCATGTATTTCCATGCCACAGCTAAACATGATGAAGACTCTCCATTTCCCTCCTCATTCCTGTCCATGAAGAAGAGACTGGACGAAGGTTGTGTGGCTACTAGCTTTTGTTGAGCTAGCCACTAGCTCCTGCTCATTGCAATGACCAATCTGAGCAGATGAGATGAGGCTGGTCTGGATACAATTTGGCATGTTTTCCTCCATCCTCAGCTGCTCCTCAAGCAATTCTGCATGTTTAATTGTGAGCAGCTACTGTTTAAGTAGGTACAGAAGCGGGATAGTTGCTCACTATGGCATCATTGCCACTCACCATTTTTGTGGCTTTCTCAAAGTCCTAAAACCATGCCTACTCTTCAGTTATCTGCGGAGACTGACCCTAATGCTGACTGGTGTGTTGTGGCTGGTGCTTAACCACTGGCCTCTTCTGCTCACAAAGCCTAGCCAGCATGTGCAGTGTTCCAGCTCTTAGTGATGTGGCACACCAGTCGGTGAGCTGGCACTTGCATGTGCTGCTGCAGCACTGCAAAGGAGCGGCAGCTGTAACTGACTAGTGGAAATGGATGCTGACGCAGCATACCTTGACCAGAAACTCTGCCAAATCTGAATGTTTTCAGAAACTAATGAATTACCAAGTTGAGCACATGTGCCAAGCATAGTACATGTGTGAGCTGACCCAAACTCCGTAGTCGCCACAGGTTACACCCATAATCACACACGACCATGCCTGTTTAGAGGTTCAATGGCAAAGGGATAACAGAGAAGCAAGATCTGTGTAAGTAACTCTGCTGTGGTGTGTGGTTTGTCTCATAGACAAATTGGCTTCAGCAGATCCTGTTGCATCATCACTGAGGCAGTGCTGCTAAGCTTCCTTCATTTGTGGACGACGTGCTCGGAAATGGATGATGAGTAGGAGGGGGGTGCAGAAACTGCTGTAAGAGGTGGAGGAAACCTTGATAGAAATAGGGTCAGCAATACTCTACGTTTTGGAGCATGTGACGTGCCAGTATGGGACTTGGCTCCGGCATCCACAATGTTCACCCAATGTGCCATCATTGAAATGTAGTGTCCCTGGCCACAAGCGCTTGTCCACATGTCAGTCGTTAAGTGGACAATCCCAGTAAGTGCATTGGTAAGGGCACGGGTGATATTCCTGAACACGTGTTGGTACCTGCCCTATAATTTATGGAGGGAAAACGAAACCGCTATGGGTCAGGATAGGAGAACAGATTTGGGATCAAAATCATGAGAACACATTAATGCAACACATGACCCAAAGAAGCATAAAGGTGACAGGAAAGCAATTTCATTCAGAGCAATTGAGGTATAACTTCAATCAGATTAGGTGGGTGACTTACAGAGACTAGTTGGATTTTTCAGTTGGAATCTGAATCGAGGTGGTCTTAGTGAGCAACTTGGCTTCACTAGCGTTATTTGAATTGCTTCATTCATTCAATGTTTTTGCCAACTCTGGCTACAAAAAGTGTTTACAAGCTGTGATACTTTCAAAAGGGAGTGCTACTAGGTACTAACCATTCAGGTTGCCCAAAATATTGCATGGTAGCTGTTGAACCCATTTAGGTTTTTTTTTGTGTGGTCCTTGCATACAGTACAGACCAAAAGTTTCGACACACCTTCTCATTTAAAGATTTTTCTGTATTTTCATGACTGAAAATTGTACATTCACACTGAAGGCATCAAAACTATGAATTAACACATGTGGAATTATATACTTAACAAAAAAGTGTGTAACAACTGAAATTATGTCTTATATTCTAGGTTTTTCAAAGTAGCCACCTTTTGCTTTGTTGACTGCTTAGCACACCCTTGGCATTCTCTTGATGAGCTTCAAGAGGTAGTCACCAGAAATGGTCTTCCAACAATCTTGAACGAGTTCCCAGAGATGCTTGGCACTTGTTGGTCCTTTTGTGGTCCAGCTCATCCCAAACCATCTCGATTGGGTTCAGGTTTGGTGACTGTGTAGGCCAGGTCATCTGGCGTAGCACCCCATCACTCTCCTTCTTGGTCAAATGGCGCTTACACAGCCTGGAGGTGTTTGGGGTCATTGTCCTGTTGAAAAATAAATGATGGTCCAACTAAACGCAAACCGGATGGAATAGCATGCTGCTGCAAGATGCTGTGGTAGCCATGCTGGTTCAGTATGCCTTCAATTTTGAATAAATCCCCAACAGGGTCACCAGCAAAGCACCCTCCTACACCATCACACCTCCTCCTCCTCCATGCTTCACGGTGGGAACCAGGCATGTAGAGTCCATCCGTTCACCTTTTCTGCGTCGCACAAAGACACGGTGGTTGGAACCAAAAATCTAAAATTTGGACTCGTCAGACAAAAGCTCAGATTTCCACTGGTCTAATGTCCATTCCTTGTGTTCTTTAGCCCAAACAAGTCTCTTCTGCTTGTTGCCTGTCCTTAGCAGTGGTTTCCTAGCAGCTATTTTATCATGAAAGCCTGCTGCACAAAGTCTCCCCTTAACAGTTGTAGAGATGTGTCTGCTGCTAGAACTCTGTGTGGCATTGACCTGGTCTCTAATCTGAGCTGCTGTAAACCTGCGATTTCTGAGGCTGGTGACTCGGATAAACTTATCCTCAGAAGCAGAGGTGACTCTTGGTCTTCCTTTCCTGGGGCAGTCCTCTTGTTAGCCAGTTTCTTTGTAGTGCTTAATGGTTTTTGCAACTGCACTTGGGGACACTTTCTAAGTTTTCCCCATTTTTTGGACTGACTGACATTCATTTCTTAAAGTAATGATGGCCACTCGTTTTTTCTTAGCTGCTTTTTTCGTGCCATAATACAAATTCTAACAGTCTATTCAGTAGGACTATCAGCTGTGTATCCACCAGACTTCTGCACAGCACAAGTGATGGTCCCAACCCCATTTATAAGGCCAGAAATCACACTTATTAAACCTGACAGGGCACACCTGTGAAGTGAAAACCATTTCCGGTGACTACCTCTTGAAGCTCATCAAGAGAATGCCAAGAGTGTGCAAAGCAGTCATTAAAGCAAAAGGTGGCTACTTTGAAGAACCTAGAATATAAGACATAATTTCAGTTGTTACACACTTTTTTGTTAAGTATATAATTCCACATGTGTTAATTCATAGTTTTGATGCCTTCAGTGTGAATTAACAATTTTCATAGACATGAAAATACAGAAAAATCTTTAAATGAGGTGTCCAAACTTTTGGACTGTACTGTAGGTACCCTTTAGTGGCACATTTTTGCCTGATCATTTGAGTGACTATGGTAATGCGGGAGAGCTCTGTGCACCAGCACTGGCCACTTCTGCTAAATTTCCTAGGTGGAACGCATTTGCGCTCGATGCCTGATCTGATTTCGCTTCCTGTGTCTCAACATGCTCAACCTGAGCACCTGAATCTGTGGAGCGCAGCATGTACTCCTACGCAATTGGAGTGTCTTCTCCTGCGGCGGTAGAAAGGGCGTACCTACTGTTAAACACACACAGCTATCCATCTTGCATGAGGGCAGGAGGCTTATTGTAGCTTTGTTCTCTACCCTTAATCACGAATGATCCCCTGATGAACCCCTTGACTTAATATACAGGGGAAACGCATCAGGATGGGGCTCTCAATGAACAGTAGCATCTGATGAGTGGTGTGTGCCTCCATGTACCAAGCCAGAAATCTTTCTCCAGTCAGGGAATGGAGCGAAATTTTATGGCTTCGGAAAATGCCACAGCTACCTATGAGTTATACTATCTGTATTGTTATGACGCCTTCCCGCACCCACTCCTCATTTTGGCATAGTTGGGAGAAACTGGTAAGAAAATGCCTAGTCACAATTTTGTCTCAACGGAGTTGCGGTTAAGTTTTGCAGCTTTTTCAACAAACTTCAGGCTTGAAAGCTTTGATGAATCGGGGTCTTGGTTCCGAGGATTCATTAGTGGTTTACAGTTAGATGATGCTCAACATCATGAGTAGGGACCTCAAAGTAAAAAAAAAAAAAAAAATGGTAAATACAGATGATGACCTGCAACCAGGTCAGGGATTCCAAGCCAGCCATCTGATGTAGGCCTAGGGGGCAATTGTTCAAGTTGGGAGACCCCAACTTGAGCCAATAGGCTTTTATAGTGGGACCCCATAGGCTTTTATAGTGGGGAAAAACCCCTAATTTTGGGGTAGCTGGTTTATAGAGCCCTGTGGAAAGAGGCTTGCACATGATATTTGGGTCTAGTCATATGGGATCCATCTCCCACTTTGGGACAATATTCTACCAATGTACACACTTGGTCAAAATTGTTGGTACCCCTCGTTTAATGACAGAAAAACACGCAATGGTCACAGAAATAACTTGAATCTGACAAAAGTGATAATAAATCAAAAATCTATGAAAATGAATAAATGAAAGTCAGACAGTGTTTTTCAACCATGCTTCCATAGAATTAAAAAAAAAAAATAAAACTCATGAAATAGACCTGGACAGAAATGATGGTCGCCTTAACTTAATATTTTGTTGCACAACCTTTTGAGGCTGTAACTGTCAATGAGACTTCTGCACCTCTCGACAGGTATTTGGGCCCAGTTGTCTCGTGTTTGAAGGTTTCCTTTTCCAGACGGCATGTTTCAGCTCTTTCCAAAGATGCTCAATAGGATTTAGGTCTGTGCTCATAGAAGGCCACTTCAGAATAGTCCAATGTTTTCCTCTTAACCATTCTTGGGTGTTTTTAGCTGTGTGTTATGGGTCATTATCCTGTTGCAAGACCCATGACCTGCGACTGATAACCAACCTTTCTGACACTGGGCAGCACATTTCTCTCTAGAATCCCTTGATAGTCTTGACATTTCATTGTACCCTGCACAGATTCTAGAGACTCTGTGCCAAATACAGCAAGGCAGCCCCAGAACATAACAACAGATCCTCCTCCATGTTTCACAGTAGGGGCAGTGTTCTTTTCTTTATATGCTTCATTTTTCCATCTGTGAACATAGTGCTGATGTGCCTTGCCAAAAAGTCCCATTTTTGTCTCATCTGTCCATAGGACATTCTCCCAGAAGTTTTGTGACTTGTCAACATGTAGTTTAGCAAATTCCTGTCTGGCTTTTTTATGATTTTTTTTTTTTTTCCAACAATGTTGTCCTCCTTGGTTATCTCCCATGAAGATCACTTTGGCTCATACAACGACTGATAGTATGATCGGACACTGATGTTCCTTGAGCTTGAAGTTCACCTTTAATCTGTTTAGAAGTTTTTCTGGGCTCTTTTGTTACCATTTGTATTATCCGTCTCTTTGATTTGTCATCAATTTTCCTCCTGTTGCCATGTCCAGAGAGGTTGGCTACAGTCCCATGGAGCTTAAATTTCTGAACAATATGTGCAACTGTAGTCACAGGAACATCAAGCTGCTTGGAGATGGTCTTATTACTTTAACCTTTAACATGTTTGTCTGTAATTTTCTTTCTAATCTACTGAGACAACTCTTCCCTTCGCTTCCTCTTGTCCATGTTGAGTGTGATACATACCATGTCACCAAACAGCACAGTGAGTATCTGTAGCCCTCTACACAGGCCACTCACTGATTCCAAGATTGTAGACACCTGTGATGCGAATTAGTGAACACACTGCGATTTAACATGTCACTTTTGTCACATTATTTTCAGGGGTACCATCATTTCTATCCAGGCCTATTTCATGAGTTTTATTTTTAAAAAATTCTGTGGAAACCTGGTTGAAAAGCAATGTCTGACTTTCATTCATTTTCATAGATTTTTTTTGTTTCTTACGTTTGTCAGATTCAAGTTATTTCTGTGACCATTGTGGGTTTTTCTATCATTAAACGAGGGGTACCAACTATTTTGACCATGTGTGTATCAGATTTTGGAGAGCCTAAGGAGTATATGGATGCTTAATGGTGACCCATGGGGCTATCACCAGACAGGTTAATGCCAGTGCTTTGCTGTGCACTTTAGCTCTTAAAGGGATACTGTTGGGTCCTCTAACTGTTGCTGCAACCAGACTATAATGGTGGATTCCAACACCTTGCTGGACTAGTCCTGTCTGACGTGCATTTGAGAAGATGTAGAATAAGATTTTATAAAATGTACAAACGTCAGATCGGACCTTCCAAACTTTATAATGCTGCTGTCTCACATACTATATCGCCATAATGGTGGCTTCAACCACTGGCGGACACAGTCAGAAAATGGCCCCTGTGCAAGAACAATACATGGGCACTTTGCAGCCCAAGATCTCCTAAAAATGTAAAATTGCACCTACTTTGGAGGTATAAATGGGCCCCCTCACCTCTTGGGCCCCTGTGCGGCTGCACCAATGATATGACCGCCCTGGCTTCAACTCCTAAACCTGATGAGTTCCTCTTTTTTTTTTTTTTTTTTTTTTTTTTTTTTAAAAGGCAAATATTTCCCGTGAGCTATGGGATTTATATACCAAATAACAAAAAACACTTTGGAAAACATTGTAATTTTTTCTAATTTTTTTTAAGTTGGATGTTCTATATCTGCTAACAATGGCTAATAGTAATGACTCCTATTATGTATAGCGTGACCTCCACATCTGTTATTACAGCCATATGATGTCCATGTAAAGCAGAGGTAATTTTTATATTTTTTTTTTGTTTTCCTGTGCAGAAAGTGCTGGACGAGTGCCAGGACCGGAGGAGCTGCCAGCTGCTTGTCAATAGCCATCTGTTCGGGTTGGATCCGTGTCCGGGGACCAGCAAATATTTGGTTGTGTGGTACAAATGCCGACCAAGTAAGTAAAGGAATCTCCGAGTCCGGCAGAGGTTACACTTCTCATATCAGTTTCCTTCATTGTCTTGGGAACCCTGCATGACCCCGGGCCGTCTAATGAAGTCTGGTGATAGGAATCTGGGCATAAACAGGGTTTTGGACAAAGGGGTCTTAAAAGATTAAAAGAAAATGCTGCAAAACAAATGTTGTTTCTACTGGTGCGGATCCTGAGGGGCGGGACACCACTTGCTCATTGGTGTTTTTTTTTGTTTTCATACTCCACCCACTTGTCCTGAGTGAAACTTTATTTTTTGGGGGCTACATAGTAAATGCCTATAAAGTTTAAGAAATTAAATACAGGGAAATTTTTAGTTTGGTGCACATAGCAAATTTTTGGACATACACCATATCATATACATTTGGGCCACTTGCATATTTTTCCTGCCAAGAGATACGAATCTGGGGCAGAAATTTGTACTGCAAGCACTTACTGTAATACTGTATTTGCACATACCCTTAATACCTCCTGTGTCCCCCACAATTCTGGACATCCGCCCCCACACCTTTAGCCCCTACTCAGACTCAAACCATGTCCAGTCTATGGGGTCAGTGTTGCAGTCTGAGGGTCTGAACAGACCCCCACAAGTTTTTTCATAGACCTGGACTCGGGAACCTTGGGTCTAAGTCTTCCGTGACAATTTTGACTGCCAGAGACTGGACAGTGTCCCGGTGTTTCCCAATAAGTATTGCTGTCATGTCTGTACGTTCTCATCCAGCTTTCCCAGACTCCTGATCAGCCATATTTCTCAGTGACAGAAGTGGCACTTGTCTCTTTCTATACTTCGAGGTGGGAGATTCGACTATTTATATTGCTTTCCCAGAAACGTCCCATGAAAATACAGCTGCATAGACTGTAAGGTGCAGCGTGATAACTCGGAGTCCCCGGAGGCTGCCTTGCTTGTGCCATATAGGGGTCTTATGTGATAGAGGGACTTCTGGGCCCCCTCGGACACCAGGGCCATTGAGCTCCACTTATATAGGCCCTGGCCCTGATTAGACTTGGATTGCATCAAGGTGACAACCACCATTATGGCATTGACATGGGTTGTCACCCAGCTTTCCTAGGCTTCTGGACCGCAAATTCAGCAGGGTATACAATCATATTGGAGTAAGGGGTGTATACTGGATAACGAGGCAAACTTCTTTTCTGAATAACTAAAAAAAAAAAAAAAATACATGACATCTATAAAATTTGCTCTTTTGATTATATTGGTCACCCAGCTTTTTCAAGAATATATAGACACAAACAGGAGATGACAAGAATAGATGATTCCACCTGTTAATCGAACAATAATCAAATATTAAAACCTGAAAAGTGTTGATTGAGAATCATGGGTTGCAACCCAGCTTTCCCAGAACTTTAAAAAGCAAATCTGCCTAGTCCAGTAATTCTATGGGAACCAGGAATGTAGAACTAGACAAATGTGCGTGTCCTGGGAAAGCTGGATGACGACCTGTGGGACATGACTGGCAGCCATATCGATTGGAATTAACAGTTTCGAGAAAGCTGGGTAACTATTTAAGTTTTGATGCACTAAAAGAAATGAAGAGAAATTCGTATGATTTAGAAGATCTGAAAATCTTTGCACAGATTTTTTTTTTTTTGCTTTCTTTGCTTCCTAAATGCAAAGTTAAGCACATTTCTAAATGGTTGTCTCAAAAAAAAGAAATGTTCACCATATTTATCTTAAATTGTAAATCCTTTATATGCTTCATACACTTCATCAGAGCTTCTTCTCTTGACGGGTCTCGGCTCGCCATCTTTCTTTTCTGTTACAACAGCTGGGAAAGGAAGTCAGTTGCCCAGATTTCCACAGTCTGGAAGGAGGGGATGGTATCTCAAGGAGAGAAAAAAAAACAGTAAAAAAGGATGAAGGCAAATGAAATGGAAACTGCAGGAAAGTAGCTGTTACGGTATATTAGCTACCAGATAACCCAAAACCCTGGATAAACAGACCTCTCATCCAACCTATATTACTGTGAGAGACACACACACCTCTCATCCAACCTATATTACTGTGAGAGACACACACACCTCACATCCAGCCTATATTACTGGGAGACACACACACCTCACATGTAGCCTATATTACTGTGAGAGACACACACAGACCTCACATCCAGCCTATATTACTGGGAGAGACACACAGACCTCACATCCAGCCTATATTACTGGGAGAGACACACACACCTCACATTCAGCCTATATTACTGTGAGAGACACACAGACCTCACATGCAGCCTATATTACTGAGACACACAGACCTCACATCCAGCCTATATTACTGGGAGACCCACACAGACCTCACATCCAGCCTATATTACTGGGAGAGACACACAGACCTCACATCCAGCCTATATTACTGTGAGAGACACACACACCTCCCATCGAGCCTATATTACTGGGAGAGACACACACACCTCCCATCGAGCCTATATTACTGGGAGAGACACACACACCTCCCATCGAGCCTATATTACTGGGAGAGACACACAGACCTCTCATCCAGCTTATATAACTGGGAGACACACACAGACCTCACATCCAGCCTATATTACTGGAGAGACACACAGACCTCACATGCAGCCTATATTACTGTGAGACACACACAGACCTTACATCCAGCCTATATTACTGAGAGGCACACTCAGACCTCACATGCAGCCTATATTTTCATGAGAGACACACACAGACCTCACAACCAGCCTATATTACTGGGAGAGACACAGAGAGCTCACATCCAGCCTATGTTATTGGGAGAGACACACAGACCTCCAATCCAGCCTATACGATAGGGAGAGACACATAGACCGGCTATCCAGCATATAATACTGGGAGAAACACACAAACCTCTCATCCAGCCTATATTACTGGGAGAGATACACACAAACCTCTCATTCAGCCTATATTACTGGGAGAGAAACAGACCTCACATCCCGCCTGTATTATTGAGAGAGAGACACACAGACCTCACAACCAGCCTGTATTATTGGGAGAGAGACACAGATCTCTCATCCAGCCTATATTACTGGGAGAGAAACACAGACCTCACATCCAGCCTATATTACTGAGAGAGAAACAGACCTCACATCCTGCCTATATTACTGCGAGAGACACACACACCTCACATCCAGCCTATATTACTGGGAGAGATACACACAAACCTCTCATCCAGCCTATAATACAGGGAGAGACACACACAGACCTCACATCCAGCCTGTATTATTGAGAGAGACACACAGACCTCACAACCAGCCTGTATTATTGGGAGAGAGACACAGATCTCTCATCCAGCCTGTATTACTGGGAGAGACACACAGACCTCTCATCCAGCCTATATTTCCATGAGAGACACACACAGACCTCACATCCAGCCTGTATTACTGGGAGAGAGGCACACGGACCTCTCATCCAGCCTATATTACTGGGAGCGACACACGCACTCACACCATTACCAGAAGAGATGCCCAGAGTTCACTTCCAGTCTGTATCACTCGGAGAGACAGACCTCACATACAGCCTTTACTACAGGGATACACCCTTACCTCACATCCAGTGTTCACTGCCAGGAGGGTCATTCCTACAAGAAAAATAAGAGTCTGAAAATAAATTAAGATTGATTACAGCCTGAAACTTTTGGTTACTTTTAATAAAATTGCAGTACAATATGTAAAAATCGTATTTTTTTAATATTTAAAGGTATGGTCACAGTTGATATAGGGAAAAAATAACATTTATTGGAAATAACTGATTTGTGCCATCTTCACTTTAGATGAATACAAGAGTAAGGTCGCCTGTGAAGATGACCGCCTGAGGCTGACCTGTAAAAGGAACACAGTCATTGCCATCTACTCGGCTACGTTTGGAAGATTTCAGGGTGGGGGCCTCGAGTGTCCGTTCCAGAACCAGGACTTGGCTTCAGTGGGTAAGACTCTAGAATCCACACGACCGCTTCCTCCTAAAAAAAAGTTATAATGGTGTCAGTCTTCACTGCTGTGCTAGAATACTGTTCACAAACCAGAAAGCTCATTATACAGTAGAATAGGACCCATCCACATAGATTTATATTCCACCTAATTATGCTGGAAGAACTTGTCCATACGGTGCAGATTATAACTCTTGGTGGCATGTCCTGCGGTGGCAGATTTGACTTTTTTTTTTTTTGTGGGACATTACATCTGATTATGGAAGCAATTATTCTGTCCTGTGCGGCACAATTTGTCAATTACGCTAAAAAATAAACATTACAATCGTGTCTGCAAGCAATTTTGTGTTGAAATATCTGGTGACACATTGATGTATCTCTGCCGATGAGCTGAATTTACATGGGGCCACACTTGTCATGAAATGTTAAAACCAAAGCGGATTACTAATGGTAGTTTTGTAGGGTTGGAATCCCCGACTAAACGTTATGGATGCTATTTTAATTGGGGATAAGCAGCTAACTGGCAATATGGCAGGTTTATATGCGTGATCAAAGGGTTAAAAATCCAACCAGATTAGGGAGCTTGCTCTTCACATAAAGAGGGGCTTTATGTAGCCCCTCTTCATACTGGGGGGATTGAAACCTTAATCTCCTTTAATTGGGGCAGGAAGCCACTTTAATTGATACCCTTCTCCCGAGAGGTAAATGACTGCCGGGATAGTCTGTTGCCCCTTACTTCCATCTTTCCTGGTCCTTGCTTCCCGTGCAGGTAGAGGGTTTCAGACTGTATCACGTGGCCCTTAATAGGAAATTATCAATGTAACCGGGATTATTCCTCTTCTCCTCAGAGTGCCAGTCATCCTCCGCGCTGTCACTCATGACCAAGCGCTGCCAGGGCAGGCGGACTTGTAGCGTTTATGCCAGCACTTATGAGTTTGGAGACCCGTGCTATCCAGGATTCCGCAAAAACCTCAATGTTGTCTACACTTGTGGTAAGTACATGGCTGCTTTCATTCTTGATTGTTGGAGACCATAGCACTGAGAAATGAAGTGATTTTTCTTTTATGAAACTTGACTGTCTCACTAGGGGGCGCTGTTGTATTTTAGTTGATGTGATGGTTAATAGTCATCAGTCACCAAAAGTTTTGTTTTATTTTCTTGCATGCAATTCTAAGTACCTTGTTTACAAATATACATAAGTTTAGGGTTTGCCCGCCGGCTCTTTTGGGTTTGCCCGCCGGCTCTTTTGGGTTTGCCCGCCGGCTCTTTTGGGTTTGCCCGCCGGCTCTTTTGGGTTTGCCCGCCGGCTCTTTTGGGTTTGCCCGCCGGCTCTTTTGGGTTTGCCCGCCGGCTCTTTTGGGTTTGCCCGCCGGCTCTTTTGGGTTTGCCCGCCGGCTCTTTTGGGTTTGCCCGCCGGCTCTTTTGGGTTTGCCCGCCGGCTCTTTTGGGTTTGCCCGCCGGCTCTTTTGGGTTTGCCCGCCGGCTCTTTTGGGTTTGCCCGCCGGCTCTTTTGGGTTTGCCCGCCGGCTCTTTTGGGTTTGCCCGCCGGCTCTTTTGGGTTTGCCCGCCGGCTCTTTTGGGTTTGCCCGCCGGCTCTTTTGGGTTTGCCCGCCGGCTCTTTCTCTTCTAACTCAGATGATTTTCTGGTAATTCTTGTGTACAATCTGGTATTGTAGAGCGCCCAGTCCAGGAATAATAAAATTGGACCTGTTCTGGTCTCTAAATTAGATTTTCATAGAATTAGTTGTGACAATAGACCTGTATAGATGCCAGTTATTAGGAGAATGTCCGACATCTCCGCCTCCTGTCATTACACTAATCACTTACAGACCTGGGCTGCCGCCTGTAATGAGTGGATTACTGTGCGCGGATGAATGGGAATGTGTAAGATTATCCTCTAGTAACCTTTTCTCTTTGGCTGTGGATCTGGTGACCGTGCAGAAACTATCACCTCCGAGTGGTGTAAAGATGTCGTGCAGCTGTCAACGGATCATATGCACACCACATTTACCCCGTCCGGTCTAGTCTTTGCACGTGAAGAGTTGCGACTAATCGGATCTGTCAATGAGATATTTATCTATAGTCATCAGAAAGATGGCAGATCTGTGTACACATCACATGAAGAATCCAGATATCAGGAGGATCCTGCCGTAGCCTAGATTCCGACGCTGGTGCATGTGAGTAGGGGGCCCTCGGGCATGTAGCCTTGGAGTTTTTGTCATTTGAGTAGGAGATCTTGGCTTAGTAATATTGAGAATTACAGTTCTATTTTCGGCCCTCTTCACATCTGCATAGTGATTTTGGGAGACAGAGCAAGGGTTAACAAGGGGTTTAATTTACAGGAGGTTACTCCTCGCAGGGAGATATTTAAATGAGGGGCAAGAGTTCTTCCCTAAATACAAAGAACACTCCTAAGGGGGTTTTAACTAATAGGGGAAGATAATGTAAACTATGCACTTATCACTTTGCGCTCCAGTCACAGATGGGCCCCTCTCTTTAATGGGGCCACTTAAAATGAGCCACAACGGGGAACTGTTACAGTCCTGTGGAAAATGGGGGAAGCTTTTCTGGCGTTGAGCATGTCCTCTTGTGATCCTGACGGTGTCTTCTATTCAATCCTGTCGCTGGCAGTGATTGCCCGGGGTTCTAGCATGGGCACTGGCCACAACGGATGCAGGGAAGAAGGAGGGGTAGACTCTTCCCTCAGCGGTGAGAATCCTTGTACTATCGAGGCCTGGGACACGGTCCCGAAACCGTTCACGGTGGCCTGTTCGGTCTGCTGAGTTGTACCGTTGAGCACAGATATCCCTCACACAGACCTTGCCTTCCCCGGTCGGTACTGTCGGCCGAGGCAGTTATGTCAGCATCGTCGTCCGAGTTCTCAGTCTCGCCAAGGTCCTTGATGTAGGCGGGGATGGTGATGTTAGCGGGGACAGCGGTACATGCGGCCTGTCAGCGGGACCCCGTCGGTCAGCTCCTGTCAGCTCCTGTCAGCGCGTCCTTTCATCTCTAGTCCTCCTTATCTCCGCCCCTTCGCCTCACGGCTGAAATTACCTCACACATATGACTCGCGTTCAGCGTTTCCTGTTACTCTAAGCGCTCCCTCCTGTAACTGAGGTGACATCCGTAACGGGTCCAGAACCGTTGGGTCTGAGACAAGCCTGGCTTGCTTCTTCAACAAAAGCTGCCATGCCAGCGTAAGGAGAAGTGGAAAGGCAGGAAGCTACACTAGATCTATGGTGCCACCATGTTGGATGTTGACAAACTTATAGGTCACTGAAGTCTCCGGATCCCTCAAAGTCTCGTTAATGTAAATGCCAACATTCTGCCTTGTAAAGGGGCGCTCAAAAGCTCTCACATATAAAGCAGTATCGCCTGGTAAGGAGAGTCAAAAATGGGAGTTTGTGCTCACCTGGCCGTATGGTGTAACGGCACAAAAACTGTAGACACGTGTAACTGCTGAGCCCCCGAGGCTGGAGGAGAAAAACTTCTTCCAGATGATTAAAAGTAGAGAGAGGAGCTATCACATTGAACTTTCCAAACGGCAATACATAAGAAGCCTTTTGTTTTCCAAAATGGTTCTTTATTGTTCCGCAACCTCTTTAGTAGAGATGAGCGACTTTGCCTTTTTTCGGGTCGAGTCTGGTTTCGTGAAACCCGACTTTCTCAAAAGTAGAGTCGAATGAAGTCGGCCGACTAACAGAACTGGTCGGGTCGGAGTCGAAAATCCGACCCAATGCAAGTCAATGGGGAATAAATTGCCCCCTTATCACAGTCAGGCAGCCTACTAATCAGATGTGATGCTCCACACAAGCAATTTGTACACTGTCACTGGCAGGCAGCTCTGTTACTCCACCAAATTAATTGCCCCCTTATCACAGGCAGGCAGCCTACTAATCAAATCTGATGCTCCACACAAGCAATTTCTACAGCGTCACTGGCAGGCAGCCTAAGAACCAGCGTTGCTGCATACAGCAAAATCCTCCCCTCTCACTGCACAGTCATTGTACAGCTAATCGCGATCACCAGAAAGTAATTTTTTTTTTTTTTAAGGCCCTGCCGTACGCTCTCCCTGCTCAGACGCACCGCCAGCAACCTTCCCCTACACTGAGTTCGGCAGATGTAAAATAGCGGTCGGCGCTGAGGGATTTTATATGCACTGTGATGCCACTGAAAGCCAGTCAATCGCTGCAATGCCCTTCTCTAAGATGGTGCTGGCTATGTCATCCCGTTGCCCACAGCCTGCGTCCTTGCTCATTGGCCGAGAAAAGGCACTTAAAGTGTAGGGGAAAACCGACTCCAGCAAAATGGTCGCCGAACACGTGACCGAACTCACTCCACGGTCGGGTTTCGTTTCATGAAACCCGACTTTGGCGAAAATCGGCGACTTTTGAAAATGAACGACCTGTTTCGCTCAACTCTACTCTATAGTGTAGTGTAACCGTCAATGACCGCTATGATCAGATTCCTGATTTTTTTTTTTTTATTCAGAACTTTTCATTTTTTGAAGGGTTTTTACTCAAAACAAAAAAGCCCCAAAACACTGAATGCACACTTAAAGCGCCGTCAGACAGTTGTCTGACATGCATGATGATTTCATGGACTGGCCAGCAGCTCTCCTGACCCCAGCGTGAAGGTTGCATCGAGCAGCTGCTCAGCCGGTCTGTGCTGTTTGGCCGATTGACTCCGCCCTTATTGAGGGTCTACAAATCTTTAACTTATAGCAACCTCCACTTCAGGAGTCAATGCCTTGAGTACATGGACCTGCGCCACCACCATCTTCTGTGACTTTAGTGCAATCCGGACTGAAAGAATTAGCAGGTTGTACCTAAAAATAATCTGCTCTTAATTGGCCACAACTCAGCCTAAGTAGTCTGTAACTTTATTGCTGGGAATCTTAACAAAACACAAATTACTGTAAATTTTTCATTGTGTTTATCAATCAGCTGTAATCTGTGGGAAATCCAGCAGTGTTAAGTTTTCCTACACTGCCTCCACAGGTGAAGTACAGTATTGCATATGCATAGTTTAAATCTATATAGGCTGACTACCATGACTGGTCCTCCAAAGTGAGGCACTTTTTCTACCACACTGCACTTGCTGGGGCTATCAAGGACCATTGAGCCCCCTCCTATGCCTTTTTTAGATGGTAGTCGGACAATCCTAGCCAAGACAGATGCTGTGATCTATCAGTTAAGCTCACTCTCCCATACATGGGAACCCTCAATGTCAAGTCTACATGTATTCTGAGAGGCCGCCGCCAGAGATATCGATCTACAAAAAGATCAGCAGTCTTTAATCGGACCTAGTGGATCCTTCTATATCCCAACATCAGCTCACTGTTCTAGGGGGCCCCGTATAGATCTCTATGATGTCGGTGGATTCTGCTGAAGTTAGCCTAATGTATATGGGGGGCTTTAGGCTGTCACATTACGGTCTCCATCAGATACGGTTAATTAGAATAACTGGTTGTATTTAGGATGACAAGTAAACTTTGTGATGTTACGACGCTGCCGCCTACTTAATAGCACCTCCGCCCCTTCGCTTTCTGCACCACTTTCCCAGCATTAAATGAAAGCATTGACTGCTGCTTGTACGTCCGGTGGATAATTCTGCACCGAATGAATAGTCTCTCCGTCAATTGTCAGAGCTCTGCTTGGGTAATTGGATTCTGTTCACATAAACACACCTTAGTCAGCAGTGTGGGCGCTCTGTACGTGCTGCACGCCTTATCCCGGCTCCGCCGTACAGATTTATGCCTTCCGGAGCCTGATTCTATCCTTTACCCACTCCATTACCTATTTAAACATATGTGATCGCCCATGAGATCGGACTACGCATACTTCAAGAAATGAGAACACATATGACTGCAATGAAGCTGTATACACAAAACGGCAGTATAAAGCTGCTTTTTATAGATATAGATATAGATATAGATCTATATATTATGCATTGGCCACTAAGAAAATGGTGTGCATAGGCAAATGGGGGAAAATGCCCCCTGCTCTGTATATTGTAACCATGAAGACAATTAGTTTATGTATAGCACCAATTGAAACCCCTATCATTTGTCTATGACCACCATTTTTTATGTCCAA
>JARQOD010000005.1:23521683-23564785 GCA_033576555.1 Oophaga sylvatica
GATAAACATAATACAATCTGATGGAATCACCAGCCTCAGCTCTTTGCTTCTTATGTCCTTTTGCTATCTCGTCATTTTTTTTATTCTGCTGGTTCTGGTAAATATAATCTATTGTGAATGTAGGCTATCATCTGTATGAAACAAAGCCGGCACAGAGTTTAGGATGTGTCCCGTAGACTCAAATGGGTTATTTAGAAATTGCACTGAACTGATCTTCTGGACCATTTTCATGAGCCAAGCAAGAGAACAGTTACAAAAATGCCTGCTCTGCGGAACCTGCCATTGTTATGGAATACATGGATGTCCCATTGATTTGCTCCGGTCACTGTGCAGTACTTCATGTCTTCTGTGGTGGCGCTGGATCACATTTGATCTTGGTAGCATACTTTGCACTGTACAGACTCTGCACCCAACGGTTAGCTGATCAAAGATGTTTGGATGGAGCAATAGCATGACTAGGCTTGAGTGGGGAGGCAAAACGTGGGCTTGACAATTGCTCTATCCATCCAGTTCACATTATTCCATTCATGCAGTGAAGTGGGTTAGGGTCTTGGAAGTTGAACCTTTGACGACATTGTGAATAATGATGAACTTGTAAATTCTGCTCAGCCCTCATCCCAATTGATCCTCTTGAGGTTACAATCTTCCAAATCAAACTCTATTAATCTGTTTTTTGTGATCTTCACAGTGTACACACAAGCATATTCATATGGAAACAGGAAAATGACCTTCATAAAACCGTGACCGCAAAGTTTTAAGCTTGCAATTCTCTAAAATATTGTTGTATGAGGTAATGAATGAGCCCAGTCCAAACAGTGAAATTGCCCCAGATGATCATTCCTCTTCCAAATGTATTCACCAAACCCTCCTTCAACCATCTGACTGCCAGATAGTGATGTGAGATTGATCCCTTTAGCGAAAACGTTTCATGCCCAATGGAGGCATGCTTTACTCCTCCCTAAGACTTGCCATTTTCAGTAACAGAAAATTCATCCAGGTTTCTTTGGCTGTTGCTTCTAGTTGAGGTTAAGAGCTATGTTACTTTTACGTGCCTAATGTTTCAAGACTACAAGGTCCTGTTTTTATAAGAGCTTGTGGTGTTCCTAGACACTTCCAATACCCATTACCAAAATGTACTTTGGACCATGAGAAGAATTTGATAGACTGACCTCTTTTGGAAAGACTCGCCACCTTTATAGACCCAATTTTCTGTCTCTTAACCCTTTTCGTGAAAGAACATTGCCCAGGAGATCACTCTTTTTCACTGCAATTTTGGGCATGCTTGATAAATTTTCAAAACAATCTCTTGAGAAATGGGAGATATCATTTGCATAACCACACACTTTTTCTGACAGGCATCTCCCCATCTGTGCCTGATTACTGCCATATCAATATACCTGTGGATTTTTGAAGTCTGTGTCACAAAGTAAAATGTTGGAGGACTTTTACTTCTCTCATGTCTCCAGGAGCCTCGGAATCTTTGAGACAACCACCCATATTCATACTTGGCCACAAAGCTGTTTCAGTGTACTTTATTCCATATCATCTATGTTTTAAACTAGTGTTTAGAGATGAGCAAAAATTTTGCCAAGAAAATCTTCGGACCACTCTTTTGTTCCACGTGTAAAAGGACAAGAGCGCTGAAATGGTTTCTGAACTTTTTACAACCTGCATCCCAGTCACTGCCCTGAGTTTCAAACCTACATACTCTTGGATTTGTAGCTTTTTCTTCATTTGCTCTCAGCAGGGTTTCTTGCCATATTTTGAGACGTGTGATGGAAGCATGACTGCCTGGGACTGACAGTTGTTTGCCCACTGTCTGCTTACATCCTATCTGAAATCTCCATCTTGTCTGCTGCTATTAAGGCACTCAAGAATACTGAATGCCAAGAACAAATAACTTTATTCTTCTACACCGGAGAACTTTTGGATCGGAATAGTTGTCGATTGCAGCTTAGTAATATTAATTTTTTTTTGTGCCAAGTCCATTTTAATTTTCTTAAAGATTAGTTTATAAAGAAAATTGGGAACTGCCGTTATTGTCCATTTAAATTTTGACAACTAAAATGGATACAATGGCAGGAAATTCTGTTCCCACTATATACAGTATGTAAATTATACTGCCATATAGTGCACACGTTATATATTGTCTACAGAGTACATTAGAATAGCTTACCAACCCCACTCCCTTTTAGGCCACCATACACATTAGACTTATGTCGGCTGGACTCGCCAATATAGACCCGTTCAGTCGACTGTCTATTGTGGATGGGGGTGCCGGGCCAACTGATCAGGGGACATCACAACCTGACACATAGGATTTCAGACAGCTGATTGCATTGTTCTCTGATGGATAATCAACTGGCCAATGTGTCTTTAGTGGCTTTCTATAAAAGAACACCGGAATAGTGCAACCAAGTAACGCTCCTGTGTATGGGAGAGTCGGTTGAAATGGTTGTTGGCCAAATGATCGGCCATAGCATCGTTCAGCTGACTGTCATCTAATGTATTTAGAATTGAGAGTCCTCAGTGGTTGATACCTTTTAATGGCTAACACGGTACTAAGATATACATCTTTCCTGTGTCATCTAATGTGTAAGACAAGCTTTAGGGCTCCTGTTCTCAGGAGGTGGCAAACTGGAGCCATGGCCAGTTGTCCAGACCAACCAGTGGCAGCTAGTACAATACTTGTTATATGGTCATACACTCCTCTGATGCTACTTTTATTGCACACGGGTCAAACACTGTATCCTTCTTGAATCCAAAGATATAAATAGTTAAAGAAAACACCTAAAAATAAACTTTTCCACATTATTAACCTAAGAAAAGCAGATCAGCATGTAGCTAAGATAATGCCTCTGCTCAGAGTTATGCGCAAGGTAATTCCTGAGCACATCTGGGAAGGAGGACAAACTGGCTGGATTATTAGAAGGACGAGTCGCTTTTCCTTATTTTTATTAGAGGGTGAATGAAGTCTTGCAACACTCCCCGATTCATAAGGCAGGAACAGATGTGTGCGGTATAAATAGCTTACACATCAGATTTACCCCAAAAACCTTCATGTCAATCCAAGAAGTCATTTCTATTCATGAGAATCCCGTTATCGGGTGTTTGTCTTGTAACGTGTCCACTTGGCCCAGGGAAGCCTTTCTGTAAACATGAAGCTGGCAGGCTGGAGATCAGCACTAATTCAAGGCTTGTAAGGGATAAGAAGAAACTACTTTTAAGTCCTTCTATTGTTTCAATTGAATAAAGTACAATGTGAAATTCAATATATTCCACTCTTAATGTGTTCCACCACTTTTTTAAATAGATGCTCTATATTGTCCAAAATCTTATTGGTGAATCTTACAGACATTGGGTACATGTCACTGCGATCTAGTGTACCCACTGAGTGTAGGAGACGGACATTGAATTTCGTGTAGTTAAATTGGTGTATACAGATTTACTGTATGCTGTTCTTATTTATGTTAAATGTTTGCAGTGATCTCCATCTGGTGGTGGCTACATGCAGCTATTATATTATTTGGGTGTGTATGGACCCCATTACGGTACCACTGGTGTTAAGAATGATCTGAAACTCTTTTATTGCCTTTTGTTCCTTGTCATGGGTTAAGACTTTGTTCCATGATAGGGATTTAACGGTAACTTTTCTCATCCTAAAAGCCAATATTTATTCTTTAACGAGCCTTGCCCACATGACTTTGGGATAAAAACTGTATCTTAATAATAATTTGCCGACACTGTGTAATGGAGTACTGCCCTTTTTGCACTGATGAGGGCAGTATCCCAAAACAGTATTTGCAAATTAAGATTATGGTTTGGCTTTTAGCCCAAGTCATGTAGCAAGGCTTGTTAAAGAATAGATATTGACTTTTAGGATTGCTACTTCCAATAGGTGGCACTAGAGTTCTAGTACTCTTCCTCTCTGAAGAGAGAATTTGCCTATCTAATGTCCCATGATAGGAAATGAGCACAACCTTATTTTTTTTTATCTTACCATTGCCGATGAAAAAACTGACATACAATATATGATAGTCTCTATGTAGAGGCCTGTATTTCCCTCATCTCTTGAGTAGTGTACAATTATTTTTTTAGTAACCTAGTGGGTCCATGCCTCATTATAGTAAGGATGAAAGGTATGTAAAATGCTTCTCTTTAGAGTAGGAACTTTTTTTTAATATATACAGCAAATACATTAGAAATTGCTGACTACTCTATGAAGATAAGGACAAATTTGATAATTCATGTATATCATTGCTGTCCCAGGTCCCTGCAGTTTTACTTCTAGTTTGTTTGACACTGGAAAGAGTTCTCTGTGGGACTTGATCTTTAAGAATTCACTTCACCAGGTCAGACAAAATAGTTTTCCCACTAGCAAAGTTAAAGTTGATTTTAATCAATAGATCTTAAAATAATAAAAATTTCCACAATTAAATGCGTTAAAAAAAAAAAAAAAAATGTTCCTGTGCCGAGATATTCTTCTAAATGTGCCCCTGCTGTGTACTGTGTAATGGCTGTAACACCAAAGAAAAAAGGAGCACTAAAGGCCCTGTTACACATAGCGAGATCGCTGAAACGTCACCGATTTTGTGACGTAGCAATGACCTAGCCAGCGATCTCGCTTAGTGTGACACTCCCTGCTGGGTGTTGCTGATCATCGCTGAATGTCCTGGACCATTTTTTGATCGCTGGTCTCCTGCTGGCCAGTGCGCATCGCTGCGTGTGATAGGCGGGAGACCAGCGATAAGCGAGCTGGAGCTGGTAACCAAGGTAAACATCAGGTTTCCAGGCACTGGGCGGTGCCTGGAAACCCGATGTGTACGTTAGATACCAGCGTGCTTGTGCAGGGGAGCTGGTATCCAACGTACACAGCGGGTTACTAAGCGCCGAGCGGCGCCTGGAAACCCGATGTCTACCTTGGTTACCAGCTCCCTGCACAAGCGCGCTGGTATTTAAGGTACGTGCATCGCTTTTTACACGCATAGTCGCTGTCCTGATCGCTGCCTGTTTGGCAGCTCAGCAGCGATCATGTAGCGACATACCAGCGATCCTGACACGTGCATATCGTTGTCGGGATCGCTGGTGTGTCGCTATCTGTAACGGGACCCTTAGTCCAACATCACTATAAAACGTAGAAATTTATTGACCATTTAATTTATTGTCCATTTAATAAATACATATTAACATAACAAATTATGTACAAAATGATCAGGTAATATAAGCTGCCAATGTCCTGACACTTAAAGTAACATATTATAGAAAGTGGTAAGTGCATATATATATATATATATATATATATATATATATATATATATATATATATATATATATATATTTATATATATATTTATATATATATTTATATATATATTTATATATATATATATATATATATATATATATATATATATATATATATATATATATATATATGAATTCCACTGGGAATCCGTAATTTGTGGGAATCAAGATTAGGTGCGCATCCTATCTAAGGTCCCCATCACTCAGCGCAAAATAGTGCTTACCCATAGTAGTCAGGTCAGGGCACATGGAGCGCCACCACCGACGCGCGTTTCGCCTCTTTCTCAAGGTGCGGTGATCTCTTAGGTGTTTCTATGTTGTTCTATATGGTCCTTTTTCATGTGTAATGGCTGTGTCTGACCATGCAAGGACATGGTCTGATCATACCACATCTCCTGGGCAGCGAAGGATGCCACAGAGTATACAGATAGCAGAGCATGGGATCACAGATGATTCTTTTTGGGAGGAAAAGCCTTTTCCTGTTTTTTTTTTTTTTTTTTATCTCCAAGAGAATTATTTGTGATCCCGTGCTGTATTGTCTGTATACTCTTTTTGTTTGCTTTCTTCCCTGCACAGGAGCTGTGGTATAATCAGACCATGTTCCTGAACGGTCAGACATAGCCATTACACAGTACACAGCAGGGCCACATTTAGAAGATTATCTCGGCACAGGAACTTTCTTTTTTTTTTTTTTTTTTTTTAAACTTCCAATTGTGGAACCCATTACTATTAAAAGATCTATTGATTTAAAATGAACTTTGTTAGTGTGAAAACCACCTTTAAAGGCCTTTAAAGAGATCTTGTGTATCAGATAGGTGGCGCCAGTTCAGCATGGAGCAGGAGTTGTATGCTGCGTTATCAAAGGTATAGTGAGCTGCAGTAGCAAAGTAGAACTGATAAACCTCAGCTGATCAGCAGATGTTGCACTTCTGTGGCCAGAGGTGTATCTAGGCTTTCTGACACCCGGGTCAAGAATTCGGTTTGGCGCCCCCCGCTCCCCCAAAAGCACACATGCGATTTGCACACTTAGTTATGTACCGACTAGCTGCTCTTCCTAATGTTCTCAATGTTCAGTGAAAAACTGAGAGAAGAAGGTAGAGAAGCTCATTGTCACAGGACCATAAGTATGAAAGTCGTATGAGTGAAGTGTCCATGTGACGACTGCTGGAACCTTCAGAGCTGAATCCTGACATTGTAGCTTCTGAATTCTCACAACAAATGCACTGCGCACTTTTAAGATTCTCCCTTACCGGTGGTGAGAGTGCACGGTCATGTCAGCACAAGCATGTGATTTATATACTTCTGGCCACATTCCGACTAGACGTGCCCAGCCTCGCTCCGTTCATTTTCATTGAGTGAGGCCACACATGTCTAGTCAGCATGTGACCGCATGTATGTAAATCACCGGCACAAGAGAATCCTAACAGCGTGCAGTGAGCACTGTGAGAATTCAGAAGTCTGCAGTCACATAGAATGACTGCAGACTCAGCACAGACCTGGAGAACCCCTTTAATGCTCCTAACATAAATAAAAACATTAGAATTATTCAGTATCACAAATAATATTTACACCCAGGTACCTTATAGATGACGTCGTCTCTGGAGTCGTTCTCCTTCTTTTCTTCTTGTCCAGAACCCATGATGAGTTTTCTCATCCACAGCCGTCTCTGCAGACCTCCATCTTCTCCGGTCTTCTGCACCAACTCTCCACATGATGCCCTTAAAGACAGAAGAGTCATTATAATGCTCCTGAATAAAACATATCTGCAATATACTGCCTCCTCATATTTTTACCCCCTCACTCTCTATTCTGTCTGCTCACACATACCCCCAGACTCCCCATACTGTGTCTGCACACATCCCATCACCCTCACTCCCCATACTGTGTCCACATACATTCACCCGTTCGCTCCCCATACTGTCTACACCCACCCCCCATACTGTTTCCTCATACATGCCCTCCTACATACTCTTCAGTGTCCTCAAATCCCCCCACAAACATTAAATGCCCCATCCCCACTCCAAATCCCCCACACATAAAGTACCCCCCATCCCTACTCCAAATTCTCTCACACACACACACACACACTATGTCCCCCCGTTAATCTTCGGTGGTTTCTTCAGCTCCACTGTGGAGCACACTTACCACCAATGTTCCTCCTTCTGGGTGCCGCCGGCGAGTGACGTCAGCAGCGTGATCACATGACCTGATCACGCTGCTGGCGTCGCTCTGACCCGGTGGTCAGAGCTTCAATTGTAGTGGTGTCTATATAGAGCTGGGAGCTGGCTGTCAATCACCATGACACTAGCAGTCACTCACAATCAATACAGCAACAGAGAAGCCACTCCTCTGTCCTGGCAGAGATCTGTGCTGGGCACATCTGGAAAGTAATTAACAAATACCTGTCTTAAGTTCTTGGGCCCTTAGTCAAATAAATAAATAGTCCTGGATAAGCCTTTTCTGAAGCAGTTACCCAGAGCATATTTAAAAGAATCCTTTACGTGTACCCCATCATTATGAAGAACGCCCAGTGGAGACGTCAGGGGAGCTCCGATCAGATTCCATCTTTATCACCTACTGTGTTGTTTATAGAGAACTTCCATCCCATGTCCTAAAAGTTTGTCGTATTTCCAGTCTCACACAGTTTCTCGGAGGTTTGAGGTTTCACCATGATTCAGTTCCCGATTTACATGTTTTATGCCTCGTCAACAGCTGTCAATCAAAGAAGAAACTGAGCTCTTCATACTAGAAGGCCAAACTTGTGTTTGGTTTTGACCCGGCCACCAACCAACAGGATGGCCACGTAATCTATAACTGAATGAATAGTGTCGGACCTTTTTTACTGCAATACTGTAGATAACGGCGGCTCATAAGGTCTGCGGAGGCTCTGATCCTGGTTAATGATTAGTAGGTAGAATCGTTTATCAGGGTCTGTTGTGATTTTATATGATAAATTAAGTCATAAAATGATCACTGTGAGGGAGTAATGATTAAGGGAATGACACTCAAGAAACTGCTCCTAACTTGAATACACTACTGCCAAATTCTGGAAGCTGATGTTTGTCCCTTGTGTTTTGTACCTGTTCATGATATGGAGAAAATACTGTTGTCACTTGTTAGTACCTAAAAGACCCTATACACATTAGGTTAAAGTTGGCCAACCTTTCCAATATCTCCAAGGTTATCCGACCACCTAATATGAATTTGAACTCAAATGTACTTTTCTCTCCAGAAGATAACAAAATAACTGCTGGATAACTAGTAACGGCTTACCTATGGGGAGAGTGGCGCAAACTTGTACATTTGTCATCGTTTATAGGGTATCTGGGAGAGATCACTGTCAGCTGAGCTGTTAAATGTATGACCAGCTTAAATGGATCATTGTCAGTTCAGACCAGCGGGATGGTTGCAATGCTTGTCCGAGCTGTGTGCTCTCCGATGCTTTGTCTATCGGTATCAGTGAGCGCGGTCTCTACAGTATTGGAGAAGCACAGAGATGCAGAAGTTGATCAAATGCAGCGATCTAGGTAGCTTTAGAGCAGAGCTTACAAGTTCTTTAGGAAAGTTGCTAGTAAGTGCAACTCTTGTTGACTAGGAGGCCACCATTGGTGATAGAGTGCAGTGGTGACTGGTCCTGGTGAACATTTGTTTGGGAATGAGCCATGAATTAATAATTCTCAATAGTTCAAAGTAAAGTACTTAAAACTTAGACTTTAATCATAAGAGGAAAAAAAAATTGAGACTGTGCACATATTAAAAATGAAAATCCGTAATGCTTATACATTTCAGACAGAAAAACCCCTAGTTTTTTTTTTTTTTTGTGTATACTCTCCTAATTGGTTACATCCTATGAGTAAAGGCTATTTTTTAACTACTTTCCTTTGGTGCTGGAGAACATTCCCTTTTGGACCATTGAGGGCTAATATAACCTCGAGACCAAACCAGTGCATACTCCGTGCACCACACCCAGACCACAGAAGGTCTATTGTGGAAGTCGCCTAGGATACTTATGTCCAATGCTTAAGCGAGCAGAATTAACACTTTTGTATTTTATTAATATTGCTTCCGTATTTTATTAATATTGCTTCCGTTCTTAAGAATAGAGTATTAATAGCAAGTAATTGCAAAGTTGCTTGTTTTTACATTTATGACCAACACTTTTTTGAAATGTTCTGCAGGTTCAAAGAGTCATCAAAAATTTTACATTTTGGTGGCAGTATAGGGACAGCAAAAAAGATCTTGTGTATCAAACTGCTCCTCTAATTCAGTTTCTTAGGCCCATATGGTAACACTTTATATCCCACTTTACCTTTTTTTTTTTCTTCTTCTGCCCATTACAAAAGTCCTTAATGGTGTATGAGGTCATCATTGAGAAGGGCCATTTCTTCTAAATGAAAGTCACTTCTCAGGGAAACTCCGACTTTTTACATGGTCATCCATTCATCTGAATAAATATCATGCAATACCCCAGCTGAACAGGAGGACTGACTTGTGAGAAGTCCCACCTACATTTTTAGGGCCTTGGTATTGGCTTCTTATAGAAACCATTTGAAGCAACTAATTTACATAACGATTACCTTTGACTCCATGTGAAGAAGTGAATGTGAATTCTAAAAAAATTCTAAAAAGAAAACAAAAAAAAAAACTAACACTCCTCGAACGGTGGCTGTTTTACCAAAGATCAGATAAAAAAGTGAGCATGTTGAAATTCAGCATGCCCAGTTGATCAGTTTTGCTTACATTTACCAGGGAGGTACTACGAACCTTGTTTGGCTGTGTAATGTGTTGCAGACTTTCAGCTAATGTGTATGGCAATGTTTACACTCACTATGAAGTTCTTTCAAGCTGGTTCCTTTTCTCACCGCTGCATGAATCACATTTCCCCAGTATGTTAACTATTTAGTTCTCCTTCATTAGTATTCAAGAATTATGATTTTTGTGACTGTGTGGTCATCAGCTTCCTCTTATCTCTACAACTCTTCCAACATTAGTTTTTTTGTGGAGTTGAGAGTTCCCATATGTCCAAAGTTAAATTAAACTAGATTGAACCTAATCTGATGTTGTTTTACCTTAATTTCAAAGATCCAATATTTTTGTTTCACTTGTCCAAAGTTTGCGCTAAAATTCTCATCACTGCCGCAATTTAAAGGCTTTTATTTTCTGTGAGGAGCTGGCCACAGACTAAAGACCACTCTACGGTCATTGGTAGAATAGAGTCCATGGCTCTATGGGATGCAGACTTTTCCAACAGAGTACTGGTTGCGTCGATTTTGTTGTTTTATTAGATGTTTGCTTGCGGTTTTATTAGTGACTGGCTTGCTCATCAGTTTATCCTCAGGAATCCATGTTTCTATTTAGACGCAGCCAGCAGAGGAAGGTGTGTAGGTTGGATCTTATGTATACCTAAGGCCAGACAGGAGATTGCTAAAGGTAAATGTAAAGCAATCATTCTATTTCTCATGTGTAACTCAGGGTGTCAAGCCATTGCGCTTCCAGCAACTCGGCCCATTTTGTGAATGGGGATAGTAGACCCAGGGGAATCATCACTACAGGGGGCCTCATATGCAAGCCCATGTGATGGTGTGCTGTAGTAGTCTTCATTCTTAGAGGTAAAAGCCAACGTTTAAGAGGGAGGGTGTGTACACTCCTGCCCATTCAGGGGCTGATCCCAGGGAGGGGAGAGTGATTTTGAAGGGAAAGGCACATGGATGGATGGCCTATTGAGTTTGGAGATGGGTTATTCGCTGGGGGGGTGTTCATGCGCTACGGTCGTGATGCTCATCATCTGGAGGAACATAGGCTGTGACAGCACACTATACAGGCTGGAGATACAAAAAGCTGTGGGCCATCCAAAAGTTGGGAGATTGTGGGTATTGCCTGATACAGGGGCAATGAAACTACCAATCCCAGGTTTGGAACTTGTGGACTGAGGACATTGTATTTTGGCCATCTACCTGGATTTGTTGTACAACCATGGACATAAGGAATAAAAAATAGTTGCATCGTTAACCTGGTGATTATTACAACACACAACCTCAGATCTTCACATTTACCTAAAACACTTATTCCTGCACCATGAATGATTCTTCACAGGCCTTTTCTACTTCGACCATGGGCTTTCAAGTTCTTGATTGAATTATAAGATTGCCTTTGTCCTTGTGCCCTATTATGTCATATGGACATCTCTAGCTCAGAACCCCAATCTGAATCAGAATGGTGATAGACTTAGATGGTTTTCATCCAACAATATATTACATGGATGTTCAATCCTCTGAATGACCCTGGCCAGTCATTGCTTCAGTCTACGAAATCAGTGTTTTTTCCAGTGGTGACAAGACCGGGTGGCCAATTCTCCTATCTGAAAGGTTTTTGGTTAATTTTTTTGGAAGTTGATCAATAAGTATACTACTTTATTGCCATCAAGACTTAAGACACATCATCCTAATGTTGCATTAATTCAATATAGCATAGATATGTCATGTTAAAGCTTGTAGATTGACAAGGGCTGAACCATGACCATTTAAAAGTTTAATTGTTTCCTTGTAATCTACTTATTTTCAGTTTTCTCAACTTTAGACAGAAGAATGATGGTTCTCCTACAGAAGACAATGGATTATCCGTCAACTGTTAGCTTGTGTTGGTGAAATAAATGTGATTTACAAGTATTTCAAAGCTCATTATCCACTTAACTGCAGTCATTCAAGGCAGGTTTACAAACCGCAGCTATTAAATTTCTGTATCAGATTGTAACCCTTCACCCCTGCTGACCACTCAACACTAAATCAGTCATTGAGGAATGGATTTCAGATTACTATGTGCTCTAACTTTCCAGGTGTTATATCGGACATGGATAGGGATGGTCTAGTTTGTTTAAACTCGGTCAAGCCCAAAATTGATTTTCTCTAGTCATTGTAATATAATTTATGAAATCAATAGTAAACACAAATTTGTTTAGTATTGATTTATCAAATGTTTTTTTTTTTTCTTTTTCTCAATTGATCTGTTGCTCAATCTATGGGTAAAATCTGTATTTAGTTAAGAATTTCCCATAAGAGATTGCAGTTGCTGCCCATAAGATTCTATGGAAGATGTGGGAGGAGCAAAACAGATTCTGCTGCAAGTTCACCCGGGAGTCAAGACAACGGTTACATTTTTTTTTTAAAATTGTTTCAGGAGAACTTGCTTCGGCAAGTCTCTATTCAGCTCTTCGATAATCATCCCCCTCTCTTCTCTCCATATAATCTTATGGGCAGCAACTGTCATCTTTTATCTCCATAATGGGAGAATCTATATTCACTGTAAAAAAACAAACAAACAAAAAAAAACAGCTTTTACTCATACATAGATTAAAAGGTTAGTGGGCAAACTTCTGATATTAAAATATGAATGTTTGTGCTATATCGCATGTGCTTGATTAAAACTGACTCTTTATTTACTCTTTATTTTACTAATCGGTGAATTATGGACATGTGCGTGTCTCCTAAAGGTACTTACAAGAAGAAAAGGTAGCACACTGTAGCGCTATAGCTTGCAAACACGAAATATGAAAAATATGAAAAATGAATTACATCATTACCTTAGAAATATGAAAAATTGAGAAGTCTTAGCGCATAAGATGGCCAAATTATGTGAGCCTGATAGCCACGTCAAGGCTCTTCTCGTATATCAGGTCCCTAACTAATGCCTATCCTCGCTTTAGAAAAGTCTGTCTGCATGGGAACCTATGAATCCTCTTTTCAGACTAAAATCTACATCTCTGTGGAGGGGTGATGAACCTGCTGTAATTAAAAGGCCTGTGACCACCAGGTGGAGTGCTCAGGCAGAAGGTAAATGAATACATATCAAAAAACTGACCGGCACATCCAAACTTAGATTCAGTGTGAACAGGTGCTAAACCTAGAGTCACCAACTCATATACATACAAGAAGAAAAGGTAGCACACTGTAGCGCTATAGCTTGCAAACACGAAATATAACACTCCACCTGGTGGTCACAGGCCTTTTAATTACAGCAGGTTCATCACCCCTCCACAGAGATGTAGATTTTAGTCTGAAAAGAGGATTCATAGGTTCCCATGCAGACAGACTTTTCTAAAGCGAGGATAGGCATTAGTTAGGGACCTGATATACGAGAAGAGCCTTGACGTGGCTATTAGGCTCACATAATTTGGCCATCTTATGCGCTAAGACTTCTCAATTTTTCATATTTCTAAGGTAATGATGTAATTCATTTTTCATATTTCGTGTTTGCAAGCTATAGCGCTACAGTGTGCTACCTTTTCTTGTATGTATATGAGTTGGTGACTCTAGGTTTAGCACCTGTTCACACTGAATCTAAGTTTGGATGTGCCGGTCAGTTTTTTGATATGTATTCATTTACCTTCTGCCTGAGCACTCCACCTGGTGGTCACAGGCCTTTTAATTACAGCAGGTTCATCACCCCTCCACAGAGATGTAGATTTTAGTCTGAAAAGAGGATTCATAGGTTCCCATGCAGACAGACTTTTCTAAAGCGAGGATAGGCATTAGTTAGGGACCTGATATACGAGAAGAGCCTTGACGTGGCTCAGGCTCACATAATTTGGCCATCTTATGCGCTAAGACTTCTAAATTTTTCATATTTCTAAGGTAATGATGTAATTCATTTTTCATATTTTTCATATTTCGTGTTTGCAAGCTATAGCGCTACAGTGTGCTACCTTTTCTTGTATTTATATGAGTTGGTGACTCTAGGTTTAGCACCTGTTCACACTGAATCTAAGTTTGGATGTGTCGGTCAGTTTTTTGATATGTATTCCTAAAGGTACTGTCACACTAAGCGAGATCGCTGACGAGATCACTAAACAGTCACCGATTTTTTATGACGCTGTAGCGATCTCGTTAGCGACGCAGCTGTGTGTGACATGCAGCAGCGATGTGGCCCCTGCTGAGATGTCGATCGCTTATGAACGTTCTGAGCCGTTTTTTGTCCCTCTGAGCCTGAATCGCTGAGTGTGACACCCTTTATGAACGACTTTACCAGGTGGGACTAGGTTTTCCCAACGACCGCAGAGGTCGTTATACAGATTGCTGATCTCTGATGAGATCTTTGTGTTTGGAAGCTAACTAGCGACCACATAGCAATAACACTAGCGATCTCGCCGGTCGTGTCGTCGTGACCGCTGGTGCGATCGCTAAGTGTGACAGTGCCTTAACTTGAGGTAGCTGCTTTATATAGGTGTATGAAATAATTGATGTTGGAAGACTCTATGGCCTGGCTGAATCTTGCAATGTGACCATGATCAGTGTTGCACAGAATGGGTCACCAACAAAATGATTAAATTGTCATCTCGGGGTACTTGGCCCCTTAGAAGAAACAAAAAAAAAATGTTTTGTTTTATATGCAAGTGAGTGATTTTCTGTGCACTATGGGCTTGGCCATGGACTCCTTGTACAGTTATGGCCCCATGACCCCTCATTTGCATTAAAAGCAGTCCCTTTGATTCTGACTGACAGTGCTGACACCATGGCCTGAAGGAGTCCATAGCATTTACAGTACAGGCGTGGATTCCCTTTCATCAATGCCTCCTGTCAGTGGCCACCTCTTGCTACTCTTCTGGATGTGTGATGATCAGTTGCATACTCCTGTCTTCACTGCACCACTGAACTATTTTAAGCCAAGAGTTCTTGTATATGGGAGCTGGAAGAGAGATGTTGGCCAAACATATGTCAATTATGTGTTGTGTCAATAATCTAAGGTGTATGAGAACCTTTTTAAAGGAGTTTTCTCAAAATTGCAAGTAATCCCCTATCCCGCGGTAAGATGATGGATAACAATGTGATGATCTCCTGGGGTCTAACTACTAGGACCACCTGCGATCCAGTAAATGGGGTTCTGTGCCCCTGAGAACTGTGGAACTGCTGGAGAAGGCAACGTTACAGCACTCATTTCTTGCAGTCTGACGATGAGCAGAGGCTGAACATGTGCACCTTTGCTAAATTCAAGAGTGGGTGCTTTGGGATTTGGTTTTCCAGTACACCATTCTCGGATTGGAGATAAGTTGCGACTTTCACTTCCGCTCGTAAACTCCTTTTTTTTTTAATCTGCACTGGAAAATGAGGATGAATGAAAGTTGCTGCAAATGTTCATCCCCGCATGGGCTCCAATATTGGTTTCAGTGAATCCCAAATTCTCAGAGGTAAGGGGCAAGCTATGTCAACTTATCACATCTTTTATGTGGGCATAAAAAAAATGCCAGCAAACAAGCTGATCATTGGGCATGTCACATGGGGCCATGATCATGGAAGGTCCAATAAATGTTCATTGGGCCAACCATTGACAAGTTTAATGTGTCGTAGCAGCCTGACTGTCCTCAGCCGCGAAACGCTCGATTTTCACCACGTACTATGTTCCTGCGGGAGACCATCCACCATCGGCCTATGAATTTTCCATATCAGCCATTGACATACCGGATAATATTGAATGACATTAATTTCCACGGTTGACATTATGTAACATGATCATTACTATTCTAGATGTAGCTGGTAAAATGAGACGTCAGGAGATCAAACAAAGCAATTTTTTGCTTGAGAGAATTGAGTGTAACTTCATTATTGTGAGATGTAAAAAGTGATACCACCAGGAAATTGGGAACTAGACTGTAATATACACTGGCAAACCAATCACTGCCTATAATTGGAGTTTCACGATCTTCCAAGCAGAACCTGGATTTTGTAATCTAATCCAAGAAATGCATATTTTTATGTTTTTCCATTACTTAGTCTTGTTCTCTGCAAAAAGATATAAATGATATTCCTGTACCTGTCGTTAATATTTCCAAAGTATAGCTGGTTTAGAAATGTATCTAACCATAGGTTGGAAAGAACCTAAGAAAAATGCAAGAAGGGATGTTCTGCTAGAGCCTATCCCATCTCATGAAAATATTGCCTTCTCTACATCGGACATGATGGTATGCCCTTCTTCGGCTGTGCTATACAACCAGCAACTGCCTCTAATGGCAGCAACCAGAGCTAGCTCCAATCGCTGCTGTTTAACCATCAATACATGATGGTGACACCTAAACAGTTGCAAGTGGCCTGCATCACTCCACCCGTCCCCGATTATACCATGGCAGCCTAGAGCCTACTGAAGCTCAGCAATACTGAAGTTTTGCAGTATATAGTACAAGCGATTAATCGTCAGGTTCAAATCCTAAAGGGTAATGGGTAAGTGATTTTACAATATTAAAAATTTTTATTTGAGATCTGGAAATGTGAAATCTATGAAATTATAAAATGAACATCCAATAAATGTGAAATAAGCATGAAAATTCCTGAATTTACGTTTTTAGATCGTCTCGTATCAGCCTCAACATTTTTTTATAGAAAGCGATCGCTAAATTTTATGGTTCTCAAGATAGTCCCCCTAAACACTACAGCTCACCAGGCAAGAAACCAGCTCTGCTACGATAGAAAAAATTGAATGGGTCTGGGGGTCACAATTTTTTTTTTTTTGTACAGAAACTCCTAACTTATTTTTCTACGTTCTAAAATTTGTTTTAACAACTACAATGTGAAAAAAAAAAAACAATTTGGTATCCGTGATTGTTCTGACTTGGAGAAGAGTGTTACGGAGTTATTTTTACTGCAGAATAAATGCCATAAAAACTAGACCCAAAAATAATTGGTTTAAATATTTATTAGAAGTATGTAAGCCACAATGCATAAAGGTGTTTTCTGGCTTAAAACACCTAAAAAGGTCTCAACACTTTTGCTCAACTTTCAATTGTGTTAAAATGTTGATGTCCTGGCCAGCACATGGAATAAAATGTTCATAAATTAGACGGGCCTGCTTGGCTACACCCATTCCAATTTTGTGGTGTAAATTTGTCGAGCGATGTACTGAAGTCACTGACTGGAGTAAAATTGCTGGTGCACGCCAGTTGTAAGATGTCTTTCACATTGCCAGTCTTAATGAATTGGGCCCATAGTGTTGTATAAACTCTATGAAATCAACATTTTGGGGGTGTGGGAAGATTTGAGAACTTCAGTTGTATACATATTGTTAGCACCACGCTGGATCCCTGCTCTGATAGGCAGGGTCTCTGGCTTGTCTCTTCACTCACCCATGCTGCAGACAGATCTTCCCTTCCCCATGCTCTGCATGCTTCCAGCCGGTTCTCTAGCCATGTCCTTAGGGCATGCGCGTGTGCGCTTTCACCCTCTTAAAGGGTCAGCGCGTGCACTTGCTTATTACCTCCCCAGCCAATGGCTGTAGGATATCATGTATATATTACTTCCTCCACACTGGGGAGGTGTTTCAGTCTATGTTGTGTAAGGTCGCATATCAGTGCGAGTCCTATTTGCTGTACTCTAGTGCAAATCCTGCCCGCTGCACTCTGATGCAAGCTCTGCCTGCTGCTCCATCCAGTCTGTTCTTCTGGGTCCAGCTGCTGTGCGACCGTTGGCTCCCGATGAATGCCAGGTGCCACTCCAAGACAGACCAAGTCTAACCTCACCACCCGAGGCTCTAGTGAACAGTCAGGTGATCGCTTAGTCACGCCCCTCCAGGCTCTCCGCGGTCTGTGGCACAGTGGTTCCACAAACCATGACCGTGACACATGTATGAATCTTTGTGTTAATATACTGGGCAAAATCTTAATTAAACTACCGTGGAATCAAAGCCAAGTCTGTGTATCCCTACTTGACTTGGGAGACAAAAGATAGGATTGTCTTTTTAGAGTCTACGATGTACAAAATTGTAGCCTAGTAAGAGACTTTGTAACCCCAACCTGTCCCTTGATATCCTTTGGTATATGCAAGTTTGAGGGTACTACATCAGCATAGAATTGTTTATTGCTATATAACCACCTTTTACAAATTCCATAAATGATGTCCATTGTCCTCCTATCTGGTGATATCAGCGGTGAGCGGTCGATCAAAACTTGATGGGAAATATTTCAATTGTGTCCTCTTGTGGTCCTATAAGCTGTCTAAGAATGCTCACAGCTGTGAGTGGAGAGGAGTATTTCCAGATACTCCGAAACTAGTCTATTTGCTTGGGTACTTGGTTGGCCGTACAAATGTGCAACTTCATAACTGAGCAATAACGTGCACAGGTGTGAAATATGAACATGGGTGTGGTAATATTATATAGATGCGTATAGACGTAATTGTTGAAGGTCATTTTCAAAGTCCATATTTTATCAATGAAAAATCCACTTGTTCTCTTGCAGAGATGATTTTTTGGCTCTGTGAGGCAGCTCATTGAGGTGTCTGCTTTTTCGTCTGCTGAGATTTCAGCCACATTCCTCCTTTGCTGGGCTATAACATGGGTTTTGACTTATGTAGTTAAAACACATGGAATTAGATACATGAGGATTTGAAAGCATACTGGGAAATGGTCCAAGACTTGGAGAAAGCATCTACTCACTGTAAAAATAGCTCCACGTATTGACATGGCTATATATTCTAGCCAGGAGAAATGTGGTCTGTTGTGTAGATGAAAAGAACAGCTTTACTAGATGGAGAAAATATCAGGAAGTCTGAATTCTTGTTCTATAGAATATACGTCTTTCGTACCGGGCCGTTTCTTAAAGGGGAAGTGTCACAGCTGCAGTGACCTGGTCCGTGGCCCTGGGCGTCCAGTAAAAGGGGATATTTACAAAGGATAATAGTTTGTAGTAAAGTGTTCTTGAAGCCACCTGTGGTTTCTGGTCAGAGGTGACCAGCGCTGCAGTGCAGATCCTCTGGGACTGGTGGTGATGCAGCAAAGTTGGTATAGCTCTCCACAGCAGAGCTTAATCCCAGGGCAGATGTAGGATGTGGAAGATGGTAATGTTGGTAGATGTAGTAGTGTTGGATGGGTGATGCAGGAATGATTAGAGGACATAGCTGGGTGTAGTTTCCAAAGCTTTACTCACAGTTCTGGTGCACACAGATGCCCTTCTTGGTGCCATGTCCTCCAGGTGAGAGGTCCAGCAAAAACCAGGTAGATCAGGATACATCTTTCCAGGACTCCCTTCAATATGTTCCTTTCTCGGTCATCTCACTGTGCTGACTTCCCACCTTTCCTTCCTGTCCAACACCTCAGTCAGTGTCCCAAGGCAGTAGCCGCGGACCTTGTCAGATGTCCTCTCTGCGTCTCCTTTCTCCCTTATGGCTACCTTTTCGGTGAAGATACCTGTGGTTTTGTAGCTGAGGCACCTAAAGATGCCTCCGGCTTCCTAACTGAGTCTTGAAGTTCTCCACTAGGCTTGGGGCCGGTGTCCCTTCTGCGACCTGGTCCCTCCATTATTGGATTGGGCCCCACGGATGAACTACTCACTACCCTTGCCCTAGGACCCCTTCTCTCCTTCCAGAAGCTTCTCACTGCTCCGTTCTTAATCTAACTTTCTCTGTCTGGGGACAAGCTGCTACCAGCTTCAGCTCCTCTCCAAATCTGACTCCACAGTCTTTCCTGCTCTCTAAGCTTCACTTCCTTCCTACTACTTACTCCATCCACCTCCCAAGCACTCTTTCCTACCCAGCATGGGATGAGACCATCCTCCTGTAGGGTACATCCAGGGTGCTCTGCTGCTATAGTCTGTGTTGGGTGCAGGCGTTAGAGTCCTGGGTGGTGCTACCTCCTTACCTGAGAGTGGGGTACCACACCTCTGGATGAGGTGCAATACCTCTGTGCCGACTGACTCTCAGTGGCCCCACAATAGTAAGGTCATGTCTATGTGTAAGGAGGAAGACCAGGCTGCGAATACCTGTATTGAGCCGGGTCTGGAACTGCTGAGGCTGCATCCCATGTTGCCCAGGAGAAAGAATAGGAGACAGGACAGGCCCATGACCCAGGAAGAAGGGGCATGACTAAGCCAGGCAGTGAGGAGAAAGCGTGCGAAGAAGCAGTGAGTTTCCCGCTGTGCGAGGGCAGAGGCAGGTGTGCGGTGCGCTCTGCAGTATGAGAGCGCAGGGTGCAGAACTGCGGCAGAGCTTTCGCGTACAGGCCACTGAGCCAGTGAGAGCGCCAAGTGCCCGGCTAAGCAGAGTGCAGCGCTCGCGTAGAGGAGCGAGGGCCCGGTGCAGAACCCTGAGGTGCGTCCCCCATTGCTGACAGATGCACAACGGCACCCGTGTGGGACAGACTACTGCAGCGATCCTCACTTCGGCTGGCACATAGAGGAGTGCACGCTGAGCAGAGCTCTGCATAGCAGCCATTCAGGCGACTGCAGCTGCTCACAGACACGAGCCATGAGGAACCTTGCGGAGAGCTTTACTCTGCAGCTTTTCTCGCTTTGATTGTGCGGGCTTATGGACTAGGGGCTCAGCTGGTAAAACTGGAGACTGCTGCCACCAGAAGACGGATTGTTAACTTTGAACCCCATCTTAGGATCCTGCACCAGCCGTTGCCGGTACTACTACCCTCATCGGACTGGGGCTGAGGACCCCAACAGGGGCTACGATAAGTGTTGTTTGAAACTTACTGTTGCATTCGTTTTGCTTATTTCATTTAACCCTTTTTGTTCCAACAGCTCTCTGCTACTGCCGATCAACTTCCTGCGAGGAGATTACTTTAACTTTTGCTGTTAAAAAAAATAAATAGCATTGTTAAACCATACTGCTCTGCAATCCCTGCGTAGTGAATTCCGTAACCTGCTTACATATGGTTGGTCTGCTTTGTAACGAGTGAAGAGAACCTGCATATATCTTGCCATCAGTGTATTTCCGGTGAGGGAAGTGGCCAATGGGTCATGAAAAGGGGAAAAAGATAAAAACAAACTCTTGTCTTTAAAAGGCAAAATCTAGCTCTGTAATGGGATGTCATACCAAATCATAAAGTTAGACCTCTATCTGTTCTATGTAGACAAGTGAACCTGTGAAGCATGTTATAAAGCTAGACATAATATAAGTGTGTATACATAAGAGAATGGACTTTGTCAAAAGTATTGTACTGTGCCCATCTGTAAACTATGCCCCATATGTAGCACCCCGGTGCAATATTTGTAATGTGATGTTTCTATGGGCAGTCATATTGCCAACTTACAGTCCATAAGGCCTAGTCTATAGAATGATTTAACATATCATGGCCCAATGAACTCTGCAACAACAAAAAAAATATTGTTGCATGGATTTGGCGCCATTTCCCTTGAACTTATTACTTGCCCATCAGTTGCTTAGAAAAATGTCATGACTGTTGCTAATATCTCCACACATCACACAGGCCCAGAGGCCGGAAGCAGGCACACAATAGGTCAGCTTATCTAGTAAGTACAATGGCTTCGCTCATTAATCAGCAATTTTTATAATCTGTATCCTAAGTTTTTCAGAGACAAAAATGCTCCTAAGCCTCTTGTGTGAAGAAATCCAGGCCAACACTTTTTTTTTTTTTTAGCTTCCTCACCATTTAAGAATGAGCTAATCAATAGGAGTTGGATTTCATGAGGATTAATGGCTAATTAAATGTGAATCTCATGTTATGGGATCTAGAAACTAATGCCTTGTCATATGAATCTGGGATATACACATCATATAGTTGTCCACCAAGTGCTCAGTGGTTCTTCCTACTTGTTCTACACATATAAAAAAAAAACAGACACAAAAAAACAAATATCCTAAAAAAATAAAAAAAAAAAAATTTTTTGCAAAAAAATGCATGAAGGTAGTAATAATTATAAGGGTATTTAGTAAACATAATTTTGATCAAAAGAATGTACAAGCCATCCCGCCACGTCAAGGCAACCCTTGTAGGACAGTCCTAACTCTTGTATTAAAAACCTTTCCACTTGTCAAGTGACGTAAATGTGAACAAGGGCAGAGAGACTGAACCCACCAGTTAAAGCATAGGCCAGAAAGGATGGATTTCTCAGCTCAGGGGTGTGACTGCCAGTTTCTGAGCTGAGAAATCCATCCATGCTATCTGTACATCATGGGATGGAAAGGAGCTAAAGAGGTTTTCCAACTAAACCAAAATACAACTATGCCATATAGTAGGAGTATGAGGAGGGTTCAGCTCCAGCACACCATCTGCCTTTAACAGCACTGATCTGAGATAGCTCCAGTTGGTGTTAATCCTTAAAAGGGTATTCCCATGTTCAAAATCATTCTTAAAATGCCTACTAGATATTGGGATACATTGGCAAATACGTCAAAATAGAAATGTAGTATAGTTATCATTAGCTACGTCGCTTGCTTACCTCATGTATAGGCCATCACAGTAGCTTAGGTATCCATGGCTACGACCACTAGCAGCTAATTAACTGTCACTGAGTGGTCGTAACCATGGATATCTGAGCTACTGCAATTCCCTGGGCATAGTAAGCAACATAGCTTATCAGAAGAACTATACTGCATCTTTTATTGGAGAGATTTGTCAATATTATTACATTTACTATATCTTTGGATGGAATATTGGATGGTAATACCTATTTAAATGCTGCTGTCAGATATAAAATGGCAATTAAGTGGCGGTAGCATTGACCCACCCCCCCATTCCTTGCAATGACTGTTGCAGGGAGTTAACTTGGTGTGGCCATTAAGAGTGGTCAAAATGCCTGTTGTAATTCAAAATGTTGTCCTTCAAAAATGCTCAGCATGCAAAAAAGTTATAGGTCTACGAAACCAGTAACATTAATTATATCTTATTTTTCACATGTATAAATTTGGTGTTGCTGTAATCGGACTGTTCAGAAGAATCATGTTGCATGTGGAAAATACAAAGGCGGACTTGTTGATTTTTGCAGTATTACTGCATTTTTTATTTGTATTTTTACTTTTGGCACATATGGTAAAATGAATGGTGTCAGTCATAACAACTTGTCTTGCAAAAAACTAACCCTCATACTACTGTCAGAAAGGGAATAAAAGGTATGGCTCTTGGAAGGAGAGGAAAATTTTTGATTGAAAAATGGGGTTAAGGAGCAATAGACTATTTCTCACCATGCTGCAGTACTATGCATCATTGGCAAATTGCCCCTTAAGAGAGTAATGGGTCTAAAACTCTAGTGCCACCTAATGGAAGTAGCAATTATAAGTCAATATCAACCCTTTAACGAGCCTGATCACATTACTTGTAAAAAGCTCAAACCATATATTCTGCTTGCAGACTGGTGTTTTGGGGTGTTTGCCCCTCCTCAGTGAAAAGCAAGAGATCTGATTTGTCTTGTTGAGAGGCCTCTGACTGTGAGGTCTCTCCTTGTAGAGTGATGTGCCAGTGTAAGGAGACTTGTAGCACTCTTGCTTTGCACTGAAGAGTCACACAGACCTAATACTGACATATAACCAAAATCCAAAAGGCAATATTTTATCAAGTTTATTAGTTACATAAAATAAAAAGTTCAAAGGGAAACTGTTGTAAAAGGTATATGAAAACATGCATGATGGGAGGAAAAATAGTTAAACAATCTTATTTAAAAAGTGGTCAATGTAGTAGTCAATGATGTATTGGGCATATAAAGTATAAAATCTACCAGTGCTATATAAATCATATAATGCAAATCTTCTTAAAGGCCTATCAGATGACCAGTGTATGATAACCAGTGTATTCTGTATTTCTATGCAAGTCCCACATGAATATAAATAAAAGACATGTCAATTAAAAATACCAGAGGTTCCAATATGATGTCCACAGTGGCATGTAAACAGTAATTTCGACCAGGGGTGCCTAAACTTTATTGTGAGCGAACAGTTAAGCAAGTTGAAGATGAAATGATGTCTAAAAGACCCAAAGTTAAAGATGACACATTTCCTTTGTATTTAGGAAAAAATAGATTGTCATTGTTTACATGAAAAAAATTACTGAAAGGAAGCTAGGCTGATGCAAAAGTTTGGCCACCTTGCATGGTCAATACCTAGTAGCACCCACTTCTACAAGTATCACAGCTTGTAAACACTTTTTGTAGCTAGACAAGAGTCTTTTTCAATTCTTCTTTGAGGGATTGTGATCCATTCTTCCTTGGAAAATTGGCCATTTGTAAAATATTAAGCTTGCGCCTTTTGAGGTCATCTATTGTGGATTTTGACGTGCGTTTAGGATCATTATCCATTTGTAGAAGCCATCCTCTTTTCACCCTCAGCTTTTTCACAGATGGTGTTATCTTTGCATTAAGAACTTGTTGAAATTTTATTGAATCCATTCTTTCCTCTACCTGTAAAATGTTCCCCCGTGCCATTGGTTGCGACACAACCCCAAAACAAGACTGATACACTCCCATGCCTAATGGTTGTCGATATGTTCTTTTCCTGAAATTCTGTGCCCTTTTTTTCCACATATGCATTTGATCATTGTAGCCAAAGAGTTCTATTTAAACCTCCAAAGGACTTGTTTCCAAAATATCAGCATTGTTAAAATGTTTTTCATACTTCTAACATTGAATTTTATAGTGAGCATGCAGGAGAGGATTTCTTCTGATGACTCTTCCATGAAGGCCATATTTATGCAGGTGTCTCTGGAGTTGTTATATTGTTCTACTGTTCAGAGTCTGCTAAATCTTTCTAAAGGTCTTTGGTAGTCAAGCGGGGATTCTGATTTGCCTCTCTATCAGCTCTCACTGAAATTTAGCTTTGACTTCCAGACCTTCTTTTGACCACCACTGTTCTGTTAACTGCCATTTCTTAACAGTTATCAAGTTTTTCTTTCCTCATTTCAAAATGTAAACATCTTATAGCCTTCTCCTGCTTTGTGGGCCTTTACCATTTTCATTTGCAGAGTGCTAGGCAGCTGCTTGGAAGATCCCATGGCTGCGGTTTCTTGGCACAAGATTAGAGGAGGCTGGGTTTTTAGAAAGCTGGAAAATTTGCATCACCTGGTTTTTCCCAACGATGATGGTGAAAAAGCTATAGCCCTATCAGGCTAAGGTCTGAAATCTTGGTCAAAATTATCTGAGCACAAACTTCATCTCCAAGGGAGCCCAAACTTTGGTATTGGCCCATTTTTTTTTTTTTTTTTTAAATGTAAAAATGACATTTTCTGGCATAGTCTGCAATGTACCTGAAAGAGAGATATAAGGCAGCCAAGCAGGGGGACCCATGCTTCTGGCCCATTCATTCATGATGGAGGATGAGCAGCTGCAACCTTTGCAGCCAGACGAAGCCCCAAAGCAGACTTCAGCGAAGAAATCCCAGGCATCCTAGAAGTCCCAGAATCGTCAGAAGACCCGGGAGACAAACCGGAACCAGTCAGGTCGGAAGGTCTCTTCCAGTCGACAGGTGACTGCTTCATCCAGGACATCTCTCCCTCGTATTCCAGTACCTATTTGTTGGCAGACACTGGTAAGTGATTTTCATGAATGTTCTCAATGACGAAGCCTCCCCTTATGCTCTCATTCTAGGGGAAGAAATGCACAGATAAATTAAGGCACAGGGAATGCACCCTCTGTGGATGCCCCTGTGAGGAACTAAGCCGACCGCCACATGGTAGCCTGGATATCACAGTGTAAGGTTCTTTGTCTCTGTTGACATGTTCCTTGAAACTCAGATTTCCGTCGGCCATTTTGCTTTCTGTCTTCCTGCAGCTCTTTCCCTCAGTTAATATGGAGTTTCCAGTTTTCATGTTCCCGCCCTGATTCTTCCCTCTTGCTTCTTAAGCAGCCTCAGCTGAACAATCAGTGCTCCTGAATCAAGCCTCAGTCAGTCTGTGACCTGACTCCTGGAAACCTTGGACTTGTACTCCAGCTATTCCCTACTGAGGAACCTTGGAACACTTTTGGACTCTGGAAACCTGCTGTTTGGTGAATCCATGTTTGCAGAGGAATTACGGTACAGAGAAGAGATCCTGAACCTGCTTTGGAGATTTATTGTAGTGCTTGAAGTTACTCTGGCCTGCTGTGTCTCCTGTCTCTGTTCCTGCAAACTGTGTGAACTTTTCAGCATGCTTGTATGAAGTAATACAAGTCATTTCATTTCAACCTATGTCTCCTGTGTTTTCCTCGCACCCAAGCACAAGACGCTATAGGAACTGTATACTATACTTGACACACAGCTTCTGATACCACCGCCGCTACCAAATGTGACGGACGATCCCCTTTCCTCCCACGTCACCAATGGGACGTAACTCCACAGGTACAGCTCTCAGGCGCCCCCTTTGTCTCTCAGGTCAGTAAGGGAACTGCACCTAGAGCAAATTGCCGCCGGGGAGGTTGTCCTGTTACCCACTGGGTATTCTAAGATTCGTGATCAGAGTAAAAGCATCAGCCCAAGATTAATTTTATGGTTTAATCGCCTTAAGGACGCACTAGATAATTACAGAAATATACAGTAAAGCTATACAACGTAATTACAATGGATTTGTAGTCAGAGAAAAAATACAACGATAATGTACAAGGCTTGAAGGTATAAGCTATAGATCAATATTACCGGGTAGTATGGTCATGGGAAGGCAGGGGCTCTGCCGTTCCCAGGTAACAGTCTTCAGTTGCTGGATAGTCCCCACAGCATGTGCTGCTGCTCCATTTGGCAAGGCAAATCAAATCTGTGTCTTGTGCTTCTTGTTGCTGTGAGAAAAAGGAATGCCCCAGCCTGTTCATTGCTACAGTTCTTAAAACTGCTAGGTCCTTCCCCTTTGCTTTGAAGCATGCATATTAACTAGCCTGCAATTCATATGGAGCAGGGAACACTGGCCTGAGTCCGAGCCATTCAACATACCAATGACCATCCCATTCAGACACTGGCCTAAACCAATTAGCATGTCAAAGCCCTATTGATTCATAGTGGACATCAAAACTGGTCGTACTGAATATGCTAATAGGCCCTGCATAGTTAGAAGTCTGTGGCTCTGTGAACCGACAAAATGGAGGCTGGTATAGGCCCTATACAAAATGGCGACGTCCCTTTCCTTACACCTCCCTGCTTTTGAGGGCGCTAGGGGGTATCACATTCCTGTGTTCCCCCGTGCGCCCTACCGCACCCTCTCCTTGCCGGGACAACCCATCAGCGTTACCATGGTCCCTGCCTCTTTTGTGGCGAATGGTGAAGTGGTACTGTTGGAGAGCGAGGCTCCAGCGTAGCAACCTCCCATTCGTCCCAGAGACCGTGTGTAACCAGCTGAGGGGGTTGTGGTCTGTTTCCACGGTGAATTGGCGTCCGTACAAGTATGGCTGCAGACGCTGCAGGGCCCACACAATTGCCAGACATTCCTTCTCCATCGTGGAATAGGCCACTTCCCTAAGCGAGGTGGGGGTGTGTGTTTATATGTAAAATCATCCTTAAAACCCATCCTGCGTGATATCTGTGAATCTAATGAAGATGTAGAGTCTCTGTGGGTGGAGAGGGGAAAAATAATAAATTATTGATAGGGGTTTGTTATAAGTCTCCTAAAATAATGGAAGCATCAGAGAATATCCTCGTAAAGCAAATAGATGAAGCAGCAACTCAAGGAGAAGTCATTATTATGGGGGGACTTCAACTACCCTGAAATACATTGGGGAACAGAAACCTGTAGTTCCAGCAAAGGTAATAAGTTTTTGGCAACTATGAGAGACAATTACCTTTCACAACTAGTTCAGGACCCAACAAGAGGGGGGGCACTGCTAGACCTAATATTATCCAACAGGCCAGACCGCATATCAAATATAAGGGTTGGGGGTCACTTGGGTAATAGTGATCACAAAATAATAAGCTTTCATGTATCCTTTTAATAAGATGTGTAGTCGAGGGGTTACAAGGACACTAAACTTCAGGAAGGCAAATTTCCAACGGATGAGAGATGATCTTGGTGCAATAAACTGGGACGATATCCTGAGACATAAAAATACACAAAGAAAATGGGAGACGTTTATTAGTATCCTGAATAGGACCTGTGCACAGTATATACCCTATGGGAATAAACATGCTAGAATTAGGAGGAAACCACTATGGCTAAATAGAGCTGTAAGGGGCGCAATAAGGGACAAAAAGAAAGCGTTTAGGGAATTAAAGCAAGTAGGTAGTGAAGAGGCATTAAATAAATACAGAAGACTGAATAAATTCTGTAAAAAGCAAATCAAGACAGCAAAGATTGAGGCAGAGAGACTCATTGCCAGAGAAAGTAAAAATAATCCCAAAATATTCTTTAACTACATAAATAGCAAGAAACTAAAAAATGATAGTGTTGATCCCCTTAAAAATAGTCTGGGTGAAATGGTGGATGAGGATGAGGAAAAACCCAATATGCTAAATGACTTTTTTTCAACTGTATTTACACAAGAAAATCCCATGACAGATAACATGATCAGAGATAAAAAAAATTTCTCCATTAAATGTCACATGCTTAACCCAGCAGGAAGTACGGCGGCGTCTAAAAATCACTAAAGTTGACAAATCCCCGGGCCCGGATGGGATACACCCCGAGTACTGCAGGAATTAAGTACAGTTATAGATAGACCATTATTTTTAATCTTTAAAGATTCCATAATAACTGGGTCTGTACCACAGGACTGGCGTATAGCAAATGTGGTGCCAATATTCAAAAAGGGGGCAAAAACTGAACCTGGAAATTATAGGCCAGTGAGCTTAACATCTACTGTGGGTAAAATCCTGGAGGGTTTTTTAAGGGATACTATATTGGAGTATCTGAAGCTGAATAACCTCATGACACAGTATCAGCATGGGTTTACGAGGGACCGTTCTTGTCAGACTAATCTGATAAGCTTTTATGAAGGGGTAAGTTCAGGACTGGACCAAGGGAATGCAGTGGACGTGGTGTTCATGGACTTCTCAAAAGCTTTTGATACAGTGCCACACAAAAGGTTGATACATAAAATGAGAACAATGGGGATAGGGGAAAATGTGTAAGTGGGTTAAGAACTGGCTCATGGATAGAAAACAAAGGGTGGTTATTAATGGAGCACACTCGGACTGGGTCACGGTTAGCAGTGGGGTACCACAGGGGTCAGTATTGGGGCCGCTTCTCTTTAACATATTTATTAATGACCTTGTAGGGGGCATACAGAGTAGTATTTCAATATTTGCAGATGACACTAAACTCTGCAGGGTAATAAATACAGAGGAGGATAATTTTATATTACAGGAGGATTTATGTAAACTAGAAGCTTGGGCTGATAAATGGCAAATGAGCTTTAATGGGGATAAATGTAAGGTCATGCACTTGGGTAGAACAAATAAGATGTATAATTATGTGCTTAATTGTAAAACACTGGTCAAAACTGTCACTGAAAAAGACTTGGGTGTATGGGTGGACGACAAACTCACATTTAGTGGCCAATGTCAGGCAGCTGCTGCCAAGGCAAATAAAATAATGGGATGCATTAGACGAGGCATAGATGCTCATGAGGAGAACATAATTTTACCTCTATACAAGTCACTGGTGCGACCACACTTAGAATACTGTGTGCAGTTCTGGTCTCCGGTGTATAAGAAAGACATAGCTGAATTGGAGCGGGTGCAGAGAAGAGCGACCAAGGTTATTAGAGAACTGGGGGGTCTGCAATACCAAGACAGGTTATTACACTTGGGGTTATTTAGTTTGGAAAAGCGAAGGCTTAGGGGTGATCTTATTACAATGTACAAATATATGAGGGGACAGTACAAAGACCTTTCTAATGATCTTTTTACTCTTAGACCTGTGACTGGGACGAGGGGGCATCCTCTACGTCTGGAGGAAAGAAGGTTTAGCCATAATCACAGATGCAGATTCTTTACTGTAAGAGCAGTGAGACTATGTAACTCTCTGCCGTCTAATGTTGTAATGAGTGATTCCTTACTAAAATTTAAGAGGGGACTGGATGCCTTTCTTGAAAAGTATAATATTACAGGCTATATTCACTAGTTTCCTAGATACAGCGTTGATCCAGGGAGCTAGTCTGATTGCCGTATGTGGAGTCGGGAAGGAATTTTTTTCCCCAATGTGAAGCTTACTGTTTGCCACTTGGGTTTTTTTTGCCTTCCTCTGGATCAACATGTTAGGGCAGGTTAGGATAGGATATGGGTTGAACTAGATGGACTTAAAGTCTTCCTTCAACCTTAATAATAACTAAGTTGCTGGATAGTCCCCACAGCATGTGCTGCTGCTCCATTTGGCAAGGCAAATCAAATCTGTGTCTTGTGCTTCTTGTTGCTGTGAGAAAAAGGAATGCCCCAGCCTGTTCATTGCTACAGTTCTTAAAACTGCTAGGTCCTTCCCCTTTGCTTTGAAGCACGCATATTAACTAGCCTGCAATTCATATGGAGCAGGGAACACTGGCCTGAGTCCGAGCCATTCAACATACCAATGACCATCCCATTCATACACTGGCCTAAACCAATTAGCATGTCAAAGCCCTATTGATTCATAGTGGACATCAAAACTGGTCGTACTGAATATGCTAATAGGCCCTGCGTAGTTAGAAGTCTGTGGCTCTGTGAACCGACAAAATTGAGGCTGGTATAGGCCCTATACAAAATGGCGACGTCCCTTTCCTTACACCCCCAAAAATTATGCCCCCCTGTATCCAGCAGATGGTGAGGTCTCAGGAAGTGGAGAGTAGCCGAGAACAGTCTAGATTCCCCCCTTTTGGTATTCCCTCAGGCGGCGGAGGAGACCCCCAACTTCAGACCTGATGAGGTCCTTCAGATTCAGGGTGAAGTAAGGGATTCCCTAAGATCACTGATGCAGGCAGGAAGTCCTAAGCAGAGAGATCTTCCAGAGTCGGACTCATCGGCAGACTGGAGGAGAGATGAGGAATCCCCTGATTCATCCATATCTGCTTCCTCGTCCGAGGAAAACTCAAGCCGCTTTTGTCTGCCCCTAGACCGTGTGGACAAGCTAGTAAAAGCGGTCAGGGGTACGATGTGGATAGTGGAACCCAGACCAGAAATTTCCATGCAGGATATTATGTTTAAAGGGTTGGATCAGAAGAAGCGAAGGGCCTTTCCCTTAAATAAAAAAAATCCGCAAGCTAATCCTCCATGAATGGAGGAAGCTGGAGAAGAAGGGCTCTCTACCGCCGGCCCTTAAGCGAAGATATCCCTTCGACGAGCTAGCCACCAGCGTTTAGGACAAAGCGCCCAAGCTAGATGCCGTGGTCACCAAAGCATCGAAAAAATCTTCCCTACCCTTTGAGGATATGGGGGCCCTTAAGGATCCCCTGGATAGGAAGGCAGACATTTTTTCTCAAAGGAACCTTGGAGATGGCGGCCGGTTCCTTAAGACCAGAGGTCGCATCCACGTGCACGGCCAGATCTATGATGCTCTGGCTAGACCAGCTAGAGACCCAGCTAAAAGAAGGGGTCCCCAGGGACTCAATCTTAGGTGCCCTAACAACAATACAGGGGGTTGCAGCTTTTCTGTCTGAGTCAATAGATTCCGTCAGCATGGCGGCTAGGGTAGCGAGCCTCTCCAACGCGGCCCTCAGGGCGCTGTGGCTTAAATGCTGGCCAAGCGACATACAGACAAAATCCAAACTGTGTGCCATACCCTGTGAAGGGGAATATCTCTTCGAGCCTGTCCTAGACGAGCTATTGGAAAAAGCAGGGGATGAGAAAAAAATTGCCCAGCCTAGCATCCTCATCTTATCAACGGCTGTTTAGTAGGAGAAAGTTTGATCAAAGAAAGCCGACTAGAGACCGTCCCAAATGGGAGGACAGGAAGAAGAAAGGTACCGGGTTCATGTTCTGGCGTTCTTCTGGAGAACGGAAAAAACCCCTTCAATGACTAGCAACACCCGTAGGGGGTAGACTGTCAGCCTATTATCTATCCTGGGTCCAAATCACCAACAGCAGTTGGGTGAGAGGGGTTATATCAGCAGGTTTGAAGCTTTACTTCAGTTCAGTCCCTGGCAATAGATTCAAGATGACTCCTATACGCTCCTCTCAAATTCAGCAGTTGGCCTTAGAGACACAAATAACGGATTTGTGCCACAATAAGGTCCTATTACCAGTACCAACATTAGAGGAGGGTAAAGGGTTTTACTCTTCCTTATTCCTGGTTGAAGATTAATGATGGTTCTGTAAGAATTAGCATTTTTTTTTTAGTGTCTGAATAAATTTCTGGTAGCTCGACCCTTTAAAATGGAAACGGTTGGCTCGGCAACAAAATTGTTTAATAACTGTTTTATGGTGGTTTTAGATTTAAAAGATGCGTACTATCATGTACCTATTTGTGCAGATCACCAACGGTTTTTGAGAGTGGCGGTTTCCATGTATGGGGTAATCCGTCACTTTCAGTGTAGAACATTACCCTTTGGGCTCTCAATGGCCCCTCGGGTATTCACAAAGTTAGTTTCTGAAGTGATGGCCCATCTAAGAGAGTATGACATCTTGATTGTACCATACTTAGACGACTTCTTGATTATTGGAACCTCTGCTGACCATTGCCGTTCTCAATTGGAAAAATCCATATCCATCTTAGAACACTTAGGTTGGTTAAAAAATCGTGAAAAGTCCTGTTTACAACCCTTGAGGGTCCAGCAATTCCTGGGGCTCATTTTAGACTCAGAGGTTCAAGAATGTCGTCTGCCAGCCAACAAAATTGTCCAGATTCGCCAACAGGTTTTTCGAGGAGTAAATAGGCAAACTATGACCCTTAGACATGCCATGTCCCTTTTAGGCTCCTTAACAGCTTGCATTCCAGCCGTCAGATGGGCTCAGCTCCACACCAGAACCCTTCAAAGGGATATCCTGGATAATGACAGGATTCTGGGATCTCTAGATAAGAGTATGACGTTACGCCCCTCTACGGTAGGTTCCTTAAGATGGTCGCTTAACAAAGTTAACTTATCAACTGGGGTTCCTTGGGAAAATCACATATCCCGTGTTGTAACCACAGATGCCAGTCCCTCAGGTTGGGGGGCCTGTATGGGGGAGATCATGGTCCAGGGGCAATGGGACCCCCTGATAGAGCGTTCCTCTAACTTAAAGGAACTGTTGGCCGTAGAGCTGTCAATTAAAGAACTGCTTGTATACTTGCAGGGTCACCACGTCAGGATTCTCTCAGACAATCAGGTAGCAGTGGCATATATCAACCACCAGGGCGGAACCCGGTCCGAGACCCTGAAGAGAGTGGTGGAACGCATGTTCCAAACAGCAGAGACATTTTCTATCCCTGACGGCGCTACACATAAGGCGAAAAGACAACACCATAGCATACTTTCTAAGCTGCAACATGCTAAGACAGGGAGAGTGGTGACTGAATGCAGCTATTTTCAGCCAGATCGTCCGTATGTGGGGTCAACTGGATGTGGACCTCTTTGCTACCAGACGAAACAGGAAGGTGGAGAAATTCTGTTCACTAAATCCGACAAAGACCTCTCATGGGGATGCTTTCCTGACAAAATGGAACGTCGGTCTGGCTTATGCCTTTCCTCCGCTAGCCCCGTTACCCTTAGTTATAAGGAAGATCAGGGAGGACAAAGCAAGAGTTATCCTAATTGTCCCATTTTGGCCCAGAAGGGCCTGGTTTTCATGGCTGAGAACAATGTCAGTCTGTGACCCCTGGGTTCTTCCAGATCTTCCGGACCTTCTTTTCCTGGGCCCAGTCAATCACCCACAAGTGTCTGGACTCCATCTGACGGCGTGGAGTTTGTCAGAGAATCCTTTGCCTTTCAATAACGACCTCTCAATCTGATTAATACCCTACTAAATAGCATAAATTTTTGTTGTAACTAATTTCCTACTAAGACCTGGGAAAGACTTCTGGCCACCGCTAACCTCAGAACTGAAGGGGAGATCCCTATAGGGCAGATTTTAGAATTTCTTCAGAAAGGTTTAGATCTAGGTCTGGCTACTAGCACCCTGAAAGTACAAGTATCAGCCCTCTGTGCCCTGTTCAACTGTGAAATTGCGAGAAATTACTGGATATCCAGGTTTATTAAAGCTTCAGACAGAACGAGGCCCATACATAGAGCAAGATACAGTACACACCATCGGACTTAAACCTAGTCCTTACGGCTATGACGGAGGTTCTGTTTGAACCCATGGTGTCCGCCTCAATCAAAAATCTATCCCTCAAGCTAGCTTTCTTGGTAGCCATCACGTCTGCTCATAGAATAGGCGATATACAGGCACTCTCCAGAGACCCTCCTTACACACAGATTCTGGAAGACAGGGTAATAATTAGACCGGACCCTGCCTATTTACCCAAAGTCTCCTCTCGTTTCCATAGAACACAGGAGATAGTCCTCCCCTCCTTCCTCCCTAACTTCACTAACCAGAAGGAGGAGAAACTCCATACCCTGGATGTCAGAAGGTGTTTATTACATTATCTCTCAGTCACTGATTCATGGAAAAAGGGCAACGCCTTGTTTATATGCTTCCAGGGCGATAGAAAGGGTCTTAGAGTTTCCAAATGCACATTAGCAAGGTGGATTAGGGAGGCTATTTCTCTAGCTTACTCAGCAGGTGGCAGTCCGGCTCCACAGAATTTAAGGGCGCAATCTACCCGAGCCATGGAAACTTCTTGGGCGGAGAGATCTAGAGTATCCATCGACCAAATATGTAAGGTGGCCACATGGTCTTCTCCTAGCACCTTTTTTTAATCATTATAGACTAGACATGGGTGCCTCCTCGGATCTCTCCTACGGGTTAAGGGTTCTGTAGGCTGTAGTCCCTCCCTAGAATAGTGTTACATCTCTGTAATTCTCTCGTGGTGCTGTCATGGGAGTTCGAATAAAGTATTTACTTACCGGTAACGGTATTTTTCGGAAGCCCATGACAGCACCCTTAGTTAACTCTCTTTCCCGTGTATCACACACTTCCTTTAATTATAAGGTCCACGTAGACTAGGTTGTTTAGAGTTTGTATATAGTTTGTGTCATTAACCATGAAGGTCCTTTCGGCTCTGTAATCCAACTGATGTGTGTGAGGGAGCCGCCCTTTTTGTATCTGTAGATTTCCTGTTCCCGAAGGGCGGATCCCCTCTCTCGTGGTGCTGTCATGGGCTTCCGAAAAATACCGTTACCGGTAAGTAACTTAATACTTTTGTGCCTAAAATACAAAGTAAATGTGTCATCTCTAATTTTACCCTCTTTTAGAGAAAATACCATCATAAACTTGCTTAACTGTTCACGATAACATGAATTTTAATCAGGAGTACCAAACCTTTTACATGCCACTGTAGGCACAAAATCCATTGAGACATAAATACATATAATAGAATGATTATATCCACATGAGTTGCATAAACACAGGTTGAGATAAAGCACAGAGGGAACAGAATGTTAACTCTACATACTGTAAGTAGTAAATACCAACCCCACACCATAGACGCAGACCCAAATATATTATACTTCCTCCTTGCTTCCTTATACTTTTCCCTGAAGAGTGTGCTCTAATTAACTTCTGTATCTTGCTATTATGTCATATTTATAGGTCTGTGTTTTTTCCTGTCTTTAGGACCATATAATTATTAATACATTCAACTACTTTGCACTGAAGAGTGGCTAAGGCCCCAAAACATGTCTACAAATAGGATAAAAGCAAAATCAGATATTCTAAGTTGTGTGGCAAGGTTCATTAAAGAGTTGATATTGACTTTTAGGATTGATACTAACAGTGGGTAGCACTGGAATTTTTTTTTTTTTTTGATCTCTGAAGAGGCACATTATATTTCCCAGAGGAGCGTTGCATGGCCTCTAGGTCTCCTTACACAGGCATGTTGCTTTCCACGAAGAGAAACCTTACCACTTAAACACCAATGTATAGGGCATCATTATCTAAGGACATTGGCTTTATTCATTGCAAATGGTCTCCATCACAGTAATACCACAAGCAAAGTCTCATACCTCCAGAACACGGCTCTTACATTTAAGCACAGGATCTGTCATCTGAAAGAGCGCGGTCTTCTAGATGACCAATAAATCAGTATTAAATATTTACTAAGTTTCTACATTTTGCCAGCTTTTTATGGGTCTTCCTTATTACATATAGGAAGATGAACAATTCTCCTTTTGTTGTAGAATAATTGCGTTTATGGCCAAAGATTAAATCTTTATATCCCTTTCAAATATTTACAGGCTTAATAGAAGAGAGCAGTTTTTTAATTTGATATCTCGGTACCAGGCTATTTCAAATGGCCTCTGTGCAATAAAATAGACTTCATGCCTTTGTCGATCTCTATATGAAATTCTTCTAGGAGAGAAGGTCTTTGTGCTTACGGGGTTCGCCATAGCATGCCTCCATATTCCTACAAAGCAATCCGAGACAAGTGTTGGTACATGCTGTTGAACCCTTCTATACAATTTAATATAGTACAATATAGCTGGGTCCTTATTTTTGATGGACTGTAACGAGATAGAAAGGAGAAGGTTCCTGGACTTAATGTAGGATTGGGTCTAATCCAAATTTGCCAACTTTTCAAAAATGCAAATCTGTAATGTTTGGGAATGCATCTTGTAAATCATGCGCTCCTAATTTAAGCATAAATGTCTCTTTTGGATACCATTAGTGATGATTCAATACATGAAATCAAGATGCTGCAATGTCATACTTGGGCAGGAGATCGTATGCTTTCTAGTGATGAGCGAACGTGCTCAATAAGGTCTTATTCGAGCATGCTCTGGTGCTAACCATGTGTCTTTGGCGTGCTCAAAATATGTTCGAGTCCCCCGTTGATGCATGTCTCGCAGCTGCAACACATAAAGGGATTGCCTAACAGACAATCCCTCCATCTTTGGTATCTGTCGAACAGCCGTGAGACATGTAGCCGCAGGGGCTCAAACATATTTTTTGACAACGCTGAAGATGCACTTGGTTAGCACCCGAGCACCATATCCGAGCACATTCGCTCATCACTAGAGACCATACGATCTCCTGCCCAAGTATGATATTGCAGCATCTTGATTTCGTGTAACATTTTCTGGGATAGCTTTGCCATTCACCAAAAGACTTTCCAGCTCTTTTGGGAGTGTAGGTGGTCTCCCATTTTTTTTTTCCCCTGGAAGCCTCCTGAGGTCCATCATAATTGGCAAGTATAGTCTAACCTTACTCTGCTTAGTTTGAGCAGCACCTTTACGAATCGAAAAATGTCATATGACAGACAATGCAGATACCTACATAAAAGATAAAAAAAAACTACAAGTCACATTGGAATAACTGTAATCAGTAGTAGTTTCTGACAATTAGATTTTTATTCTATTTGGAGTTACTGTGTTTTCAGTATTTTTAGGGAAGGGAAGTCTATTGATCATTCAGAATATTAAACAAGAACCCTGGTTGGCACATTAATGTGGTGGCCACAGAGCTTCATTACTGAAAAGGATCAATACAGGAAGTGTGTAATATGGTAGAAGGTCGAATTTGGGAATGGGTCAAGTGGCCTTGCCTTGTGTTCTGTCCCGACATGAGGCGAATGGAGGTGAAGTTGAATGGGTCTGGGAGAGTTTTCCTACCTTCCGCTTCCTCATGCAGAGCAGACAGGACCAGTGCTGTTCATCATCTGGAGAGATGATGCACACCAGGGATTGTGAAGTCCAGACTTGTTTATTTGGATATCTGGACATACAACTTATGATTGGTATACAGTAACTTCTCCAGAAATGCAGGTGAAAACGAGGTGCAGGAAGATGTAGCACCAAGTATGGCTGCAAGTGTGAGCAGCAAGAATGTATGGGGTGGTGGTCGAAAACTGATGCCTTTCACAGCTTGGTGCAAAGCGCGTCTCTCCCATACAGAACTAACAAGCAAATGGCTGCTAACAGGAAGAAGAAGCCGTGACCTCAGCACAGGAAGTGAAAGGCATGTACCAGAATTAATTAGTTACAGGCTGCCACACAGAAAGGGCCACCAGGTGACAGCAGAGAGCATGAAAGAATAGATTATACACAGCATGGAAATAATACAATACATAATCAAGACAAACGGAACAGCACACCTTGGAAGCAGCACAAAGCTACCTTTAAAAATGAGTTGGTGTCTATACCCATGATATGGTTGTGTCAGACACGGCACCTAAAAAGCTTATGATCCAGAAGCTGCAGCTTCCACGAATTGCCAAGAATAAATGTGTACAACACTACAATTCACTTTTCAACCTCAATTATTCAACCCATGCCTAAAAGGATGTAATAAGAAATGGTAGGGAGATGCCTGTACAGGAAGAAAAAGGCAGCAGCAGGCAATTGTATAGGCATGGCATGTATGGTTGTCAAATTGTAGTAAAACAAGTGTGCACGATCGATTACCTGTCTAAACTTTTTTTTTTTATATAAATATATATATATAATTTTTTTTTCAACAGCATTCAACTTCCTTCTCCAAAAGCTCATTATTATGAGCATTATTAGGCAAATACATGACTAAAAAGCCAGCACTTGTAGCAAATCGATGTGTTGCTGTTTAGTGTATAAATGTAAAATGTAGTGAGAAAAAACAGCTTTTCTCCTGCATTCCTTTCCTCTGCAAATTGCATGGTGATGGCTGAACAGTAGTATTTAACTCTATGTATACAACACTGTGGAAATTAAATGAGCCATGACATAATCATTGACCCCCCATTGTGCTAATAATCTAGAATCCCGATCAGCATGTTTTTGCGTGTTTTCTCCCACAATCCAAACACAAGGAGAACATACAAATTCCTTGAAGATGTTCTTAGTGGGATTAGAACCCAGGACCTCCATCACTGCAAATCAACAGCGCTAACCACTGAGCTACTATAGTGTCCTATATAGGGATGTCTGCATCAGTCACAAATGGCACAACAGAACAATCTTCTGCTGTGTATGAAGGGTTTACAAGTCACACAAATCGAATATCAAATTGTTCTAGTCAAATTTTATAAAATTTGCTGGTCAAATGGAATTCAATTCACATAGTCAAATCGATTCGATCATCTCTAATTGGCACCGAAAAAAAATAAATAAAACCCTTGTTCATGAAGACCGGTGTTTTATACTTCAAGCTTAATGAATTTTGATTAGTGTTGAGCGATACGATACCGCAAGCATCGGTATCGGCCGATATTAGCTCTATCGGACTTTCGATACTTAGTTTCGATATTTTCCATATATCGTATACCGGAATCGGAAGTTCCCATAATTCTTTGAGAGGCAATGTGATTTTAGTCAGCCAATTAGGAATCCTAAGAAGTGTGGGCACATCCTGTACTGCTGCGGTCATGTTAACTAATGGCATGGCTGTGATTGGATGCTGAAATGATGTCAGAATGCACTATAAAAGGCGCCGCCACCATTTTAGCGTCACTGTGCTGTGAATTCAGTAAGGGATAGAACGCTGCTGTGCTGACTCTGAGGGACAGTTAGAGATTGCGATTTAGTGTACTGTGCTGTAGGCAGGCTAGCACCAACCGCTGTGTAAAGCTTCCTTTTGCCTGCAGTGTTGTTTTAACAGCTCTGCAAGGTGTGTGTGAGTGCAGGTGACGCTGCAGTTTGCTCTGCATGCAACGCTGACTGTAGGCATCTGCACGTGTCACTCACAGACTTTTTTTTTTTTCTTCAGTGTAATTCTTGCAGCTCCATGCAATTTAACTATTAGTGTGACGCGCTTCCATCCGTATCCAATACATTGGTTGCAAACACTATAGAAGTAGACAAAGGAGTAGCCTTTCACAGATTGTGAACAGTTGTGTTTCAGTGTTCACTTCAGTCTGTGTTTTTTATTTTTTGAGTGCACATCACGCTCCAGTTACTTGTTCAAGCACTGCTGCTTGTACTCTGCTGAGCGTGTCTCAGTGCCTCATCCTTTTCATTTATCTCCAATTGGTTCTGCTCCATTCCATTTAAAATATAATCTATTAGTGTGACGCGCTTCCATCCGTATCCAATACATTGGTTGCAAACACTATAGAAGTAGACAAAGGAGTAGCCTTTCACAGATTGTGAACAGTTGTGTTTCAGTGTTCACTTCAGTCTCTGCGTAATAACCACACTTAGGCCTTATAACTTTTCTGACTTTCTTTATCAATCTACCAAGATGAAGAAGTCAGTGAGTAAGGCACGTGGTCGAGGACGTGGGGATTCTGTGGCTGCTGCCGCCCTCAGTGACACAGCATCCACCAGTTTTACCCATGAGCGTTCCTTTATGCGCACTTTGGTAGGAGCTCGGCGTGCCCCCCTGCTGCGGGAAGAACAAATTGAAGCCGTTGTTGGTTGGATGGCAGCCAATGCATCGACTTCAATTCCTTCCACCTCCTCTCAGGAACACAACACTGTTGAGCAACCATCTGTCTGTTCACCGCCTGTCAAATTGCCCAGGCAGTCAGAGTTCTGTACAGGAGCCAGCTGAGTCTCTGCTTCTGTTCTCAGAATCTGTTGGCTCGCAAACACGGGCACAGGCAAGCAGCATTCTGCAATTTGAAGAAGAGGGAGTATGCAGTGATGCGCAACAGCTGTGTCTCTCTCAATCTGAAGAGGCGGGTGAGCCAGTGCCGATGGACAGCACACCGCAGAACGCATCTTATGATGATGATGAGACTCAGGTGCCAGGTTTTGTGGAGCATAGTGCTGCCCAGACCATCCAACAGCAGCAGGTGTTGGAAGAGGATAGTGGAGATGATGAAGTCAGAGACCCAACATGGCGTGAGCAACAGGAAGGTGGTGGGAGCAGCTCTGAGGAAGAGATTGTCCCAACGGTACAAAGAGGAGGGAGAGGTAGGCTGCAGACTCGCTTGCCTGTAGCCTCCAGTTTGGCACCTGTTGGGAGCAGTTCTCTTACAAATGTCAAAATTGGCGCTCCCATGACTTGCACTGCGTGGTCCTTTTTTGACAGACTTGTAGATGATATTTGCTATGTTCAATGCAAGCTGTGTAAGCAAAAAGTTAAAAGAGGTAAAAATATCAGTAACCTGAATACCACAAATATGTGGAAACATGTACGGACAAAGCACGTAGCTGAGTTACAAAGACACACTGTAGATGTAGGCCAACCTACAGCAGCACCTACATCTTCAGGTCGTGTTCGAGCCTCTACCTCCAGCTCACACACACCTGGTTCGGCTTCCTCACAGGATCTCCATGGAAGAACCTCGGTCACTGTTGTCCATAGACAAACTGATATTCCACCCACAGCAGCAAGTTCAGTCATCGTCACACTCCCAGAACAAAAAACAGCCATCGGTACCACAGGCATGGGATAAAAGACGGCCATACTCGGCAAACCATCCACGAGCACAGGCTCTGAATGCTGGCATTGCAAAACTCCTGTCCCTTGAAATGCTGTCATTCAGGCTGGTGGAGACTGACAGTTTCAGGAACTTTATGGCATTGGCAGTCCCACAATATAATGAGCCAAGCCGATTTTATTTCAGCAGGCAAGCTGTCCCTGCTCTGCAAAAACATGTCGAGGGAAACATTAAACATGCGCTACTAAACGCCGTCAGTAGCAGGGTCCACCTGACCACCGATGCGTGGACCAGTACCCATGGCCAGGGACGATACCTTTCCCTCACTGCCCATTGGGTCAATGTTGTGGAGCCGGGTACAGATCTTGCCAGTGGCGCTGTACGTGTTCTGCCAACTCCAAGGATTGCAGGAATCCAGTCTGTACACATTGATTCCTCCTCCTACTCCAGTTCCTCAGAATCATCGCTGCACGAGCCGTCACGGTATACCTCCACATGGACCCGTGAACGCTTACCTGTTGCGACCGATATGAGCACAGCCGTGGCCAAACGTCAACAGGCCGTCCTGAAATTAATTTCCATGGGAATCGAAGCCACACAGCGCAGGAGCTCTGGGATGCCATCAAGCAGGAGAGCGACGTGTGGTTAAAGTCAGCTATTCTCCAGCCAGGCTTGGTAGTGTGACAATGGCCGAAATCTGGTGGCAGTTCTGGGCCTTGGCAACCTCACTCACATACCATGTCTGGCACATGTGCTCAACTTGGTCGTGCAGAGTTTTTTGAGGGACTATCCGGATCTTGATGCACTGCTGCACAAGGTCCGCCTAGAGTGCGCTCACTTGCGACGTTCCAGCATGGCCAGATCGCGCATTGCAGCTCTGCAAGTCAGATTTCGCCTTCCTGAACATCGCATCATATGTGACGTACCCACCAGGTGGAATTCCACGTTACATATGTGGAGCGGTTGTGTGAGCAGCAGCCAGCAGTAATGGAGTATCAGCTGCAACAGGCGCAATCAACTCGCAATTTGCGCCGTTCACACTTCACCACTACTGAGTGGGCCTCTATGAAGGACATCTGCGACGTTTTGCGTGCGTTTGATGTCTCAAGGCGGATGGCGAGTGCAGATGATGCACTAGTCAGCATGACTGTCCCCCTTATTAGCCGGCTTCAGAAATCACTGAAAGCACTAAAGGAAGAGGTGGAGGATGAGGAGTCACAAATTCAATTACTGTCATGTGTGCATTGCCACGAAGATCGTCGCGGTTGCACATTTTGACTTCTCACAGCTGAGCTGCTGTTTCTTTGTGTTGGCAGCTAGGGAGTTAATTCTGTCTGTGCTCGGTGCTGGGACTGGGTGCAGTTTCTCCCGGCTGCAATTGATTATTTGTTGATTGGTTTCCTTTAAATTCCTGGTTGTCTGCTTGGGGAGTTGCCAGTGAAACCTTCATGCAGACCACAGATAGGAATGAATCTGTATAGACTTTAGTTGTGAGCTCCTTAGTTGTTCTAAGCTCAACTTGGTTAGAGTTTATTTCCCAGACCATTTATGTTCCTTTGGTGTTTGAGTGTGTATGCAAGCGAGTGTTATCCTGTCTGTCTTATATGTCTAATCTGTGTATTTAGCTGAGATCAGCCCATATCCCTTTGGTGGTAGTCAGGATCCTTCTTAGGACTGATTACAGGGTTCAGGGTCTGATAGGAGACAGGGTTAGGTTGGAGACTTGGACCTCTGAACCATTATCAGTACCTCCAAGGTGAGGGATTAGTTAGGACCCCAGTTTAGGGTCAGGTTAGATCCCGGTCCACCTCTTTCCTGTTTCAGCTCATCAAGTCCTCAAGATTAACCCTGA
>JARQOD010000005.1:23564885-23792289 GCA_033576555.1 Oophaga sylvatica
TATTTGGTTAAATGGAGAGGTTATGGTCAGGAAGATAATTCTTGGGTGTTTGCTTCAGACATCCATGCTAGGAGACTTATCCGTGCGCATCATAGAACTCATCCTGACCGACCTGGTTGCTCAAATGAGGGTTCGGTGACCCCTCCTCAAGGGGGGGGTACTGTTGTGAATGGGTTTGAGATGAGTTCTGAGCAGAGCCTCCCTCTGGTGGTTACAAGCGGTACTAGTGAGGATTGTGAAGACTGGGAATCAGGTGTTACTGATTGGTCTTATTTAAGGGAATCATTTTCCCATCAGGGTTGCGGGTGATCAATTGTTCTGGTCTGAATCCTTCTTTCCAGTTTCCCTTGTAGCCTGCTGTGTCGTGTCTGCATCTCCTGCTATCAGATAAGACAATTTCTTATTTTGTGTTTTTGCTATATTTTTGCATTTGGTCCTGCACTTCTGTGGGGGCCTTCAGGGTCCCCTCCGGGGGCTTTTGCCCTCTCAGTTTAGTCCAGCCACTGTGTTTTGTACTTTTGCTTTTTGCAGTTTTTTCAGTGGCTGCTGTTTTTGTTACACCAGAGAACTAATTTAGGTGGTAGAGGTCGTGTGATCTCAGGTGATTTTGAAATTAGTAGAGTTGGTGTTTTTCAGGGTTTTCTGGGATTGCAGTAAGTGCCCTTCCTGTCCTTTTCTATTTAGTTAGTTTGGGCCCCAGCGTTTGCTCATACTATTTTCTTTCTGTGTCAGTATTTCCTCTTGTCTAACCGCCATTACATGTTTGGGGGCTTTCTATTATCTTTGGGGTTCTGCTCCGGGGCAGATAGCTTTCCTCTTTCTATCTTTAGGTGTAGTTAGTTTCTCAGGCTGTGACGAGGCGTCTAGGACCAACGTAGGAACGCTCCACGGCTGCCTCTAGTTGCGGTAGTTAGTCAGGGTACTGCAATCTCATAGTTTCCAACTGCTCTGGTGTATTGCCTTTTTTACCTGCACTCCTCAGCTACCGTAACATAACAGGCAGAGCTGTCAGGGGGCGGAGCTTAGCGGCGGCTGTGCGCAGACCGACGCAGGTCAGTGAAACTAGCCTATCAGGCTTCAGCTCAGAGCGTGCGCCAGCAAGGTGTTGGCCTCTGCCATTCAAGGCTCGGACGATGCCCGGTAAGATCCAAAGACCCGACTGTGCCAGTAAAGATCAAAACCTTCACCCTACGCCAGTAAAGATCCAGAGCTCAGCTGATCCCAGTCGGGTGCTGGGACCTAGAGACTTTGAACAGACTTTGAGCAGAGGAGGACGGATGGTGTTACGGAAGGATGACCCAAGTTAACCATGCTGTCACTTCCAGCTGTAATGCATGGTACAGGGACAGCCTCGGTTAGGACAACAGGTGGGGTGGGGGCCGGTTGAAACACAAAAAAAGGCTCAGCGTTCCTTGATGGGCTTTTGTCAGAAGGACTTGTGGCCTAGCAGGAAAACCCTGTGACACCCCCCTCCCACAAACACACTAGGGCCATTGTTGCAGGAAGAGAGAAGATAGTAGCTCCCAGGAACGGGTGTACCACCTTTGTAAGGAGTGCACAAACATAATTCTTGAGACTTTTCCATTGTTCTAATACTATTCTTAAATTCATTGTATGTTTATTGTAGTAAGATTTTCACTGTTTAATATTAACTCTTTCCTAACTGTTGTGAATTCCCGCTATATCAGATAGAAATCGTTCTTTGACTATTTCCGCCTTGTGCATTGCATTCGGTCTCCTGCTTTACAGATTTTCACAAGATTTAGTAGAAATCACAGCAACAAACAATATTACCTTGACGTGGAAATAATAAATATAACGTTCTGTATTTCTAACAACTGTTCCCATTCTTAGGCCATAGAACTGAAGAACAAGAGATTCCTCCTAGGACAACAGAAATGCCACATCCTTATGTAGCCTGTTGGTATCAGGTGTCCTTTCTGATGATGTCCCTTTTGTGGACCATCCCAAACCCCAAAGGCTTTAATAAAGGTCAAGGAGTAATTCCTTTCAAAAGCCACTAGTCCTATTTTTGCCCCATGCCCCAAGGCCGTGTAATGATCCGGTGAACCTGTTTGAGAAACGTGACAATTAGCTGCTCCTATTTTTAGTTGATTTGAACCTCCAGATGGACAATATTTGTATTTCACCGGCTAATTAGAAGTAGCCTCTCGTTAACAGAAATGACAGCTGAATATGTCCAACCATAGACCCTTGAAGAGGCCTTTCTGGATTCCAGGGGTCATGACTGTGTCACTTCAAAGCGTAGGGAGCAAAATGTACAAATTAGAACTTTTTGAAACATCCTGGTTGTGAGAGACATTCTACAAACCTCACAATGATTGTGACTTAAAGGGAGTTGTCTTGTTCTTAGAATGTCCATTTAAATAGGCCCTACTAGTAATTTTGGAATAGAGGGGGGTATTCCACTGTTTTGGCTTTTTTTTTTTTTTTTGACCAAAGTTGAGAGCAGCTACAAAAGTATTTATCTTTGGATGACTTATCCTATCCTACATCACTACAAAGTCCCATCGAGGTGGAACTCGCGATCTTCAATTGTCAAGTCACTTCACACAAGAAGTTGTAGTATTGATTTTAGGAGTTCTACTTAAGATTAGTAAGGTGAAAAGTGTTTCAATAGGTTCATAGTCAGTTTTTATAATTTATCAAAAATTACTTTCCTTACTCAACCCGACTTCACACATGCAATGTCCAGGCAGTCTGCAGGTCTGCTGACCTAAACTTGACAGCCTTCCAACCATATATGAAGCTGTTGAGCTTGGAGCAAGACATCTATAACTGGCCTGGGAATGTAAAGAAAAGACTGATGTGTGAAACTGGGCTTTGGGGGATTATATCTGAAACTCTGTAGCCATTTAAGCTGTCTAAAACCAAATTGTCAGCTCGGCTAGCTTCTGTTCTGGGAAGTGTTGGATCTACAATGCACATGAATTTTTATAAGAAATGAACTGTCCTACACTAGGACTATATTGGTCTGTAATATCTACAAGCTTGAGGTTTCTGATGGCAACCAGCCAAATTAAACCAGAAACTATGGAGTATAATATGATCAAAGCTACTGTTCTGCTGATGGATTTACGGTCTACATAATTATGGGAGTGTGGATCTAGAGTATAGTAAAGGATGTAACACTGCATCAGTACAGCATCAGTAATATAATGTACATAGTGACTGCACCAGCAGAATAGTGAGTGCAGCCCTGGAGTATAATACAGGATGTAACTCAGGATCAGTAATGTAATGTATGTACACAGTGACTGCACCAGCAGAATAGTGAGTGCAGCTCTGGAGTATAATACAGGATGTAACTCAGGATCAGTAATGTAATGTATGTACACAGTGACTGCACCAGCAGAATAGTGAGTGCAGCTCTGGGGTATAATACAGGAGGTAACTCCGGATCAGTAATGTAATGTATGTACACAGTGACTGCACCAGCAGAATAGTGAGTGCAGCCCTGGAGTATAATACAGGATGTAACTCAGGATCAGTAATGTAATGTATGTACACAGTGACTGCACCAGCAGAATAGTGAGTGCAGCTCTAGAGTATACTGGATGTGCAGGATGAGTAATGTATGTACACAGTGACTGCACCAGCAGAATAGTGAGTGCAGCTCTGGGGTATAATACAGGATGTAACTCCGGATCAGTACTGTAATGTATGTACACAGTGACTGCACCAGCAGAATAGTGAGTGCAGCTCTGGAGTATAATACAGGATGTAACTCACAATCAGTAATGTAATGTATGTACACAGTGACTCCACCAGCAGAATAGTGAGTGCAGCTCTGGAGTATAATACAGGAGGTAACTCAGGATCAGTAATGTATGTACACAGTGACTGCACCAGCAGAATAGTGAGTGCAGCTCTGGAGTATAATACAGGAGGTAACTCAGGATCAGTAATGTATGTACACAGTGACTGCACCAGCAGAATAGTGAGTGCAGCTCTGGAGTATAATACAGGATGTAACTCAGGATCAGTAATGTATGTACACAGTGACTGCACCAGCAGAATAGTGAGTGCAGCTCTGGAGTATAATACAGGATGTAACTCAGGATCAGTAATGTATGTACACAGTGACTGCACCAGCAGAATAGTGAGTGCAGCTCTGGAGTATAGATGTAACTCAGGATCAGTTATGTATGTACACAGTGACTGCACCAGCAGAATAGTGAGTGCAGCTCTGGAGTATAATACAGGATGTAACTCAGGATCAGTAATGTAATGTCTGTACACAGTGACTGCACCAGCAGAATAGTGAGTGCAGCTCTGGAGTATAATACAGGATGTAACTCAGGATCAGTAATGTAATGTATGTACACAGTGACTGCACCAGCAGAACAGTGAGTGCAGCTCTGGAGTGTAATACAGAATGTAACTCCGGATCAGTAATGTAATCTATGTACACAGTGACTGCACCAGCAGAATAGTGAGTGCAGCTCTGGAGTATAATACAGGATGTAACTCAGGATCTGTAATGTATGTACACAGTGACTTCACCAGCAGAATAGTGAGTGCAGCTCTGGAGTGTTATACAGGATGTAACTCAGGATCAGTAATGTAATGTATGTACACAGTGACTGCACCAGCAGAATAGTGAGTGCAGCTCTGGAGTATAATACAGAGATTGGCATAAATAGTAAAAGTTTGTGCTATTCAGTGTCTAAATGATGAAGACTGAATGAATGTTCCCTTGTTTCCTGACTTGAAGCACAGTATAGCTCTCAAAATTAAAAGGAAAACTCTGAAATGTCATGAACATTCACACAACCTAAACAAGGTTTATGGGACTCTTGCATTTTAAATCAGTGCATGAGAATATCTGATGAACTTTATATCATTTTACATTTTTATCCACAACAATGCCTTGGATTTTCTCAGCAAAAAATGATTTTCTAGACTTTTCTACCCATAATAAACCACTCGTAGCATTTTTGTTGAATACTGTGGGAACCTGCATCACTGGATAAGTAGTTTATTCCCCTATCAGTATACCCATTATCTTGCTATGGCTTGGTGAACCTACTATGAACAACTTTGGTCCAGAATAGATAGCTTCCGCACTTCAGTAGCTATCAATGAAAGTGTTATCCAAGTGTTGCAGCTCCTTCATATTTACATGGTTTTCTCTGGTGGAGAACTGTAGCATACTGTGTAAAGTGTACATGGACCATACACATTGTGACTCTATAAAATACTATGGATTGATGGAAGCTGAGCCAAATGCCAACTCAGTTGTAGCAACCAATGGACATGACCAAGCAGCCTAGTATTTCAATTTATGCTCAGTCCCAGTATGCTTTACCTCATATGTAGCGTGATGTGTATGGAGGAATCCAACATTATTGCTCAATTCCTGTTTTTAGTTTTGTTGGGTCAGTTCCTGATTTCTGGTATCATATATTCTTGTAATAGTTGGTCCTTTCATGGGCCTAAGCCATCGGATCGGGGCATCTGTTCCACTGGATGGTTCAGCTGACTGCCTTCTATTATATATGGTCAACGCTAGATAGGTGTCTGCCACAAGTCTGTTCCAACGACTGCTATTTGTCTGTGTCACACAGTGTAAGAGAGACTAAGTGCAACACGAAGGGGTGAAGGGAAGGGAGCCCAACACTAGGGAAGGGGTGAGTGGGGACCCCTAGTCAGATCTAAAGTCACCCTGTCAGCCCTAAATGTCCCTATATAGGTTCTGCACCTATCACCAAGCAAGAACCTAATCCCTGCCTGACCCTGGCAATAAGCCCTGCTTTTAGGTAAGGATGGGGTTGGCTCTAGTCAATCCTCACTACAACTAAAGACAGCTATGATAGACAAACAAGGGGAACGCTTATCTTGAGTAAACTCTGAGCTGTAACAGACGTTCACCAGCAGCACCAAAGAGCAAGATAGCCGACTTCTATAGCTCCAAGCCTCAACAGAGGGAAATGGAAATATCACCATCGATTTTTGTAAGCAGACAGGAAGTCTATAAACACCCAGGTCCAGCTGTATCAATTAAACCCGGGGGGAGGTCTCTACTGGGTCCAAGAGTCAGAAGGACTAGGAAGGGGTCTGCAAAGCCAACCGCAGAGACCTTCTGCAGCCAGATGTTGTGCGACTGTCTACAGCCTCTTTCACACCCATGACAATGTGTGTATGTATTCCAACTCTTCTGAAATTCATCACTCAATTATTGTTTTACAAGAGATGTTCTTGCCAATGTGCCTTCATAAAAATTTAGATGGTCATCTGATCCTGCTTAAATAAGCGGGGTTGACTGACTTTTTATGGGGTCCTTTATCTAAGCTGCACCACAATCACTTAATGTACACCTCTGAACAAATATTTGATAGACTGCACTAGCCATGTACACTATTCACTTATATGTAAATCCATATCATATTAAGTGCTCTAAGTGAAGACCTTCATGGAGATCAGGCTTCGGGCACCATCCCACTTTCCACTGACGGATGGCTGTGTGACATGCCTGTGGTCGTGTAGCAGGATGATTTTGTGTACAGTCCATCACCTTAGATGTGTATATGGATAATGGAGCCATTGAAAGCAAAGTATCTCTTGCGCTCCATTCTATTTTGGCAGAATTTATAAGGTTTCTTCATAGCCTAGTCCAGACGAACCTAGATTCAAAGGCTCACAAAAGGTGCATGAATGTTATTTCATAAACCCAATTTATCACAATATGCCCTCTAATTACAATGTCAAATATTTCTGCAATTGCAAATAGATCCAACTTAAAACTGGTTTGTTGGTTTGCTTGGGACTTGGTGAGACCACCATACTTGCCAGCTGTATTGGAACTTATATGCTGAAAGTGGGATTCTGGGGTACAGCATCTTCTGAACGGATGTAGGCGCCACTTAGATGTGTAAGCCCAAGTGTACTGAGAATTTGAGGCAGTTGACCAGTCCGTATTGCTGATTCCTTCTCATTAAAGAAGCACTACTGAAAAAGTGTTACTTGTTCTGCCTGGTGCAGGGTCTGTGGTGACGGTGTATCAAGCAGTAGAAAAAAGATTCCTTAAATCGGGTGCATGGTCACAGTGATCGGGCCATAACAGTGGGCCTCATTTGTCAGCTGTATAAAAGGACAAAAATCTTAGTTGTCAGGATTTCCTGTAGTGTTCCTTTTTAATATATTTGCACATCCTATTCTACTAATGCATTGTAGCGCATAAAGCAGCTGATGTCTACTGACCGTTAAGGAAGGCAATTTCCCATGACTCTGGAAGTATCTGAAACAGAGTGCAAAATCTATAGCAGTGTCCGGCTCCTACCTGCTATGACATTTATATTACTGCTCTTTGTGGCAGAGGGTCTTTGGACCTTGTTTGATACTAGGTCTGTGTAACTGCTATTTGTGCACCCGTAAATATCAACATTACAGTAATATTGTCAATTTCGGAATGCTTTAATATCATCCTGGTCCTTCCAAAGGCAACTCCAATCCTATCCAGAAAAACCCCTTTGTGTGACGAGTTTATATAAACCTAGACCCTTTTTGTCCCTTTTTTTTTTCTTTTCCTGTTAACAATAGGAGATTTGTGTTGCCCAGGACCAATCTTTCAAAATCTGGAACTGTTGGCATGTAGGTGCACCATCTAGAGCAGGGGTGCACAACATTTTAAGGCTCCTAATAAAGCTTGGATCAGATTCAGTCTGAAATTTCCGGCATAACGACAGTTGATAGGAGTGAGTCCTGAAAAAAAAAATCTGGGTAAAACTGATTTACTGTGTTCTACACAGCCTCGATCTGCACTTGGCATAGGTCTGAAGTGCACCACCTACTTAGTACTCCTCATCAGGAGGTGGACAAAGTGTTTCCGTATTGGAGCCTTCAGTTGTCTGTTGGCCAATTGAAATCTAAAAATATAAAAAATGTGGCTTTTATAAACTTTAAGGGGCGGTGGATGACCTTCCCACTCTTCTAGAACATCTAGGAGGCCAGAAAAATAGAAGAACTTATGGACTTCTCTAAGAGTTGGAAATCTACAGAGCTGCCAATGCTTGTTTCTGGAGACTTTCGCAACACAGGCACCTATTCTATTGCAATGTCAGTGGTGTGGGGGGCATGGCCTTGAAGAGCCACTCTCAGTTGACAAATTGGTCCCCTATGAAGCCCCACAGGTTGCGCATAAAATGTCAGCCTCTGCGTCCTAAAATAACACCAGCAACAGTGTTTCCCCCCTGCAACAATTTAGCATGATGTTCTGTACAGTCCAGCACAGTGGTCTGCATGTGGCTGTTGGGGTGACATTTGTGCACCCCTTCTTTAAAACTACTTTCTCACAGGTATAAATGCCGCAGCTCTTAGTGCGTAGATCTGTTGCTTTAGCAGTGCACCAGGCAGTGGCGTAGGCCTGAGCACTTTACACTCATGTCATTATAATCTGGAACTTTTCAATGCATTATCCATGCATACAGAATAAACTTGCATAGAAAGTGCAAGATGTTGCTTTTTAAAAAAAACAAACATTTTTATATTGCAAAAGCATAAACCCTCCAGGCGGCATAGAGATCTCAAAACTGAGCGCTCAGCATGAGAAGAGCCAGACACATCTATCTGAACATTAAATGATTAATCGTTAACCATGGAAATAATAGACTATCGCCTACTGCATACCGCATGATACTGTCAACACGAGGGAAGGAATTCCGACTGGGAACATTGCTGCTAATAGGAAAAGGCTGGCTGTGCTGCCCAAGACGTAAATCTCACAGCAAAGGGTCTAAAGACGAAAGACGTATAATGTAGTCCTTTAGAAGGAACAATGGCTGAAGTGAAAGACTCTTTGACCCTCTCTTGCAGTTCTGGATGCATAAAGTAGGTTCAGGTATAAAAGCATCTCCTTATTGAAGGCCTTTTCACTTCATAGGTCAGCTATTGTGGAGTGACAATATTGCTTTAAGATCACATTGAGATTCCTCTAAACAATCAGTTAGCGTTTTTTTCTCGAATATTGAACCACTCTTATGGAGAGCCATACTTATTCTTCCCGGCGGTATTGAATCCAGCAGAACTGTCCCAGATTTGGGGAGCTGTCCTGGGAGGTTAGTGAAATGTTAAGCTTTTAACTTTATCTCAATCTTTTTATGATGCAGAGACAGTTTAATAATGGAGGTGGAACATGGAGCCATCAGCTCTCCACTCCATCATTCATCTGTGCCTTCAGAGACTCGATGAAGGAGGTGAGGTTGACATTTTTACATCACACCTACAGTGTCCAGCCACACACTGGACTGAACAGAGATCACTGGATTGTTTTAAGGGTCAAATCGTATCTGTGTGGGTGGACATGAAACTGTGTAGAAGGAAGTGTGAGGGCATCATGTGTGGGATTGTCTGGGAGAGGCACTGTTGGGGCATCAGTGTGTGGAGGCATCTCTTGGGAATCGCATCATGTGGATAGAAATTTTAATGCAATCTTACTGCGTGGTGGCCCTCAAACCACAAGGAGTATCAAGCGGACCTAGAACACTCAGAAGCTACCCTTTGGGCACTATTTTTGTGAATAGTGGCAGATTCTCATTCTCTGGGTCCCAAATGCCACTATTCACACTAGGTAGGTTTTAACAGAGCGTGTATTTACTGTCCCAAATGGGTACACCTTGCTGTGGTGGGACAGCTTTATACATTTTTGATCAAAACAGCCTTTACTTAGTACCCTATGTTAAGTAAAAAAAAAAAAGCAAGTGCATTAAATAATTATTTTCATTAGGGTATATGCACACATTGTTTTTTTCCTTTTGGTTTTGTTTGCTTTTATGGCCAGTGTGAACATGCTACTACATCTTGCACGTCATTCAAGTCTACTTCAGTTCAGTTTTTTTGCTTTTCTATAGCGTTAAAAGCATGTGCAAAAACAATCTTGAAATATTTCATTTTCACATTTAGCATTGGTGACATTTTTCTGCAGCTAGCTTCAGCTTTGATGTATAGACTGGGACATTGTCAAGAGTCATCTCAATATCACTAGAGGATAGGTGAAATAATGGCTTTATTATACTACTGAAGCACACAGATGAGGCTCTGTTTTTTGCTTCCCTGTTATTCTCTGGTTTCTAGGGGAAGGGTTATTTCATTGAGATAGTTTCTTCCTATTGATAAGAGGAACTTACAGGAAATGCTGGTACGGTGACGTGCCGCCATCCAGAAGGTTAATGATGAACACAGAGGCACTAAAGGGCTCTTTGTAGGTAATCGTTCCTCTATGACAATAAATAGCATGTTCAACTAAATCCGCTCCAATATTGACACAGTTCTGCCTTCCATTCATGGGACATGTCGTTGTCATCGTATTTGGCTCTTGCTTTTTCTGTTACAGTTTTCGCTGCTATTTTTGATCTTTTTTTATAACTATCTCTATGTAAATATAAAATACCAATTCACACCCGTTTACTCATATTACAAGCAAATTACTTAGCTCCTGGCCATTCATACCATTGTATGCACAGGAGATGTAACGATCGCAAAACATAATCTCTGCTGTGTTTATCCAAGTAAGTGGAATAGTATGACCACTGCATAGTGCTATTGCGTAGCACTTGGGAGACCCCACACTGTTTCATGGTAGCCCTCACTCTGTACCATGCCCCCCTTAGTCCTCACTATGTATGGGGGTCCCTTAGTAGCCCCTCAATGTGAAGGTCCCCTTAGTAGCCCCCTTGTGTGAGGACACCCTTAGTAGCGCCCACTCATAATGACCTCACGCAATGTTAAAAAAATAAGTATCATCTACTCTCCTAACCTAGGCGAGTCCAACACCAGCCCAACGTGGTGACATCATGTGCATGCAGTGATGTCATTGCGTCGCTCTGCCCTGTACCTGACGTTCTGTAGGCCGCTGGCCTAAAGCATCCGTATAGCGTATTTTTCTCGCAGCCTTGCAAAATGGACATTTAACGGTTTTTAGGCCTGAAACTCATTGAAATCATCTTGCGTATTTCTCGCAAGTCACACGTCTGGTTTGTGTGTAATCCGCTGTTTTCTCACATCCATAGACTTTCATTGGTGTACAACGGGCGTAATACGCTGACAATCGCAGCATGCTGCGGGTGTCTCACACCGTAAGATACGGCCGAGAAAAATACGCATGATCTGAGCTGCCCCATAGAGAAGTATTGGTCCGTGTGTAATGCGTGGTTTTCATGCCTCTCACTCGTCCGTATTCCTACTTAGTGTGATGCCGGCTGAAGAAATGTACAATCTGCACTTTTATGTTAATAGCATGTATCAAGCCACCATACAATCCAGTGACCAGTTTCACTGGTATATGTAAAAAGCACACTCAAAAAAATGTTTTTTCCCATTAAATGAAGGTCTCATATTCCTTATGTTTGTCAATGGGGTAAATCTCCTTCAAATGTCATATTCAAATGGGGCAGTAAAAGAAGCAGTATTTAGACTGTATGCATAACAAATGGTGAAGCAGATAGCTTTAAAGTAAACTGTGTGGGTTGCAGCAATGATTACAAGTAACCAAGGCAGTGGACACTAAAAGAAAAAAGTTCAGATGTGGTATTTAAACCTGGTGTATTACCTGGAAGTGGCTGACAGACCCCGACGCGCGTTTTGCATGTAGTTTTGTCCGGGGGAGAGTGTAGAGGTGCTAGCATGCCAGGCTTTTATACTGTGTTTTTAATCAGTGGTGGCAGCACCTGGATTGCGGCGCTTCCTCCGGCAAACCGGCGTGACGTCACCGCAGATTGATGTCATGTGACGCTGGACCACCTCCCCGCTCCACTCGTCTGAGCGGGGGACGGAACAAGCGTCAGCTGAGACAAGTCTCTGGGGCAACACCAGGCTGGAAGCCATCAGGAGCGCATACCGCCGTAAATAATCCTGGTGAATTACCAGCCATATGCGCACTGAAGGTTCGCAGTAGCCAGGGGAAATAAAGAACTTAAGTGTCGTCTTCACTATGACAGATAGTCTTTAAAATGTTGGGTTAATCTAGTGTTAGAGATGTTGTCCACTACTCTATCAAGAGCAAGTTACTGATAGTTTCCATGTATTATGTATTAGCCATGTGGGGGATCGAGTGACAACTAAATATAACTTGGTTGATTAAATCTATTTTTTTTTCTTAATGAGGACTGTGTTTCCCACCCAGGGCTACCTGGAACACTAAGGTTACCTGAATCCTGGTTTGGGAGTCCCCAGAATACTGCAATATTAGGTGCAGATTCTAGGCGTTTTTTTTGTATGAGTTGCAGTATTTGTTAGGGCTCCCCATGAGCTGAATCCCTTTCATGTTTCACCGCGGTAAAATATTTGGAAATCGTTATCCAAGGAAATTAGGTGATCAGTCTTACCCTTTGGTTCATCTTGATGTCTTTTTCACATTTTCCACCATCAGTGGAAGTAGTCCGTCGTTACGACCTCTGAGGAATGGCTTTATTGTGCTCACCGGTTTCTTTACTGCTATGATATTGTTCATTGATGTAGGAAATGTAGGAGCATAAGTTTTATGAATGGAAAGTTACGGAACTTCCTCTTCATTGTGTTCTTCCTGCTAAGGTTTCTCAGTTTATTTTTCTTTTATGTCTTTGGTGTTTTCAGTATTCCAGTATCCTAAGCTAATTTAGTAATCCTAAACATTTTTTCATGTTAAGATTTAAGATGCTCGTACAATCTAGGGTAGGATTAGCCCACCAGAGACCCTCAACTGGATCTTGGTGCCAGTACTGGGATGAATACCAAGCATAAAAGAAAACGTTGTGTGGAACAGACTTTGTCACAGTTTACTTACAATAAAGGGCTTTTTCACCGCTGTACCTAGGGAGATGATTGTACTCGTGCAAGCATCTCACCATATGCTAGGTATGTGACAACTATCCTGCCATGGGATGGCAGTTAACCATATTCAGCTTTTAGCACAATAATGGCTCCGACAAAAAAAAAAAAAACTCTAATGACCTAGAAAGAGACAAACACCTTTGGAACTTTATTGTGAACAGAACCTTAAATGCTCAATTTTCCATATTTCTTGTCTTTACATTTTTCTCTGCAGTAAGACGTGTGTACGCTGGCGAATAGCAGCGACTGCCGTAATCAAGGAAATAACAAGGAAATCTGTAGAGTTTTCCATAGTACAGAAAACTAAAAGAGATGGAGAGCAATTGTTAAGTAATGAAAAAAAAGCGGAAAAAGAAAATTATTTCCAAATGTGGAAGCGGCTCACAAAGAGAATCTAAAAATGTGCTTAGAAAGCTTTCTGTGCCGGGAGTGCTATCTAGGCTTTAGTGATGTGCTGCATTATTTAGTGTTTTCTTTCTTGCATGTTATAATATGTTATGCCGTGCTGGAATAATAATGCCACGTCTCACAATGGTCTAGTATATGTTAGGACAGGGGGAGGGGGGTTGTCCTCAACTTGAGATGAAGTCTCCTGTAATATCTATAGGTAAATGGCCAACTCATCAGGGTTTTATCTGAAGCCAGAACCACCTCCTCGTCGAGACCCATTATTGATATCCTAGAATGGTCTCTACTTGTCACAGAGGAACATTGTAGGTCAGTGTATGTAGATTACGGTTTAGAGCTGGAGACACAATTTCTTTGAGCAATTCCAGTTTAAGGACAATATGTAAATTATCTCTTTCCTGGGAGTAAGAAAAACGCTAGAGCCTCCTACCAAATGTAGCTGACATGTAAGTTTAATTTCCATCCCTCTAATAAGCTTTGCAACATGACCATGGATATTGGCCAAGATGGCACTAATGTATGTGTTTCCCATGGAGAACTGCCTGAAAAATACCCTAGATGCGCTCATGTTCAACTCAACTGATCTGTATCCAGTTACATAACTATAGTAGGTGCAGGGGTTGTAATCATACCTGGTCCCTGGCTCCTATGGTGGACCAAAACGTCTAATTTGACCTCTATTAAAAGACTATTATTATTAACATGTTACTAGGTGGAGGTCCTGTTGGAAATTTTGCATTTGAGCCCCTCAAGTTAAGCCAATGTCTATATCCTAAAACGTAAAACACGTTAGAGTAACGAAGGCTTTCTAATATTTTTCTATATTTTATTGCCATTGTAACTACAAGCAGATGAGTGGGGGTCCAGGTCCAGAGACCCCCCCCCCATCATTCATTCAAAATCTTCGCTGAGAGATGTGCAGTTCAGAAAAGAATTCATAGGCTGCAAAGCTCATCATTTCTATTGAATCCGTACTCTAGGCCAGGGGTCCCCAACCACCGGTCGGCGGCCCAGGACCGGGCCGTTGCAGTTCTCTTGCCGGTCCACGGAGCCACGGCTCAGAATGCTGGACACAAGGGGAGCCGGCGACTGTAGCACTGTAGTGACAGCTACAGCCGCCGGCTTCCAGAAGACATCGATACTCACCTTCCGTCCCTGCATCCCTGTCGGGTGCGGCAGCTTCAACCTGCACTGAGCGGTCATTTAGTACCGCTCGTTAAGGTCATGAATATGGACGCGACTCCACTCCCATAGGCGTGGCATCCATATTCATGACCTTAATGAGCGGTACCACGTGACCGCTCAGGAAGAAGCTGCCGCACCGGGATAGAGATGCAGGAAGTTCAACGACGGTGTGAGGGTAAGTATGATGGGGGGAGGACGGGGGAGCGGAGCCATGCATATCAGGGTGGGAGCGGAGCCATGCATACTAGGGTGGGAGTGGAGCCATGCATACTAGGGTGGGAGCAGAGCCATGCATACTAGGTTGGGAGCGGAACCATGCATACTTGGGTGGGAGCGGTGCCATGCATACAAGGGTGGGAGCGGTGCCATGCATACAAGGGTGGGAGCGGTGCCATGCATACAAAAGGGTGGGAGCAGAGCCATGCATTCAGAATGGGACAGGGGAGCCATGCATACAACAGGGGGAGCCACACAGAGCTGGACAGGATGGGCTTGTTGCAGGAAAACAAGCCCAGTGCTCCCACTGATACAGGGAAACAAGCCCGATGCTCCCATTCATTCTAAAGCTATGGTGAGTTGAGTCACATTCACATTATAAATGTTATAATTAAATGATAAGTATGCACTACTAAACCCCGTCCATAGCCCCGCACCCTTATGACCAAAGCCCCGCCCCTGCCACACCTCCATCCCTGCCCTGCCGGGCCATGGAAGAATGGTCTTGCTTGAAGCCGGTCCCTGGTGCAAAAAAGGCTGGGGACCACTGCTCTAGGCTGTGCGTTCCTGACTCCTGTGCTGCACTCGTCTCCAGGTTTAATGGGTGGAGGTTTGAGCTATAGGGGGTGGTCTCAGAACCCAAACTGTTTAGTTACTATTCAAGCCAAGTAGTGGATAATCATTTTAAGGGAAAAATTGGATTGGCTTGATCAGCAGGAAGGGGTGACCTGTTTAACGAGCTTGTATCTGAGGTCACATAGAGGGTTTTCTCACTATCTCAACTTAACACTTATTCACAAGATGTGTGTCTCATATTTAAATTAGAGCGTCAATCGTGCATATGCTATATTTGGCATACATTGGTACCATAAACCATGAATGGTGCGCATGCTACTCGGCTTCATTCAAGCAAGTATCGTTCACACAAACTGGAGTCCTGATTCCATTGTCACCTATGCTGTGGATATAGAAGTTGTTCCCATATACCTTGGAGAACTTTCAGCTAATAGCTGATCCTTAGTGAGGAGCAAAAAGTTTTGTCAGACTTTGGTCCTTCGTCCACATCAGTACTCTGCAGCAGTCGGACCTAGATCCTGTGAACTTCCACAACCAGCCTTTGAATGCTACCATGCTTCATGCCTTTATTTACGAAGTCCCTTCAGTCATGACATCACGTGAGGCATAGTATTAGGCCTCATATGAACTTTACATGAACCGGACCAGGATATGGCAAATTTTTAGCTTACCTTTATTATTCCTCCCAACCCACACCCCATACACATGCACGCTACTCTCTGCTGAGGCTGCATGCGTTATCACTGCGGAAGAAGGGATTTCTCCACTGGAACTTGAAAGACTGCATTGAGGTGCCTTTTGTGATTACTCAGCACTTGTCATGACTCATGATGTCCATCATGCGGTAACATCATGAAGTCCCATCACTTGCAGCCTAATGACTTCTACTTTCTCGCACATTGTCCTCACATCACAGGGGCTGACAAATCACGAGGTCCCTCCAGTGCCGGCATTCAAGTGAGGGTGGAGGAAGTTTGCGCTACCCTGGTGTGGCTGTACAAAATACCAACGTGGACGCCTAAGAACAGTCCTGCAATTTTTTTTCTCAACTCCAACTTTCTATAGTATGCTTAATTGACCAAATGACATAATGAATAGCCATTTTAACTCTTATGGCATGGCTGGACTGTAACAGGGGGGCATGGGGTGGTAGTCATGATCAAGTCCATTTAGAGCAACAGTCCATAATCTCCCTGCACATGAAAAGACAGGTGCGGTCCCAGTCTTATAGCACAGTCAGTTACCTTCTTTTCATGCTCACTGCAATCACTGGTGACGAGGATCCAGAAAAACAACACAGGCACAGTTCTGATCCAACAGGGAAAACTTTACTGTACATGAAACAATGCTTCCTGCTCTGTCCCTGTATCTGCTTGAGGCCGGTCAACATCCTTGGCTCCCCTCCAAACTGAGCATCACAACAGTCTTTCTGAAGACTGTCCCAGGGTCTGTCCACTCTGCCCGGCAGACTGTGGCCTGCAGTCTGCGGCAGCCTTTATTCCCCAGACTGGGGTCCTTTTTGTCCCAAGCGGGGACACTCGTATTCCTCAGACGGGTGTCTTTTCTGTCCCGGACGGGGACACACGTCTTGCTTTAGGCAATCCTGCCCAGGCTCTGCTGCAGAAGCAGGAGCTTCCTGCCTTTCCAGCCTGCTGGACCAGCCCCTTTTGTTAACCTCTTCTATCCCTAAACTAACTTGGTACAATGGAAATATACAATGCACAATAGTAAAACATTAAGACCATATCAGATATATAAACAAAGCCAGGGCCGGCTCCAGGTTTTCATGGGCCCCGGGCGAAAGAGTCTCAGTGGGCCCCCTAAACACAGACCATGATTCATGATGCACAGATACTGCAGAGCAATATGGGTATAGCACAATGCCAAACACTTCTCTTCTTCCATTACGACTGATAGCTATTGTAAATTGTACAATAGCTCAAAAACCGCCAAATCCTCACAGCGCACAGTACAGACTGGACAGTACAGTCCTCCATACAATATTATAGGCACCACATAGTTTCCCCCTCATCACCCATATAATACCCCATGCAGGATGTCACCCCTCCATCCCCCATATAATGCTCCATACAGGATACTGGTCCCCATATAAAGCTCCATACAAAATATGGAGCTCTCCTCTGCACTGTGTTGCGTTCTGCACTGTTACGGCTCAGGAAAGGGCGCCGTGGAAAGACTCCCATCATCATCATTGCCTGCCCATTATCATCATCACTATCACTGCCTGCCCATCATCATCACTGCCTGCCCATTAACATCAATGCCTGCCCATCATCATCAATGCCTGCCCATAATCATCATTGTCTCCCCATCAATATCATTGTCTGCCCATCATCATCACTGCCTGCCCATCATCATCAATGCCTGCCCATAATCATCATTGCCTCCCCATCAATATCACTGCCTGCCCATCATCATCACTGCCATCATCATCATCATCACTGCCTGCCCATCATCATCACTGCCTGCCCATCATCATCAATGTCTGCCCATAATCATCATTGCCTCCCCATCAATATCATTGCCTGCCCATCATCATCACTGCCTGCCCATCATCATCATCAATGCCTGCCCATCATCATCAATGCCTGCCCATAATCATCATTGTCTCCACAGCAATATAATTGCCTGCCCATCATCATCAATCATCATTGCCTCCCCATCATCATCATCACTGCCCTCCCCCACCACCATCACCATACAGCAGACACACACACACAAAGCATTGCACTACATACACACAGAGACACATACACAGACACACACACAAACATCTCACCTGTCCGACGTCCGCGCGCTCACTGCCACAGCCGGCTGCTGAATGATGACGTCATTCAGCGGCGCTGCTGTGAGAGGAAGCGCCGGCGTCCTGCAGGCGCCCCCTGGAGCCCGGAGGCGGAGCTGCGGCAGCGGAGGCACGGGGAGAGGTGAGTATTGAGCCGGCCGCAGCCGGGCCCTGAGCAAGCGGGGGGGGCCCAGTGGCGGCGCTGACACCGCTAATGGGCGCCGGGGTGCCAGACGGCGAGTGGGCCCCCCCGCCTGCTCAGGGCCCCGGCACTTGCCCGGGTGTGCCGGGTGCTGACGCCGGCCCTGAACACAGCACACAAATACAACAGTATTATAAAGGCAAGCCCTCAGGGCAGTTCACAGGGCACTCATGCCTGGCGTATAAGAGAAAGGGGGCAACTGAGGGTCTCCGCCACTTCCTTACAGGACAATATGCTGCACCCTTGGAACATTCCCAAATATACTGTCACAACTTTGTTCTTTCATCTTCTTTGCTGAATAAACATCCAATATTTCACAGAGCGGAGAGAAAGAACAAACCAAAAATATACATTGAAAGACCAGAATAATGGCTTTTATTTTTGTTTCTATGTCGCTATGGCAAACACATCTCAAATGTCAATTTGTGTCAGTGAGGCCAAACAAATCTTTCAGTTCTTTGCATGCCGGGTGGAGAACTGTCAGGATAGGTATGTAAGCTCTGATAAAAAAAAAAAAGCAATGTTTGTCTTGGACTTTGCTGACACGGAAAGCGAAGCGCTAAAATGTGTTCAGAACACTATACAAGTTCTGTCACTAGTCAACTTTTTTTTTGTTTTAAATGTTTTTGTGTTTTTTTTTTTTTTTTTTCTTTGCCGCTCATGTTTTTATTATTGGGTTTGTTATTGAATATAGAAAAGTCAGCAGAAAACATCATGGAAAAAAAATATAAGCATTGCCATCATCTTTGATGTCGTATCCGGTCAGGCACTGAAGGAACTCCAGACTGTTGTTTTAGTTGATGGATCACACAGCTCCCTGTAATGAAGGATGGGCCGGTAATAACGTCAGTCTTGTACTTTATTTCCTCCATTTAGTTGTTCCATAAATCCTTTGCTACTCTTTCTATCTAACGCTTTGTTTTTGGAACAGTGTATTGTGCAAATGGTGTGGTGTTTGAGCTCGATTCATCAAGATTGATGTTTTGCACTTCAGTCTTGGTGAATTTCGAGCTTCCAGAAATGTTGCATTGGTCAGGGACTGGCGTACACTTCTGGCATAACTTACTCCAATTAAGTGGGGTGAATGAAGATGAATTACTTGAGATCTCTTGGTCACACGCAGTCCCACCCAAGCTCGCAATATTTCTAAACAACTTCAAGTTGTGCAAAAATTTTGCAACCTTTTACAGGTTTTTATGCCAGCATTTTTAAAAACATGATGAATAGGAACTTTTGTTTTGCTAATGTGATAGCTTTGTTAATTGACAACACCCCCAAATTTGCCTTTCAGCACCTAGGAGACCCATGAATAAGCTTCGATTTAGAGTAATGTGAAGCAATGATGACTTTTGGTGGGGCAGAGGTGGCAATGGCCCCCAAAATCTGGTGTGGGAGTGAGGTGAAAGGCCATTCTGCCATAAGGAAAAAAACAGTGTTATAAATAATAGTATATGTTTGGAGATGGAGACTGGCTGCTTTGATGATAGGAGTTCAGCCATCTGTCTAAAGCAATTAATTGATAAAGCAAAAAAAATATATATCGAGAGGAGATAACTTGCCTAAATTATTTTGGGAGTAATAGAGTGCACCAATAACAAAATTTTATATAAAATAACCTTTCATGGCTTTGTCAGGAGGGTCAACAAAGCAACAGTAGAGTAGCAAAATGGGTAAGATAACTTTTCCCTCACCCTGACTTTCTGGGACTCCACAGATGAATTCTAAGATTCAAATGCTATTTTATTCAACTTTTTTTGAATTTGTATGCACCATTTAGTTGTTGGTATAATATTGCTCCCTAAACTTTAATTTATTTCCTCTTTTTGGTATTTTTATTTGGTCACTTCAATACTATTTTTCATTATTATGTTGGCTCTCAGACTGTAGATTTACTTTATATGTAGACCTTTTTTGACCTTGTGTGAGGTGTTTGATCACCAGGGTTGAATAAGATGTTGCTGTTGCCCAAGCATTACTGAAAGGCTGCAATAGATGCATACAGAATTTTAATGGTGGAACTACAATCTGAGCTGATAAACACAGGAAGAGGAAGTGCAGCCATCTTAAGGGCAGAATGAACCATACTATTCATTTGCTGGATGGACCCTGCATCTGTGCTATAACCGATAGTTTGTCCGGAGTAGACCCGGGTTGGTAAGAAGAAAACTAAAACTCATTGTGCCACCCCAATTGATAACCGTGCACACACTTCAGTATATTCTGGTGCCAAAAGACTCAATATGGAGAGGGCCTGTAGTTAGATAGGCATATTCATTGTTTGATGCTACGTTTATTGCCAAAATCAGTGTCCAGAACTCTTGGATTTGCTGTCACGTTTCCAGTTTGATTCATAACTGAGAAGCCGCATCAGCGCCTAGGTGCCGAGACTGCACGCAACGGACTTCAGTCCAAACTTGAACTTCTGTTTGTTTCAGGAGAGAGTTTCTGAGCAAAGCAACATTATAGTTTGGGATAATTGTCCAACTCTGACTTCGTTTATGGCTAAATAGCGGTCGCTGTTGGTTAACTGTATAATTGAGGACCAACTTGCTGATTTCATTGAAGGAACAACGGGACTTAAGGGTGATATTTGGTTTGGGAGACTGTAAGATTGTAAACTGTTGTGCTGTACCGCAGGCGAGCCCGTACATTACTCATAGAATTGTCCCAGTTCTCTGGGTAATAACAGGTGTCCGGTGTAGACAGACTAGCCAGTAAGTAAGTTTATAGAAAGTATAGTAGGTAAATATTGTTTGGGTACCATGCTGTATAGCACAAGGGTCGCATCCTCCCAGTTGCATGTCTGTATAATGTTTTGAATGTCTTCTATTTTCTGATTGAGTTACCCACCTAACTAAATAAAATAATTACGGTGCGTGAACTGTGTAGGAGTCTGTTTTCTCGTCCATGACTTAGCTGTATCCTGAGGAACACACCCTGATTCACAACTTAAACTTGCACAAATAGATTGGAGAGGTGTTAAATGCCAGTGTGTCCTGACCCGCATGATTGTGAGGAGGTAGCCTCATGTGCATCATCTCGGGGCACACTGGCACTTATCAAGTCTCCAATCTATTTGTTGAGTATTATGGTTCCTTTATGGATCGCCTGCCAGGGTAGTGGGAAACTCTGTACCGGGCCGGTGTCTTAAAGGGATGTGTCACGGCAGCAGTGACCCGGTCGGTGGCCCTGGGCGTCCAATAAAAGGGGAATATTTACAGGGGATGATAGTGTTTGTAATAGTGTTCGTGACGCCACTTGTGGTTTCTGGTCAGAGGTGACCAGCGCTGCAGGGCAGATCCTCTGAGACTGATGGTGTGATGCAGCAGGGTTGGAATAGCTCTCCACAGGCAGAGCTTGTTTTCTCAGGGCAGAGAGATGTAGTAGAGAGTAATGGTGCTGGGAGATGTAGCAGAGTGGAGTGTGTGCCGCAGGAAGAATTTGAGAGGACACAGTCAGATGCAGTTTCCAAAGGCTTTACTCACAGTTCTGGCTGCAGCACAGATCCCCGCTTGGTACAGTGTCCTCCAGGAGAGCGGCTCAGCAAACTTCCAGGTAGATTGAGGTACACCTTTCCAGGACTCCTTTCAATATGTGTTCCTTTCACTGGCCGTCTCACTGTACTGATTCCCACTCCTACTTCCTTTCCAGCACACCACAAACAGTGTCCCAGATTGGCTGCTGCGAATCCTATCGGATAACGTCTTCTCTGCATTTCCTTGATTCTATATAGCTGCCTGTCCGGAGAAGTTGAATGTGGTTGTTGGCTGTGATCCCTAAAGTTATCACAGCTGTCGGCTTGCTAGCTGAGTCATAAAGTTCTCCACTAGGCTAGGGGCCGAGTCCCTTCTGCAACCTGGTCCCTCCACAATTGGATCGGGCCCCACGGATGGATCACTCACTATCCGTGCCCCTAGGACCTCTTCTATCCTTCCAGAAGCTTCCTTCCTTGCTTCTCTCTCTCTCAAGGACTCCGTCTTGGGACAGCTGCTCTCAGCTCCACGTCCCCTCCCAGACTGTCTGACTAGACTCTGTTTCCTGCTTTCTAAAGCTTCATTTTCTATCCTTACTAACTCCACCCACTCATGCACTCTTTACTACCCAGCCTGGGATGAGACCATCCTCCCGTAGGGTACGTCCAGGGTGTCGGCTGCTATAGTCTGTGTTGGGTGCTGGTGTTAGAGTCCTGGGTGGTGCCCCCTCCTTACCTGAGAGTGGAGCATCACACCTCTGGATGAGGTGCAATATCTCTGTGGCGCCACATTTATCAGTTTATTGTTCGGTATTAAACTGATGAAATACTGATCCAAAACACTGACACCAATGCAGACGTGATAAGGGCCTAAGGCTTTGGATCACTATATTTGTATAGGGGCACTCAGCGTTCCGCACATTTTACATTTTTGCTTTTATTCCTACACTAGAAATGGGTCCAATGCTATTGCATCGGGAGTGCGGTGTAATAAACATCTGTGTATCCTTAGTGGTGCTAACACCACCGGGAGATCGGCAATACCTCTAACAGCTGATAGATCAGCAACCCGGCAGCGGGTGACCAATCACATCAGCTGCTAGCGGTATTCAAATCTGGCGCCAATACCGCTAGCAGCTGATTGGTCACCAGCCTTGGCGGGGAAATCAAATCCCACACAGCACTGCTCATTGGCTGAGCTGCTGGCGGCTGAGTCAATGAGCAGCGCTGGATTCAAATCCCCCGCCGAAGCCACGCTGCACCGCTCATTGGCGGCTCAGCCAATGAGTGGCTCAGGATTCAAATCCTCCTCCCCGCCGGCTGAGCCAATGAGCGGTGCCGCACCGGAATTGAATCCCTCGCCGGGGGATTTGAGGGTATGTGCGCACGTTGCAGATTTGACTACTGAATTTTCTGCACAAAAACAGGACCTCTTGGCAGAAAATGCAGATGCTTTTTTGATGCGGTTTTTCATGCGGTTTTTCATGCGGATTTGTATGCTTTTTTGTAAGCTAAATAAAGATATGTTATTTAACAAAAAAAGGTTTGTGACGTCATTTCTTGTCCAACCTCCTTTTACATTTATCCAACCCATGCTCCATTACACAGACAGACAGATAATAGACAGATAATAGATAGACAGACAGGCGATAGACAGACAGATGATAGACAGAATGGTACATAAATAAAGGCGCACGTACACACACACACACACACACACACACACACACACACACACACACACACACAAAATCTTCACGCAATAGAGTTGATTTAAAAAAAAAAAAATGGGAAAAAAAATGGCGTCTGCTCCTGTGTAGAGTTGAGCGATACTTTCCGATATCCAAAAGTATCGGCATCGGAATGGTATCGCCGATACCCAAAAAATATCGGCGATACCCGATACCGATACCGGAAGTCCAATGTAAGTCTATGGGAACAAAATATCGAAATAAAAAAAACCCCATTCTTGCCTTGTAGGTTAATTGTACATGAAGGAAAACAACAAAGAGTAATGTAGAATGTATTGGGGGAGGTTGAGGAGACATTAAAGGCATAGATGTTTAACCCAATCCAATGGAATAGCATTAATTTTTTTTTTTTAGGAAATACGTTCGGATTGACGAAGAAATTCACAATGTTGTTAACCTTTTTTCTATTTTGTCAAATATGTCTGTTTCACAACTTCCATGGTCTTCACCTTTTTAACTTTTCACACACTTTCTCCTTCATAATCTTCAGCAGCATCATCTTTCTCATCAAATTATTCTTCATCTTCACCTTCTTAATCTTCTAAAACTTCTTGCTATTCATCTTTTTGTTAACATTACTTATATTGTTCTTATTAAACAGTTATTATTCTTCATATTCTACTTCTTCATCTTCTTCCTATTCATCCTTTTCATCATATTCTTATTTGTGACAGACATTCCTGTACTTGTAATCTGTAAAACTCTGAATTTTCATCCTTCCGTTCTTGCTGTCACGAAAGATTTTAATTACAACAGTATTTGTCCGCGTTCAGTTTAGCCTGCAGCAGCATCAGGCATTTTCCAGGGGCACCACGAGGAGGAACGGACTCACCCCCATACACTGCTTAGTCTTCTTCTGCTTAGAATTTAGAGCATATATTTTGCTCTTCATTTTGGTCTTATACTTAATGTTCTTCTGCTTTTTGATCTTCTGCTTATTGTTCTTCTGTCTCTTGTTCTGTATCTTGTAGTTTGTCTTAACCTTCTTTGTCCTGTTGGTGATGGTACAAAAGCCAATGGAAGTAACGAGGACCAGCTGACTGTGCTGGAACCCAGAGGGTCAGCAGAAGGAAAAGAGCCAATGGCACAACCGAGGACCAGCTGACGTTACTGGGACACGGTTACTAAGCAGGAGGTACCTGTGCTCCAAAGCACTACCAAGGACCAGCAGACGTTGCTGGAACTCGGATACCGACATGGAGGCACCTAGGCCAAAGGCACTGCGGAGAACCAGCTGACGGTACTGGAACCCGGTTGGGTAGCAGAAGGTACAAGAGCCAATGAAAGTAACGAGGACCAGCTGACTGTGCTGGAACCCGGAGGGTCAGCAGAAGGAAAAGAGCCAATGGCACAACCGAGGACCAGCTGACGTTACTGGGACACGGTTACTAAGCAGGAGGTACCTGTGCTCCAAAGCACTACCAAGGACCAGCAGACGTTGCTGGAACTTGGATACCGACATGGAGGCACCTAGGCCAAAGGCACTGCGGAGAACCAGCTGACGGTACTGGAACCCGGATGGGTAGCAGAAGGTACAAGAGCCAATGAAAGTAACGAGGACCAGCTGACTGTGCTGGAACCCGGAGGGTCAGCAGAAGGAAAAGAGCCAATGGCACAACCGAGGACCAGCTGACGTTACTGGGACACGGTTACTAAGCAGGAGGTACCTGTGCTCCAAAGCACTACCAAGGACCAGCAGACGTTGCTGGAACTCGGATACCGACATGGAGGCACCTAGGCCAAAGGCACTGCGGAGAACCAGCTGACGGTACTGGAACCCGGATGGGTAGCAGAAGGTACAAGAGCCAATGAAAGTAACGAGGACCAGCTGACTGTGCTGGAACCCGGAGGGTCAGCAGAAGGAAAAGAGCCAATGGCACAACCGAGGACCAGCTGACGTTACTGGGACACGGTTACTAAGCAGGAGGTACCTGTGCTCCAAAGCACTACCAAGGACCAGCAGACGTTGCTGGAACTCGGATACCGACATGGAGGCACCTAGGCCAAAGGCACTGCGGAGAACCAGCTGACGGTACTGGAACCCGGATGGGTAGCAGAAGGTACCCATGGAAATTAAAGTTGAGGCAGCAGGACTGTTTGCCGTTCACACAGCAGGGGAACAGCTGACATTACTGAACCCCAGTAACACGGGAGCAAGTGTAGACTGTGCTAACAGCACTTCCGAGAAACAACTGGCGGTGTTGTAACCCAGGGTCAAGGAGGGTGTAGGCATAAAATATTGAGTTATTGCCTTGTTACGTGGCCATTGCAAATGTATGTACTTCAAACAAGAATAAATGAAGTTTTACTACGACAATAAAATGATGAATTTCAATTACAAGAATAGAAAAATATTTATACTTGACAGTCCTCTGTGGTTGATAACGTTTAATGGCTAACTGAAAATATGGTAACAAATTCAAAGCTTTCGAGACTACTCAGGTGTCTTCATCAGGCTAAGAGTAAAGCCAAAAATGAAGAATCACATATTTCTACACACAACAGGACACAGGAATAGCTAAGACAAGTGAGGGAGGGACAAGTGAGGGGAGACCGGCAACAAAAAGGAGAACAAGGATGAATTATCAGCGCCACACAATCAGAGATAAATTAATGAATTTACCTGTGGCAAAAGACTTTTGTATGCCCGGTCATAGCATGATGGATATGGAATTACTGGTATTAAAATATAACTTCAAATATGAGAAACGTACAAAGGTTTCAGAATATAAGCTCATCATGACCTTTGACACTGTTAGTGATGGAATGAATAGATCACATGGATTTATGTCATTCTATATCAATTAAGGAATCTGCGTCTATGCCCTTCCAGGGTCATGAAAACCCAAAAAAAAAAGCCAATGAGAGGGCAATCAAACTTTCTATCCTTATGTAGGAACTGTTCCAATATTTATGTTCATCCCTGTGAGATAATGACAGTTCTGATACACGTCACTTACTTGTCTTACCTATTGCACTATTCCTGTGTCCTGTTGTGTATAGAAATATGTGATGCTTAATTTTTTTATTTAGTCTTTGCCTGATGAAGAGACGTGAGTAGCCTTGAAAGCTTGCAATTTGTTTCCATCTTTTCAGTTATCCATTAAAAGGTATCAACCACTGCTGACTCTGAAGTCTAAATATTTTTCTATCTACTGGCTAACACGGTACAAAGATACACATGTTTTCTAATTTCAAGAAGGAAAAATAAAGAAAATACAAATATAAACGCATATATGCACATGCCAAAAAAAAATGGACCAACACAACACCCAAAAAATTGGTAACAAAATATAGTGTTGTAAATGTAAGAATAAAAGTCCATTTTTTTTTTATGAATAATGCTTAAGGAACGCTATGTTAAACCATAACATAGTGAAGACAATGGATTTTGTAATAGTCACTCATCATCATCATTGCAAATTTTATGTGACAGTCACAGACATTTCAATTATTTAAGTTCATAAAATCGTAACTTTCTATAGCATGTATGACATGTCCAGCATGGACTCATCAATGTGATGATTGATGACACAATAATGTACGATAAAAAATAACCATTTAAAAAAACATTAGGCATTGTTTGTCACAATTTAAGTGTGTGCCTGCAAGTGTAGGTGAAACAAAGGCTACGGATAGCAAAGGTATATTCTATGTCTGTATCAGACAGTGGACAGCCTCTGATGGGTAATGCCGATGTTATACTGTACGTCAATAAAGTCTGTGGCTGAAATCATGCATTTTTTGCTTGTAGAGTGTTGAAGAGGGTAAAAGAATGTCTGGTTGCGCAAAGCTTTATCCAACAACACTACCTTCCTACTGTCACGCGTAGGGTAGGGTAGCATGTGGCAATTAGCTGACTATAAAATGTGAGGTTAGGCTGCGTTCTTGCGCACTAGGGACGCAAAAAAAAATACAGCAGTAATAATTTAATGTGTAATACTCCACCTGTGACAAACAAAAAAATTACGTTCCCTCTTTAACAATGTACAAGACTAACAAGCCTAATGGTTCACGCTGACTTAATTGAGATACAGTATTACATCAACATTGTCCATGAGTAACTATGCACTGTGAATGTGATACCTATATACCAGTATTAATTTATATCTCTTGTGGTTGTTTCAACAGCACTTGCAGGTATAACAACCTATTGTCAGTATGCATGATGCACTTTCTAGATGTAATAATTTATTATTGGACATTATTACCATGTTTACATGCTGGCCATTTCATATATGGTGTTTGAAGTTACAGTTGGCATCAGTATGTGTATTTTATAATGTCTGTCATAAATAAAACTCGTGATGATGATGATGAGGATTTAATGATTCGTACATCCATTGACTGCATTATCTTACAGGTACAGATAAAGTTCCTTAAAAAGCATTAATTCATAAGTATGAAATGTACTTTTATGCATTAATTTCAAAATGTGAAGAGTAGACTATGTTTTATTTTTTGTTACCATTTCTAATAGACATGTGCAGATATGCGCTGTGATGACAAATTATTATTTGTCCATATTTGTCATTAAAATTTATCATTCTAGGCCTGCAAAACTTCACAATTTCATGTTTTCAGCATAACAAGCAGGGTGACGGCTCTTCCCTATTTGGAGCATGTTGGTCATGTGTTTTTCTGTCCATGTGTCGGGAACAGGAGACTTCTTGCCGTTGACACAGCAGGGGAACAGCTGGCGTTACTGAACCCCACTAACAGTAGAGCTTGTGTTTTGTTCTGTGGACACGACACTTCTGAGCAGCAACTGGCAGTGTTGGAGCCCAGGGAGTAGAGTTCAGGTGGTAGAAAGATGAACATAACAGGAGACATGGATAACGTTGCGAACCAGTTATTTAATCTGAAAACGGACAGACAAATTCTGGCGAGATCCATGCCTTGTTCATTTTCAGAAAAGTAAGCCGGTCTACATTATCGGAGGATAGTCGCATGCGACGGTCTGTTAGTACACCACCTGCAGCACTAAAGACGCGCTCCGATAATACACTGGCAGCAGGGCAAGCCAGCACCTCCAATGCATACTGGCTAAGCTCTGGCCATGTATCCAGCTTAGAGACCCAAAACTTGAATGGGGAAGAGCCATCTGGGAGTACACTGAGAGGCAAAGCCAAGTAGTCTGTCACCATCTGACGGATACGTTGCCTCCCGCTGACTGGAGCCCTCTCGGATGGTGTAGACATTTGTGGCGCTGCCACAAAACTTTGCCACATTTTTAACATACTGGTCTTTCCCTGTGCAGAGGCACTGCGTGTGCTCCCTCTTGTTGCAGAGCTCTCTACACTGCCTCGACGCACAGAGCTGCTTTGTAAAGCAGTAGCAGCAGCAGTGCTCTCGGCAGTAAGGTAGAACATTAGGGATTGCACCAGTGTGTCTTGGTACTCCCGCATTTTACGCTCCCGGTTCAACGGTGTGATGAGGCTTTTGACGTTGTCCCGGTAGCGAGGGTCTAGGAGGGTGTACACCCAATAATCAGACGTCGTGAGAATGTGGGCGATGCGGCGGTCGTTTCTTAGGCACTGCAGCATGAAATCAACCATGTGCTGCAGACTCCCAACTGGCAAAGAAACGCTGTCCTCTGCAAGAGGCGTCATCTCTGCCTGCTCTGCATCACCTCACCCTCGCTCTACATACTGACTAGAGCGTTGTGTACCTCCCTCTGGAGCGATGTCTTCCTCCTCCATTGACTCCTCCTCCTCATCCTCCTCACAAAGTGAGCCCTGCCCAGCCCTTTGTGAGGAACCACGTTGCGCTGACTTTCCAGAAGGTGATGGAATTTGTGACTCCTCATCCTCCACCTCTTCCAAAACCTCATCCCTTATTGCTTGCAGTGTTTTTTGAAGCAGGCAGATAAGGGGGACAGTCAGGCTGACTAGTGCATCATCTGCACTCGCCATCCGCGTTGACTCATCAAACGCACGCAAAACGTGGCACATGTCCTTCATAGTGGCCCACTCATTAATGGTGAAGTGTGGACGGCGCAAATTGCGTGTTGCTTGCGCCTGATGCAGCTGATACTCCATTACTGCTGGCTGCTGCTCACACAACCGCTCCAACATATGTAACGTTGAATTCCACCTGGTGGATACGTCACATATGATGCGATGTTCAGGAAGGCGCAATCTGCGTTGCAGAGCTGCAATGCGCGATCTGGCCATGCTGGAACGTCGCAAGTGAGCGCACTCTAGGCGGACCTTGTGCAGCAGTGCATCAAGATCCGGATAGTCCCTCAAAAAACTCTGCACGACCAAGTTGAGCACATGTGCCAGACATGGTATGTGAGTGAGTTTGCCAAGGCCCAGAGCTGACACCAGATTTCGGCCATTGTCACACACTACCAAGCCTGGCTGGAGATTCGCTGGCAAAAACCACACGTCGCTCTCCTGCTTGATGGCATTCCAGACCTCCTGCGCTGTGTGGCTTCGATTCCCCATGTAAATTAATTTCAGAACGGCCTGTTGCCGTTTGGCCACGGCTGTGCTCATATCGGTCGCATCAGGTAAGCGTCCACGGGTCCATGTGGAGGTAGACCGTGACGGCTCCTGCAGCGATGATTCTGAGGAACTGGAGTAGGAGGAGGAGTCAATGTGGACAGACTTAATTCCGGCAATCCTTGGAGTTGGCAGAACACGTACAGCGCCACTCGCAAGATCTGTACCCGGCTCCACAACATTCACCCAATGGGCAGTGAGTGAAAGGTATCGTCCCTGGCCATGGGTACTGGTCCACGCATCGGTGGTCAGGTGGACCTTGCTACTGACGGCGTTTAGTAGCGCATGTTTAATTTTTGCCTCAACATGCTTTTGCAGACCAGGGACGGCTTGCCTGCTGAAATAAAATCGGCTGGGCACATTGTATTGTGGGACTGCCAATGCCATTAATTCACGGAAACTGTCAGTCTCCACCAGCCTGAATGACAGCATTTCAAGGGACAGGAGTTTTGCAATGCCAGCATTCAGAGCCTGTGCTCGTGGATGGTTTGCCGAGTATGGCCGTCTTTTATCCCATGCCTGTGCTACCGATGGCTGTTTTGTGGCCTGGGTGTGTGAGGATGACAGGGAACTTGCAGCTGTGCGTGGAATAACACTGTCTCTGGACAACAGTGACAGAGGTTCTTCCATGGCGATCCTGTGAGGAAGCCGAAACACCTGTGTGTGAACTGGAGGAAGAGGCTCCAACACGAGCTGAAGATGTAGGTGCTGCTGTAGGTTGGCCTACATCTCCAGTGTGTCTTTGTAACTCAACAAAGTGCTTTGACCGCACATGTTTCCACATATTTGTTGTATTAAGGTTACTGACACTTTTACCTCTTTTAATTTTTTGATTACACAGCTTGCATTTGACATAGCAAATATCATCTGCAACTGTATCAAAAAAGGACCACGCAGAGCAAGTCCTGGGAGCGCCCGGTTTGGCTGTTGTAAGAGAACTGCTCCGAACGGGTGCCAAACTGGAGGCTACAGGCAAGCGAGTCTGCAGCCTACCTCTCCCTACTGTTTGGACCGTTGGGGCAATCTCTTCCTCAGAGCTGCTCCCACCACCTTCCTGTTCCTCACGCCATGTTGGGTCTTGGACCTCATCATCTCCACCACTACCCTCTTCCAACACCTGCTGTTGTTGGGTGGTCTGGCCAGCACCATGCTCAACAGAAACTGGCAACTGAGTCTCATCATCATCAGATGCGTTCTGCGGTGTGCTGACCATCGGCACTGGCTCACCCGCCTCTTCAGATTCAGAGAGACACAGCTGTTGCGCATCACTGCATACTGCCTCTTCTTCACATTCCAGAATGCTGCTTAGCTGGGCCCCTGTTTGCAAGCCAACAGATTCTGAGAACAGAAGCAGAGACTCAGCTGGCTCCTGTACAGAGCTCTCTGACTGCCTGGGCAATTTGGCAGGCGGTGAAGAGACTGATGGTTGTTCAACAGTGCTGTGGTCCTGAGAGGAGGTGGAAGGTATTGAAGTCGATGCATTGGCTGCCATCCACCAACAACGGCTTCAATTTGTTCTTGACGCAGCAGGGGGGTACGCTGAGCTCCTACAAAAGTGCGCATAAAGGAACGCTCACGGGGAAAACTGGTGGATGCTGTGTCACTGGGTGCGGCAGCAGCCACAGAATCCCCACGTCCTCTCCCTGCTGCAAATCCACGGCCACGACCACGACCACGTGCCTTACTCACTGACTTCTTCATCTTGGTAGATTGATAAAGAAAGTCAGAAAAGTTATAAGGCCTAAGTGTGGTTATTCCTCACAGACTACAGTGAACCCTGCAGACAACTGTTCAGTATCTGTTAAAGGCCCCTTTGTGTACTTCTATAGTGTTTGCAACCAATGTATTGTATACGGATGGAAGCGCGTCACACTAATAGATTAGATTTTTTTCCACTAAAATGGAGCAGCACCAATTAGAGAAAAATGTGAAGGATGAGGCAGTGACACACGCTCAGCAGACTACAACCGGCAGTGGTTGAAGAACTAACTGGAGCGTAATCTGCACTCACAAAATGAAAAGCTCACAGACTACAGTGAACACTGAAACACAACTGTTCAGTAGCTGTTAAAGGCCCCTTTGTGTACTTCTATAGTGTTTGCAACCAATGTATTGTATACGGATGGAAGCGCGTCACACTAATAGATTAGATTTTTTTCCACTAAAATGGAGCAGCACCAATTAGAGAAAAATGTGAAGGATGAGGCAGTGACACACGCTCAGCAGACTACAACCGGCAGTGGTTGAAGAACTAACTGGAGCGTAATCTGCACTCACAAAATGAAAAGCTCACAGACTACAGTGAACACTGAAACACAACTGTTCAGTAGCTGTTAAAGGCCCCTTTGTGTACTTCTATAGTGTTTGCAACCAATGTATTGTATACGGATGGAAGTGCGTCACACTAATAGATTAGATTTTTTTCCACTAAAATGGAGCAGCACCAATTAGAGAAAAATGTGAAGGATGAGGCAGTGACACACACTCAGCAGACTACAACCGGCAGTGGTTGAAGAACTAACTGGAGCGTAATCTGCACTCACAAAATTAAAAGCTCACAGACTACAGTAAACCCTGCAGACAACTGTTCAGTAGCTGTGAAAGGCTCCTTTCTGTACTTCTATAGTGTTTGCAACCAATGTATTGTATACGGATGGAAGCACGTCACACTAATAGATTTGATTTTTTTCTAATATAATGGAGCTGCACCAATTCCACAAAATAAAATAAAAAAAAAAAGTCAGTGACACGTGCAGATGCCTACAAACAGCGATGGATGCAGAGCAAACTGCAGCGTCACCTGCACTGTCACACACACACCTTGCACAGAGCTGTTAAAACAACACTGGCAAAATGAAGCTTTACACAGCGGTTGGTAAACTAGCCTGCCTCAAGCACAGTAGTACACAAAATCGCAATATCTAACTGTCCCTCAGAGTGAGCAGAGTAGCGTTCTGTCCCTTACTGAGTTCACAGCACAGTGACGCTAAAATGGCGGCGGCGCCTTTAATAGTGCATTCTGACATCATTTCAGCAGCCAATCACAGCCATGCCATTAGTTAAGATGACCGCAGCATTACAGGATGTGCCCACACTTCGTAGGATTCCTCATTGGCTGACTAAAATCACATTGCCTCTCAAAGAATTATGGGAACTTCCGATTCCGGTATACGATATTGAAAAAGTATCGGAATTCCGATAACGCGAATATCGGCCGATACCCGATACTTGCGGTATCGGAATGCTCAACACTACTTCTGTGCAATTGTCTGCGCCAGAGGGGGAAAGCCATTTCTAGCCTGGGAAGGCGTTAATACCCATGGAGCTTCCCAGGCTATGAATATCGGCCGCTGCTAGCCCTTACTGGCTATTAAAATAGGGGGACTCCCAAAAAGAATGACGTGGGGTCCCCCAGTAATTTCTAGCCAGAAAGTCTACGCAGACAGCTGCGGGCTGATATCATAGCCTAGGAAGGGGCCATGGATATTGGCGCACACCTCTGGCTAAAAATATCAGCACCCAGCCGCCCCAGAATTGGCGCATCTGTACAATGCGCCAATTCCGGCACTTAGCCCCTCTTCCCACTCCCTTGTAGCGGTGGGATATGGGGGTAATAAGGGGTTAATATCACCTTGCTATTGTAAGGTGACATTAAGCCCGGTTAATAATGGAGAGGCGTCAATAAGACGCCTCTCCATTATTAATCTTATATTAATAAAGGGTTAAAAAAAAACACGCATAAGAATAAAGTATTTTAATGAAATAAAACACAACACGGTTTTCATATCTTTATTATACGCTCAGATCCAAGCGACGCCCTCGTTCTCCTGTAAAAAAATAAAACAACCGTATACTCCCTGTCCAACGCAGTCCAATTAATAACGAATGTCCCACGACGGTCTCCCCTATAGAACAGTGACATCAGGTGATGCCACTGCTCTGTATGGCCTCCCAGTGATGCACTGACAGGAGACAATGGCTCCTGCAGTGCATCACTGAGGTTACCTGAGTTCATTCTCTCATTTTATGGCAATGCTGCGTGGGAATTTTCTCACCCAGCATTGCCAGTGAGAGAATGAACGGAAGGGACGTCATTCTCTCCCGGCGTGTGAGTGATACACACAGCGTAGGATTACCTCCACTGTCAGTGTATCGCAGGAGCGGTGTAGAGCGGTGTATGTTATATGTATGTTCTGTATGTTGTGTTGTATGTTCTGTGTTATATGTTATATGTATGTTGTGTTGTATGTTCTGTATGTTGTGTATGTAATGTATGTTTTGTTGTTTTCTTTTTACATTCAACACATTAGCCGAATGATGGGACTACTACTGTCCCATCATTGACTAATGTGTCAGTCACTGTCAGTGTAGCAGGCATAGCCGGATGGGACGTGTAGTCCCATCGGATGATGCCTGCATAAACACACACACAGCCAGCAGAGCCCCGCACATACTCAGATCACGCACACACACACCCGCAGACCCCCACACAGCCCCGCACACACACACATACCATAGCCGGGCGGCACCGCTAAGCCAATGGAGGGGGATTTGAATCTCGCACCGCTCATTGGCTGAGCAGGCGGCTCAGCCAATGAGCGGTGCACGCGCGGCTTCGGCAGGAGATATGAATCCCGGCCGCCATATCGGAATACCCATAACTTGGGTTTTCCAATATGGCGGTCGGCGTACTTCCGGTCGCGGTGCATTGTGGAAGCGACACAAGCTCCAGAAGTGTGTGACAGAATTTATTGGTAATTATATATTAGATGATCTTTTTATTACATATATTACTAAGAACAAGCTCATATATTTACATATTTTTTTTCTTTGATATTTTAATGAACCACTAATAAAATAGATTATTCCTTTTTTATTTTTTTTACCAACTGATGGATGTTTGGATTCCTTTCACTTATTTGTGCTGACTCTGCTGGCTCAATTTGGCACTCTCCATTGGACATATGCTACATGGAAAGCATTATTCAGCAGCGCTGGTGAGCTTTTTTCATCCTCCACTCTCATACATTTGCAGTTTTAATGCTCAGTAGTTAGTCTTTGGATTCTGGTGCACTGCCTCTAGGTCTCGCTCACACGTTTGTTCTTCATGGATGGTACTCATAGTCATACCTATAATAGTGAATAGGACCGTCAATGAAATCTATGGGTCTGTAATAAAATTGGATGCCATCCGAGTACTGTCCATTTTTACAAACTGCTAGATAAGAAAAAATGGTTTTGGGTTTTTTTTTTTTTTCTTTCTCATCCAATAAAATCTGATTAAATGCTGACCAAACTTTGGTAAAAACTGACACTGAGCAAACTCTAAAGGAACTTTAATAAAAGGAAAAAATGAAACGTGAGTGACATAATTTTCCAATAGAAAGTCATTGGCGTCTCATCCTTTTTTGGGCATGGCATGTGCGGACATGGATTTATTCCATGCTCCTCAGGTTTGTTTTTTTTGTTTGTTTTTTTTTGTTTAAAGGTTTTATATGGCCCATATTTTTTTGCTTATTGAAGGGTTTTTTTTCCCCCTTCAGGAAACTTTCGGCTACAAGGTGCAGTAGTTAAATAATAAAATATTCTGAGCATTACTGATTCTTCCCAGGTCCAATGCTTTTACCGCTGCTGATCCGACCTTTGATGCAATAACAGTGCATCAGACAAAAACGAAGTGCTGCAGCCAATCCCTTGATGTGCACAAGAGGAATGGGATCCACAACTAACCCCAAAGCCACAAACAGCTTTTCTCATAGAATTATTTGACTGCAAAGGACTCGTATACGGTTCTTGCACAGGGGCCCTTTTCAGTCTTTGTGGCCATTGCTCTATTATGGGAACACTACCTGGAATTATTAGAGACCCTGTAATGGGGCTCCTAGCTGCTAATATATATGTATGTATGTTTACCGGCTCTATCATGAGAGCACTAGTTGGTTTTATTATTGAGGCACTATACATGGGTCTGTAATGGGGTAACTTTGACTATTAAGGTTTCCCAAAAAATTTGCTGCTTTGACCACATCACACCACATATTCAGTCCAAGATTCTCCGTAATATGCAGCACCTTGAATGTGGGGGGAGCTGGAACGTATAGACCACCCCCATCCAAACCGAATGTTTCTGCTGAAAAGTTGAAATCTGCAACAGGCACAATCTAGTAGCACTAATTAGCTGTATTGAATTTTGCAAAAATGTTTACCGAAGTTATTCTCCAGAGGAATAATAGTCTACAAAATAGTTATCATATTTGACAATTGTGGTGCCATTTTTACTTTGTTTATACATTTTTTTTTTTTTGTAACTTCTTTTTTTTTTGTTTTAGCAAAATCAGAGTTTTTGTATGAAACCTTCCCAACCTTGTACAATACTTTGTAGTGTGTAAAAGTGCGATGCAATGTTATTCTGGACTAATTAACCCCCATATTTTTAAACATTTGTCAGCACATTGATGTGTGTCACAAAGCCCCATATTGTCTGCATGTGGTCTCCACGCTCCCTGTTCCATCTGGCGGCCAGACATTGGTAAATATCATTAGCAGGCCTCATATGACTGCAATCAGACCTGACCCTGACTGCAGCGCCCGGCTTTATACCCAGTGCTGGAAAGAACAACACAAGAGCATAATAAGGCACCAATATCCTGATCTGTGAGCCTGTACCCCATTACCACTCAAGAACAGATTTGTGTGTGGTTGGTGAAAGTTACCATTGTGTAACTGGTTCTACAACATTGGCTTCTTCAATGTCCTAATTCATCTACTTCCAGATGTTAATGCTTTTATTTTTTTATACTTTGATTTGTATAATCAGCGTGATTCAAGGGAAAGAAATGATTCTGCTTTGTTAGGTTAGTATCTTAAAAAATGACAACTAGGTTTGTGAGTCAGAAATGGCCTTCGAGCAGTTGTCACTTCATCTCCCCACTCAAGAGTGAACCTACCAAAATACATTCAGGACTGGATTAAAGTTAGTAGAGGTGCTTCAGCAAGCTGGTTGTCCTCCTTATCAAAATCTTTGAGTTATGTCGACAACCGAGCCAGCTATTTCAAATTCATCAGTTTTCCAGAAAAAAACTTGGGTCCAACCATTTTTGAAGAGTGGTCATCAGTTTTACAGCTAATTAAGACAGAATTGTCCTTAGATTAGCTGTCCATTTTCTTCTCAACTTGAGGGAAAACCTTCCAGAGGAAAAGGCTATTGGAGCTAGATAACAGTAGAGGTCCTTCAGGAAATAAAGAAATTATGGCAGGCCCACCTAACACCCTATTGCAACCACAAATATTTAGAAAAGGAAACTGCAAGCGTATTGTTCTACATACTGAAAGATTCAAGAATTATTGGAACATCCCTTGCTTGCCTTTATCCAGCTTGACATCCAGGCCAACAATTCCCGTAGACCACATCATATATGATCACCTTCAACCTTTTGATTAGCTGGATTCCCACCAGCTTCCCCCAATTGTGCAGCTCAGACTTGCAACCGAAACCATCTTCTTCTCATACAAGTGATGGGAAGGGGATGAAGTAAAATGTCCACTGGCTTTTCTATACATGAATATTTTGTTGCTATGGCAAGACGCAGCATCAGCCCAATATCCCTTTTTGGATTTTGATTTCTAAGTAGGTGACTGAGTCAAGAGTAGTGATGAGCAAGCATGCTCGGCATTATATTGATAAATTTGGCCCAAAAATGCTAGCAAAAACCAAAAGAAAAGGGACAAGAAAATCCCATAAGATGAATCTGGCCTCTTGTTTCTTCCTGAGGCAGTACAGAGGACTTCTACATGGCACAGGAGTTCCTGCCCTCTTCTTCTCCAAAGAGACTATTTCCATATTTAAATTCCTAGCTTCTCATCCAGCCAAACAGCTTTCCTTTTTTGCCACATGACCTTGGATAAGTAGACAAAACGGAAATATTTTTGCCTCTGATCAGTGCAAAGCTCTGTTTAAAGGGTTGATATTGGCTTTTAGGATTCCTTCCTGAAGAATGATGGGAATAGAAAATTTTCACAAGCGAAACGGGTGCCTAGAAGAACGATGTTTTTATTTAGAGTGGAAGGTCGACCTCTGGTTCATTTTTAGTCTCTGTAATTAGTTTATGGATGTGTGTACATTTGAGGTCTTGTTCTCTCCATGTCCTCTCCAGATGGCAGATGCCTCTCATCCATCGTTTGCTTGTCTCTTAATTTGGCTTTCAGGAATAATAATTATAATCCGAAGTGTATGTTCATTTATTAGAAACATACCGCCGGCTCGTTGAAGAGCTCATTGACTTTTGTGTCCTATGATCCTGTTATAGGCTTTGTTCAGATGGCTGCCTATTTTTAGTGTGCACAGCCCTTTAATACTTAGTTCTTTTCCTCTTATATTTTGGGTTAATAGTAAGGTACCACATATGGTATTAATAAAAACAAAGTGGATACACAGTTTCAGAAAGCTTTTTTGGAGTTACGTTCATCGGTGCTCAAATGGTTCAAAAACAACCAATAAACCCCATATACAGTCTTGGCCAAAAGTTTTGAGTCTCACGTAAGTTTTGGCTTTCACTCATTTTGGTGCTTTGTTTTTAGATGTTTTTTAGTTGGATGTTTCTATGGTTACTGAAGTCCAATTATAAGATTTTTATAACTTTTTAAACGTTTCTTGACAAATGCATCAAATTTTTGTAAAGACAGAATGTTTCCAGCGTTGACCTGTATTTTTCAAGACTATTGGCCTTTGTCTTGGCAGCTGTATATCTGGGCCAAATAGTGAGTAACTGATGACACCCCCCCCCCTTCTTGTCTCATCAGTGCTTGGAGTTTTTCTCAATTATGTTTTTGCTTGTCCTCCCACTTTGAGGATTGAACACAGGTTCTCCGTTTGAATCAAACCTTGGGAGTTTCCTTGAAATAGCCCCAAAATTTCAATGTTGTATTGAGCAACTTGTTACCACTTGTGTGTGGGGACATGGTGCTCTAAGTCTCTGTCCAGCTGCCAGATGGATTTGTTGAAGTTTTAAAAATATATATATATATATATATATATATATATATATATATATATATATATATATATAATATTGTGGCAAGACGACTCGCTTGGCTCTCCAGGAGGTAGACTCAGGACACACGTTCTCAGGTTTTCCTTCTGCTGGTTTATTATCAGCCATAAACTCATGCAGGTTTCGCAAGAAAAGTAAACATGACCCTTCTGGGTTAAACGGGAAAAACATAAAAAACAAACAAACAATGACTCAGTCCATAGATGAGTGGGTTCCACCCGCTCTCGGTAGCATAAACTGCACTGCTAAAGTCCTTGTGGTAAGCTCTGCAGCTTCCACTATACTGTCTGGAGACTTTCTTCTCCAGACCACACTTCAGAGAAAAAAAAACAGGACTGAGCTTTTATCCATTGCTCAGCCACACCCTGAGGGGAGGTAGGGGGAATGCCTCCCGCCCTCTTTGGCATTCCCATAAAACCGCACCTCCTTTAACAGTAAACCTACCAGCATATAACATGCTGGCAGATAAATAAAGTAGATTTTAGTTCACACAGGAGAGCATCCTGTGTGACACATACCTCCCCTCACATATAAATCCAGTGACACTGTCACAATATATATTCAGTTTAATAAACTTGATGCATTTGTCAAAAGTTTAAATTTGTTATGAAAGTGTTATAATTGTGCTTCAGTAACTGTGAAAACAGTCGACAAAAAAATCTAAGAAATGCAAATGATGAACCAAGGCCTCAAAATTTTAAGTCCCTTTCCTTTTTGTTATTTTTTTTTTTTCCAAATTAATCAATGGAGCATTCTTTTTTTTTTATTTATTTTTTTTTTTTTTATTTTGACGCAAACTCAAATAGGCTTTCTTCCTGTCTTAAACTACTAGTGACGTTTGGCACCAAAAGGTCGCAAAAATTGTACCAAAAACTAGCTTACGCCAAAATGCACCACGGGATGGGGGGGGTCTGCAGTGAAGATGCACCAAATGTTTGGACTATTTAAAACGTTGCAATTGATGAATTGGCTAAAAAAAATCTGGAATTGCTGGATTCTGGCCACAAAGTGGAAAACGAAAAACAAACAGGTGAGCACTAGTGATGAGTGAGTATGCTCGTTGCTTGGGTTTTCCCGAGCATACTCAGGTGGTCTCCGAGTATTTGGAAGTGCTTGAAGATTTAGTTTGTCGCTGCAGCTGCATGATTTGCAACTGCTAGACAGCCTGAATACATGTGAAGAATGCCTGTTTGTTCGGGAATTCATGTATTCAGGCTGTCTAGCAGTCGCAAATCATGCAGCTGTGGCGACATAAACTAAATCTCCGAGCACGCCAAAATACTCGGAGACCACCTGAGTATGCTCGGGAAAACCCAAGCAACGAGCATACTCGCTCATCACTAGTGAGCACATATAATAAAAACCTTAAAGAAAAAAACTAAAATCTTGTGTCTAAAGATGCACCAAATTTATTAAACATCATGGGAACAAATTGAAAAAAATTGGTGCAAATAGCCTTAATGGAGCCACACTGTAAAATGAATTAAATTGTTTCTGAGGCTTATGCACAGATGATGCATGGGGGAACAAATGACTTTGTGGAGAGACTTAGACTTTTTGTGCGATATTTAAAAAGTTAGAAAATATGACAAGAAATGGTAAAATACGGAGGACCAGCCTCTTTTAAAACCTAATAAAGTGCGGAAAAATATGGAAAATGCATTAAATATAGCACAGGTCTTTAATGGCTCAAAAGTAAAAATGACAGACAAGGCTCCAAGAATACAAGTGCAAAGCAAATGAGTGGGTGTGGATCTTAACCGTGGACATGTAAACTATTTATATATTCTTCAGTAAGGAACCATGCTTCCAAATAAGGATCCCTTTAGATTATGTAAGGGTACAATATGGGCCCATAGAATTGTGAGCCCCCATGAAAATAGTCATGTACATGAGATTGATTTAGGTCCTCTTTCTGCCCATACAAAGTGCTGGGTCAATGTTTCTTTGAAAAATTAGTGCATCTCGCATAGAGAATGTGGTGATGTTTCTGGGCCTTTAAGCAGTGCCCTAATGTTTTTATTGTCCGGCCACCGTTAGTTTTTGCTATGAACATCTGAACACATTATTAAAATAGTTATTGAAATAATTTATTAAAATTTGCCAGGATTGTCAGAAATTGCTTTGAAAAATTGCTAAATTTTTGTGCAAAGTGGAGTTGCAAAAAAAGTTTTGCAAATTTTTGGTAGAGCTGTGAGAGACTGGCATAAACTCCAAAAGTAACGCCACAAGCTGTGGCATTACTCTACATCAGACTGAAGTTACATTTCAGCATGCTATTGATTTATTAAGACGCGTTTGACTGACTCCTACACTCTACCTCATCAAGAATGGTGACATCAAGGCGAAACGCGAGACCTCTTTTACAAATGTTCTCTGGTGAAATCAACTGATCGAGGAGGACTTCTAGTATTATAAGGTGGGCGTTCAGACAGTCATCCTTGTAATAAAATGATGGATTTGAAAATTGAAGCTGTAATGGTGGACACCCTTGATTACCTGGTGTAAAAAGTAGTTGCAAAGAGATTACCTGGTGTAAAAAGTAGTTGCAAAGAGCATCTCACTCGGGTAGGACCCAGCGTGACCACGTACCTCATTAGTTTGTGTACAATGCCTAATATTTCCAGCAGGTCACTATAAAGCAAATACATTCCTATCCTGTTTGGTCAAAAATTCAGATAAATTTTTTTATTATCCACGTTAACCGAAAGAATTGGGAAACCTTACTCCTGAAGTTTTTGCAAGTTACAACACTTTTAATCACAAGTGTGTAATTAAATGTGAAATCTTGGCTCACTTTGGCAAGAGAAAATGAAGGAAAAAGGGATCCAGCTTCAATAAAATCTTCATCTTTATTGGTTCATAAAAACATGAATAATGGCATGCTCCTGGACAAGCTCAGGACAAGGCTACGCGTTTCGATCACAGGGATCTTTATCACAGCTGACATATTCAGACAAGGGCACATATTTAAGACAAAGGAAGACCAATCACGATCAGAAAAAATGTCATGTGATTTTTGACAAGTCCTTAAACAATTTTCACATAACGAATAAAGAAAAAAAAAAAAAAAACAAAAAAAAAACACAATATTTGCACAAATAAAATCAATGCAAAGAAATAAAATTAATAATGGAACATCAATTCGTTTCTTTTGTTGAGACCAAATGGATGTCTGGTATGTAGATTAAAGATCCAGAAAGCTTCACGTGTGAGGAGTCGCTGACGTGCATCTCCACCTCGGGAAGACAGGTTAACACTTTCAATACCTGTGACTTGGAAGGAAGAAACATTGCGAGCATGCTGAAAAATAAAATGTTTAGCAGCAGCAGAAATATTGCGATTCGAAGAAACATTCTTTACATCCTGCAAATGTTCAGCGATCCTGATTTTTAGTTTCCTAGTAGTGCAGCCTATATAAGATAAATTGCAAGTAGTGCACATAATTTTATATACCACATAGCATGAATTACAATTGATATATTTGTTAATGGTATAAATCGCAGTGCTGTCATTATTTTCAAAGGTTTTCGTTACACAAACATATTTGCAAAGTGCACATCTATTGTGGCCACATTTATAAAAACCTTTATGTTCTAACCACGATGTTTTATGAGAAGAGAAATTATTACTGAACATGCTTGGAGAAACTTTGTTACCAATAGATGGCGCTTTCCTTGAAACAACATTAATACCTGATGAAAGAATGTCAGCAAGAGCATGCCATTATTCATGTTTTTATGAACCAATAAAGATGAAGATTTTATTGAAGCTGGATCCCTTTTTCCTTCATTTTCTCACGCACTTTGGCAAGGACTGAACTAAAGTATGTGCAACTTATGGAAACTAGTTATGATTCAACACCCTTACAATGTATTACAGGACCGGAGTTTATGGCTTTCGTTATACGGCAGACCTGCTAGAGAAAGTCCATTTCCTGTTATGAAATATTTTACACTTCATTTTCCGTATAAAACCCCCATTCTCTGAAATATCATTGGTCTGACTTCTCTTACTCATAATACATGTGTCTGGACACAAATCACTCAGAAGAACCACAAAGTCTACTGCGAAATGGAATACAAAAAGCTTGTATCCTGTAACCAGAATAGGCAAAGTGCTGATTGACACACAAATCACTCATTTAAAAAGAAAAAAAAAATCACAAATCTGTATGCTTCCTGATCCATGGCGGCATGAAATGCAAATATGCTCCCTCGTTCCAGACAGCCATGTTTCACTGGGAAACCCTGTGGTTTTTCTGATAACAGTTTGAAAAATTAGTAAGGTACTCTTAAGAAGAATCCGGTGGGCAGTTCCCTCCATCATCTCTCCGCCTGTTCAGGTTTGGTTGATGGGTCCTTTCCTGTACACAAATATGAAGAGATTTGTCAAAATCAAGCCAAGACAGACTGGGAGAAACCAGAAGGGGCTGTTTAGTGGACACTTCTCCCCATGTACAATTTTTTATTTTTTTAAAAGCCCAATTAATCTTGAACTTTCTAATGCGCAAGACACTGGTTTAGGCAGTATGAATCTCCTGACTGTTCCGTTTAACCTCTCACAATAAGGTATGTACTTGTCGGTTTGTTTTTCTAGATTGGGATTAGAAAGTTAGTTACTGGTTGGCAACAAGAAGCTGATGGAACATTGGGGTTAGGAGGAGTCTTGATTGTTGTATCCCCACCACTTTGACAGTCACAACCTCAAAGAATGAGATGTAGACAGGGGTCAATTCCAAGGTGCTGGACTACAAGTAAAAGGTCACAAAGCAGTCAAAAAATGGTTGCAGGGTTCACATGTCACACCATGCATAGAGAGAACTCAAGTCTTGCTTGGATATAAAGCAGGGGGAATTGGTCCACTATGTAAAAAGCCAAAAAAAAAACTACAATTTGGTGTCCATCCTTTTCCATGCAACTGGATGTTAGCCTTATGTTGCCACCATGTCCACACCATATGCTGCAAGGCTTGTAATTGTCCTTTGGACCAGACCAATAGAACTATGCGCACTGAATGATTTGTAGTAGATTAACTAGGCATATTGTCTGTCATGGGTCTCGGCAGTGCAAATCCTGTATATACAGAATAATGTGCTGCCGAGAATGTTTTTTTTTTTTTTTGCGTTACCCTTAAAGATCACTCAATCCAATGAACCGGCGTTTTTATCGTTAATCCGTGATCTGCAGCCTGTTTACACTGCAAGCGAGAGTTCTTCAAGCTTGTTTACGATAATCTTTTCAGCGTAAATGCACCTTAAGTTACCTCTAAAGAGGTCTACGGTCAATTCGGCATTCAATTACCTTTCTCCAATGGAACTAAACAGGTGCACCAAAATCCGAATTCAGTGAATTCAAGCAGCGTTGGTTGAGCAAAATTTTTGGCTTTTATTGTAAGTGTTATAAGACTGCATCAAGAGGAGAAGAGCATAGTTGCATGTCACAAAGTAAAGGACAATGGTGAGGCAAAATCCATCTGACATCCAAATGGGGCCTTAATGAAGTATGTCTTAAAGGGAATCTGTCACCCCATTTTTCAACTGAGATGCGGCCACCGCCATCAGGGGCTTATCTACAGCATTCTGTAATGCTGTAGATAAGCCCCTGTGTTACCTGAAAAATGAGAAAAACGAGTTTTATTATACTCACCCAGGGGCGGTCCGCCATCCGTCTGGTCCAATCGGCGTCGCGGTCCGGTTCGGCACCTCCCATCTTCTAGTGAAGCCATCTTCTCTGCGTCCCGTAACGGCTCCTGCGCAGGCGCACTGATCTGTCCTGTTGAGGGCAGAGCAGAGTACTGCAGTGCACAGGCGCCGGACCTCTCTGACTTTTCACAGCTCCTGCGCACTGCAGTACTCTGCTCTGCCCTCAACAGGACAGATCAGTGCGCCTGCGCAGGAGCCGCGACAGGAAGCTAAGAAGAGGAGGGCTTCGCTAGAAGATGGGAGGTGATGAACCGGACCGCGACGCCCATCGGACCGGATGGCGGAACGCCCCTGGGTGAGTATAAAATAACTCGTTTTTCTTATCTTTCCGGTAACATCGGGGGCTTATCTACAGCATTACAGAATGCTGTAGTTAAGCCCCTGATGGCGGTGGCCGCATCTCATACTCCAAAAATGGGGTGACAGATTCCCTTTAATTATTGCTGTAGTCATGTATACAACGTGTTTCAGGGTTCAAAGAACCCTTCGTCAAATAACACCACTCCACATTGTGTCCACTACTGCACATCCATCCGAGGTGAGCACCTTTTTCTTTTTCCCTGTTTTTCAACTCCGTTTACCCTATATTAGCATTTTTCGGGTTCTCCACATGCTATGTGAATCTTACAGTTTCTAGAGGTTTTATAGTCAATACTACAATAGAGGAGGGATAACTTGAAGCTCTTGCACCATGATGAGCAGGGTCTCCTCCTGCCACATACTGTAATACAGGGGTCTCTTCTTATGACGACCTTTATGACAAAAGTTCTTAAATGTGACCGTTTCCTCTGCACCTCCTCTTGCTATGACCCTTAGAATATTATTTCCTGGTACCTTAAAAATGTACTTATTGTTTTAGGTTTTACAAAAAAAATTATTTGTTTCAAATGCAAGTCATGTCGCATGGAAAGACCAAATGTTTTCTTCCTAGCAGGCGGTCATCTGAGCATGATGCAGTTTCTGTGTTCTTTGGATCACTGGTTTTTAGTTGCTTTTCACGCTTCCTCTAACTTCTGTTTCGTAACCCCAGAGAAAGGTAAAGAGTGGAGCATTTACTGTGTGTCATAGCCATATTATAAGCAGAAGGGAGGTCCATTAGATTTCTAGGTGAATGCAGTACACCTGACTGGTTTACACTGGTGAATTAGATCTTGAATGAATATTTTTAATAGGGGAAAAGGATAAGATACTTTGCAGCACCTAAAAAAACAAAAAACAACAAAAAAACTGTGGTCTATTTCCTGAGATGGAAAGTATAAGGAGTCAGGACTGTGAGGTCATGTAAGCGAGGGATCCAAAATCCATTAATCCAGATATGAAGAAAGGTGACGACTATCCAGCAAAAAATGGCTTATTCTGTATTTTCTCTTTCATTTCTACAATGAATTTGCATAGTTTCTACCCGTTTTTTGAGTCTTTATCGAGCATGACGTTCTCTAGCACACATCAGATATTTATGTATGTAACATGAATGTCAACATTTAGTCGGAACATCAAGACCACCCCACTCGAATTAGTCATAATATACCAATCAGGACTGTGAACCTCACCATGTCTTATTTCCAGTGGCACAACGAGAGTCCGATGGACCTCAGTGCAGAATTTGGGCCTAGGATTCCATCTGCGTGTTGGTCAGATACTATGGGACTTTGTAGCATTTTAGATCCTATAAAGACATGTTTGCCCACCATGTAATTATGTCCCCATCCTGGATTTTTCTTGTAGTAATGGCCCCCATCTTGTTCCCTTTCATGGTGAAATGTCCCCCGTCCTGGTATACTCATCATGGACCCATCTGCTCTTCTATAGCACATATAAAAAGAAACAAACCATTCTCCTTGCCTTCCTCTGCTGCTTCCACGCTGCTCAGCCCTTTTCTGTAGCCAACGCAGTGGCTGGCAAGTAACTTTGACATCACCGCTATACGCCGTTCATCATTGGCAAGCCGACATCTGCAGTCCTCCTTTGATTTTCTGGTGCAGTGTATTGCAGCTCAGGGAGCCAGCGGGTCTCTATGCTATAATACATTTCACCTGAATGTGCGTCTGAAGTTGCACATCCAGCTGAAATTGGAATCTGTTGGCACTCCTTCCACACGAGCCCGTTTTCAGGTGCACCCTCTGTGACCATGATAGTTACGCCCTTGATTATTTCCAATATACATCGTCTTAGCTAAACTGCATTTTAATTTGACATAAGCTCTTCAGAAGGGTGTTCCATCTAATGCGCATGTGCTGCCGCTTACACACACCTGCACTAGATGCCATCAATCAGGAGCTCAGTATGTGAAGCCCCAACAGACAAGGCTGAAAGATGTTGGCTTCGCATGCCACAGTCAACATGGCATTAAAAGCCTTGATGCGCATGCGCCAACAAACCGAAATGCCCAGTTTTTCTGTGCTCATGCCAAAAAATAAATGGCACTATTCCAAAACTTGATTAATTGAGACTTGTGACTATAAAGTACATAAACAATTTTGAGATATTGTTTCATGTGCAAAAGTAGTCTCCTAGCCACCAACCTGCTGTCTCCTTCCCCACCATCCTGTAGAATGTAAGCCCGACAGGAAAGGGTCCTCTCCCCTCAATCAGTCTGTCATTGTTAGTTTGTTTACTGTAAGTGATATCTGTAATCTGTATGTAACCCCTCCTCATGTACAGCACCATGGAATCAATGCTGCTATAGAAATAAATAATAATAATGTAAAAGATGAGAACGGAGAACCTGTTGGTGCAGTTTATCTACTACAGGGAGACAGTTTTGGCAACTTTCCCGGATCATCCAGTAGGCTTCCGTTGGGTAACACATCGGTGGAGTGCAAGGGCGGACATATCATTAATGAAACGTGTGCATCTGCACAGGGGTCCGAATGGTATGGGGGCCACTACAACCCCCAAAGCAGGTGACATTGTGCATCGGATGAGCTACTAGACTAGGTCCCATATACTGTTCTTACACCGGAGCCACCTGTGTCTGTCAGTGATGGAGGGAAGACACAAAGTAATTCCATGACATAGGCTTCAAATTCTATCATGTATTTTTATGTAGAGGAAGTCATTACTATTTTCCCCTTCTAACTTCCTTTTCATCTCATCGATGCATCACTCGTGTCTTTCTGTACAGGTAAAATGTCGTCCTACAGGAACTGGAGAAATGACCTGTCAGCCTTTCACCTTCTTATCTCCCTGGGGCGTTTGGTGTCTGTTGTGTAAATGAGGATATAATAGAAGGCTGCATGGAACTGTGCCGGATTACCCACAACCATAATCAAGTCAACCCTTTAAGAAAACAGCGAATTTTTTGCAATAATTTGAGATGAATAATTTTTTTCTATGCCTTCAACATTTTTAGTTTCACCACCAAGATGTATGTGTAATGTGTGTGTGTATAGTGTGTATGTGTGTAATGTATAGTGTGTGTGTGTGTGTGTATAATGTGTGTGTGTGTAATGTATAGTGTGTGTATGTGTATAATGTGTATGTGTGTGTATAGTGTGTATAATGTGTGTGTGTAATGTATAGTGTGTGTGTGTATAATGTGTGTGTGTAATGTATAGTGTGTGTGTGTATAGTGTGTATGTGTGTAATGTATAGTGTGTGTGTATAATGTGTGTATAGTGTGTATAATGTGTGTGTGTGTGTGTGTGTATAGTGTGTGTATGTGTGTATGTGTATAATGTGTATGTGTGTGTATAGTGTGTATAATGTGTGTGTGTGTGTGTGTAATGTATAGTGTGTGTGTGTATGTGTATAATGTGTATGTGTGTATGCAGCAGGTCGAATCGGCGGGAGAAAATAAATTGCAGATCTGCTCTGCCCCATAGTATAACATTGGTCTGAGTGCAATCTGATAAGATGTGAGCGAGCCCTTCTACATGAAGTTCCCAGACCTGAATATTCATCTAATGCAATCCTGTTCACACATTTCAGTAATTAAAGGCATTTTCAAGACTTTCATATCGATGGCCTTCCTTTAGGCTAGGTTATTGGGTCCGGAGACCTGAGCTAAACTGTGGACTAAGCTGGAACACCACTGCTCCCTACACTTGTGGCTGTTCTTGAGTACTGCAGCTCATTAGTCATTGAAATCACTGGGAGCTGAACTGCAGTACCCAAGAATGGCCACTGTAAAGAAAATGGAGCTGTGGTGTTCCCTCTCTGTACAATGTTTATTTCCAGCTGCTGCAAACTGGCCATCAGCTGATTGGGGTGTATGCCAGGAGTTGGACCTCCACTTATCAGATTGTGATGACCTATCTTACCTATAAGTCATCAATATTAAAGTTCTAGACAACCCCTTTTAATCATGTGATTTTTTAAAAAAAATTTTGGGGGGGAGGGAGGCTTGCTTCATTATTTTAATGCCTCAGTAACATTTTTGTTCCTTATTGAAGTAAAAAGCAAATTGTAAACTGCATGTAAAAATTATATCTTCATAAACAGGCGAAAATGTATATATAGTGTAGTACCAATATTCCCCACTGGAGGCACCATTTCTTTTTCATGCTATTAACTATAACCGCGCTGCAAAATTGCAGGATTTAAGAATAATTAAAAAAAAATCCACAGATTAGTGTCCTGGAGATGACTGGCGGGTAGATTGATTTAATTATTTCCAACAAGCCAGTAGTATAAGATGGTCCTGTTGCAGCCACTGCCTGGTGAGGCATGATTACTCCCAGCCTTCACATTGGCGGAGACCGAACTGCGCCTTGTAAAGGCCCCTCACACGGTGCTGTGTGATCTGATTGTTAGTGGCGGGGGTAACAAAGCATGGTAAAGTTCACTTTGTTCTTTTCTCTTCCCTCGGGCACTAGAAGATAGGCGGCTTTTTGCCGGTCTCTTGAGTTTAGGATAATGTTGTGTTCTCAAGCTAAGCTATATATTAATTATTATACACTGCTCTTGTAAGATCATGTGTTATACTAGAGAAATAAGATGTAAGGAATCTAATCATAACCTCAGGTTTATAATCCATGTAAAATGTTATGCCAATGTTTATTTTCTAAAAAAATACTGTCAATATTCTTTTATTGTACAACATATTATAGTTATAACTACTATAATACCGCCCCATGTACAAGAATATAACTACTATAATACTGCTCCTATATACAAGAATATAACTACTATAATACTGCTCCTATGTACAAGAATATAACTACTATAATACTGCTCCTATATACAAGAATATAACTACTATAATACTGCTCCTATGTACAAGAATATAACTACTATAATACTGCTCCTACAGTATGTAAGAATATATTCTTGGATATAGGGGGCAGTATTATAGTAGTTATATTCTTGTACATAGGAGCAGTATTATAGTAGTTATATTCTTGGATATAGGGGGCAGTATTATAGTAGCTATATTCTTGTACATAGGAGCAGTATTATAGTAGTTATGTTTTGTACATAGGAGGCAGTATTATAGTAGTTATATTCTTGTACATAGGAGCAGTATTATAGTAGTTATATTCTTGTACATAGGAGCAGTATTATAGTAGTTATATTCTTGTACATAGGAGCAGTATTATAGTAGTTCTATTCTTGTACATAGGGAGCAGTATTATAGTAATTATATTCTTGTACATATGGGCAGTATTATAGTAGTTATATTCTTGTACATAGGAGCAGTTTTATAGTAGTTATATTCTTGTACATAGGGGCAGTATTATAGTAGTTATATTCTTGTACATAGGGGGCAGTATTATAGTAGTTATATTCTTATACATAGGGGCAGTATTATAGTAGTTATATTCTTGTACATAGGGGCAGTATTATAGTAGTTATATTCTTGTACATAGGAGCAGTATTATAGTAGTTATATTCTTGTACATAGGGGCAGTATTATAGTAGTTATATTCTTGTACATAGGGGCAGTATTATAGTAGTTATATTCCTGTACATAGCAGTATTATAGTAGTTATATTCTTGTACATAAGAGCAGTATTATAGTAGTTATATTCTTGTACATAGGAGCAGTATTATAGTAATTATATTCTTGTACATACGGGCAGTATTATAGTAGTTATATTCTTGTACATAGGAGCAGTTTTATAGTAGTTATATTCTTGTACATAGGGGCAGTATTATAGTAGTTATATTCTTGTACATAGGGGCAGTATTATAGTAGTTATATTCTTATACATAGGGGCAGTATTATAGTAGTTATATTCTTATACATAGGGGCAGTATTATAGTAGTTATATTCTTGTACATAGGGGGCAGTATTATAGTAGTTATATTCTTGTACATAGGAGCAGTATTATAGTAGTTATATTCTTGTACATAGGGGCAGTATTATAGTAGTTATATTCTTGTACATAGGAGCAGTATCATAGTAGTTATATTCTTGTACATAGGGAGCAGTATTATAGTAATTATATTCTTGTACATAGGGGGCAGTATTATAGTAGTTATATTCTTGTACATAGGGGCAGTATAATAGTAGTTATATTCTTGTACATAGGGGCAGTATTATAGTAGTTATATTCTTCTACATAGGGGCAGTATTATAGTAGTTATATTCTTGTACATAGGGGGCAGTATTATAGTAGTTATATTCTTGTACATAGGGGCAGTATTATAGTAGTTATATTCTTGTACATAGGGGGCAGTATTATAGTAGTTATATTCTTGTACATAGGGGTAGTATTATAGTAGTTATATTCTTCTACATAGGGGGCAGTATTATAGTAGTTATATTCTTGTACATAGGGGGCAGTATTATAGTAGTTATATTCTTGTACATAGGAGCAGTATTATAGTAGTTATATTCCTGTACATGGGAGCAGTATTATGGTAGTTATATTCTTGTACATAGGGGGCAGTATTATAGTAGTTATATTCTTGTACATAGGGCAGTATTATAGTAGTTATATTCTTGTACATAGGGGGCAGTATTATAGTAGTTATATTCTTGTACATAGGGGCAGTATTATAGTAGTTATATTCTTGTACATAGGAGCAGTATTATAGTAGTTATATTCTTGTACATAGGGGGCAGTATTATAGTAGTTATATTCTTGTACATAGGGGGCAGTATTATAGTAGTTATATTCTTGTACATAGGGGCAGTATTATAGTAGTTATATTCTTGTACATAGGGGCAGTATTATAGTAGTTATATTCTTGTACATAGGGGGCAATTTTATTGTAAAAACCAAACAAATACAAATATACTGACATTCCTCCAGTAATACAAAAATAAATTCACTTGGATTGTACATACATTCATTACATATCCGGATTATACATATAAAATTATCTTAGAGTCCATACACCTGGTTGGAAAAAAAAAAAAAAAAAAAACCATCATATTTCAACCCAGTGACACATCCTTCCATAACTTAACATTTCCTAATGATTTTATCTATCTGGGGTCGGACATTATTTAGTTGACAGCGTCACAGATCTGGGTCGGAGTTATTCTGGTCACCGCCGGTCTCCATTTCAGACTCTACCCGAGAGCCCTCAGGTAATGGCTTCCGCTTGGGCGGAGGACAGTCCTCTACGTCCCTATCAAACTCTGCGTCAATTCTTCTAAGGTCATCCTCAAAATCACCGTCAGACTCAGACAGAACACCAAACCTATTAGATAAGTCCATTACACCTGCAGAACTCTGGACCTTCTTCCTGGCTCCTTGGCCAGTGTCATACTCCTTCTCAGGTTTACGGGAGGTCTTGTCCTTTTTCTTCCTTTTAGTCTGAGACACAGATGGTAGTGCTGAAGTAATGCTTCCCTGTGACTGCTGCCCCTGAGGGACAACCTCCATACTCCCCTGTGCACCCTCTGAACCCTGCTGCTCTGGTGTCACCTGAGTAGACCCCTGGTGGACCTCCGGTCTGGACAGTAATTCCCCTGACAGTAAAGCTGCCTCCTCCAGAATCTCTGCCCCTGCCACCAAATCCTCATCAGGATAGTCCTTACAGATATTGTGCCAGGCGTCAGGACAGTCCCTGTGAGGGTGACCGATCTTCCCACAGAGGTTGCACCTGATGTTCTGGCAGTCTGCAGCCACATGGCCGACCTCCCCACACAGGTTGCACTTCACCACAGTACACGTATTCGCCAGGTAACCCGCCTTGCCACATTTGAAGCACTTACGAGGCTGCCCAGGATAGAAACACACACCCCTCTCCCTCCCAATAAAGAAGGAGTTGGGTAAGTGGGCAGTGATATTATCGCACTGGCGCAGTTTCACCAAAACCCTCCACCCTCCCGTCCAGATACCATCATTGTCTCTGCTTTTGGTGAGGTCAGAGACCAGGTCACAATGCCTCCGGAGCCACACCACAATGTCCTGCGGGGGAACAGACTCATTCCAGAAGATGAGATTTACCGTAACGGTATCTGGCTTAGAGATAGGAATAAAGCTGAACTTACTCCAGCCCTCAGAGTCTCTAAACTTGGGGAAATTAGACCAGAACCTGTCCAGGTCACTCATGAGCTTAAAGCTGACGTCATAGCCCTGCCTGTCTGGAAGATTAATCACCGCCAAGATGCTGACTGGCGCAAACCCCATCTGGCGACACAAGAGCTCCCTGACCACAAACCTTCTATCTGGCAGATCCTCCTTGGCACCTGTGTGCCGAAAACGCACGACGTTTCTCCGTTTAAACGCCTGGCCGGTATAATTGGCACCAGAGGTGAAGGACGGAGCACCACGACTCCAGGCATTACTGGGGGGAACCTGCGGGGTCACACTAGGCTGACTGACGGGGTGAGGGTCTGCAGCAGGGGGGCTGCTACACCTTGTGTGCTCGGAATTAAAGGGGGGAAATCACAGACATCATCATGAACATTGTTATCATCAACATCAATGTCACTATCAGACTGCGCAGCGTCCACCAAAGATACTGTGCTCCCCCAAACCCCCGACCCCTCAGATACAGCGCAGTTATCCCCAGCATCAGAGCCCTGCTGGGCACCATCAGGAACTACCGGCACATGTCCACTGCCCAACTGTGGTGCATGGCATTCTGAGACTTGTAGTCCCTGTGCTGAAAAATGTTCATGCTGCTGCTTGGAATTTGCTGCAGGCGGCTGTACTGGGCATTCTGCGACTTGTTGTACCTCTACTGGAATGTGCCCTTCATGCTGCTGCTTGGAATCTGCTGCAGGCTGTTGTGCTGGGCATTCTGAAACTTGTGGTACGTCTGCTGGGGTCTGTACTACAGGCTGCTGCTGGTGCGGCATTTGCCCCTTTTGGAAGCAGAAACTTGCAGGCTGCAGCACTGGCCGCACCTGCTTCTGGGGTCCACCTGGGACAATGTCTGACCTGGAACCTGCAGAGTTCTGCTTCTGTGAATTAAACAGTTCCTGGTTCCTATAAGTCTCCGCCAGGGGCCCCATCCTCTCTAGGACGCAGTCCATGTCCCTCACCACTTTTGCCAGCAATACACCCAGTGTGTTCAGAGTCTCATCATAAAAATCATGACTCCCGGGATTAATAGCCTTTAGCTTATAGCAAGTGTCTATCTGCATCTGTAGTGTGTCTTTCTGCTGCTGTAACTCACCGAACTTCTTGACTAGTCCTGGGATCTCCTCTGCGAGCTGAAGCTCAGGTGCACGTGGCGTCTCCTCCTGGGATCCTGCATTCAGCGATGTCCCCGGCTGCTTGAACCCAGACGTCTCCTTAATTTTCACCACCGCTGGTTTCATGGCTCCAGGCTCCACAGCACTTTTACTGCTGCCACCTGACTGCGACCGTGTGCGTCCTGACCGCGCCATACTGCCATGCTGCTGTAAGTTCTCCTGGATGGTTTGTCTTTCCAAAGACGTCCGTCTCTGCCTGGGAGCAGGAGAGGTGATCTGCACAGCTGGGGCTGATCTCAACTGTGCACCCGGCAGGAGCTGCTTGCTGACTGGGGAGTTACCTGACTTCACATTGTGCTGTAACCCTTCACTGACCGACACTTTTCCTTCTTGCTTCTTTGCTGGACTTGGAGAAGGTTTTCCTCCCAAAACTTTACTGACGGCTTTTTCCTCCTTCACAGAACTGCTGCAGCTTTGGCTCGCTGCATTCACTGCTCTGACAGTGGCTCTGGGATTAACATTCCCATTAGGAGAGGCCTGGGAGGCTTGTCCCAGTGTAGGCCGGGAAGCCTGGGCCTTGCCTGGGGAGCTTCCCCGCCCAGGGTGGCCCCTCCCTGGGCTTGCTCCAGACATCAGGAGAGCTACAAACACACAACCTCTCAGCTAGGAGGCAGTATTATAGTAGTTATATTCTTGTACATAGGAGCAGTATTATAGTAGTTATATTCTTGTACATAGGGGCAGTATTATAGTAGTTATATTCTTGTACATAGGGCAGTATTATAGTAGTTATATTCTTGTACATAGGGGGTAGTATTATAGTAGTTATATTCTTGTACATAGGGGCAGTATTATAGTAGTTATATTCTTGTACATAGGAGCAGTATTATAGTAGTTTTATTGTTGTACATAGGGGCAGTATTATAGTAATGTGTAGCCCTGGTGTTAGGCACACGCAGTACCCTGGAGAGTGTGTGGAGAGACAGCAGTTTAATGCTCAATACCCATTCACTCAACATACACTAGACACACCCTTAGGGTAGTGTAGTTACTTGTTAGGGAGTGGTCAGGGTGTATATTGGTTGAGTGATTTTAGAGTCAGTCAGTTTCCTGTCTTCGGACAGAGCAGACGTTTGGAGTCTAGCTGGAGGGAGGAAGTCGTCCAGCCTGCTCTATCATCAGTTCAGAAAGTGGAGGCTAGTACAGGTGGTCTAGTTCACCTCAGCCTAGTCAGAGCTGTACCTCACCTGAATACATTGACAAAGAAAGAAGAAGCTTAGTGCAGAAATACTTCAGTCACCTGTCTCAAGGACAGTGAAAGGTTCAGAGACGTGCTCCTGCCTAGTGATAACTGAGAATCTGTAACTAACTCTAAAGGAAGTGAAGAAGGGAGTGATTACCCGACTTTTTGCAAGTGTGAGTGTTTATGCTACCAGCGAGGACAAGGCGAAAGGCACAGTGGAAAGATTATTTGAAAAGTGCTTTTGGATTGAAGAAGTCCTGCACATTGCTACCGGTCACTGGGGACCGAAGGATCACTATTAGCTTCAAGCATAGTGGTAAGAAAACCAGAGATTTACCGGACCTTAGGTCGCGGCAAACAGCCCCAAATAGTCAGTACGTAACTGGGGTCAGGGGGAGTGAAGACTTTGAGCCTGATCAGCAAGATAGGAATTCAGCTCTCTCACAGGAAGGCTCCTACCACAAAACTGACTGGGCGGTACAGCTATGGAATAGCTGGAGTTATTGAGGGAACTACGCTTCAGGCTGGTTGTACTCATCGTGTTGAAAGTAAAGGAGGCCCCTAACTTGTCCAGCTGCTGTCTCAAAATACACTCTCCTTGGATCAGCCTCCCTGGGACCTGCCTGAACATCTTACAAGTAAAGGTATGGAAAGACGCTGACCGTGTGAGACTGTGTTATTTATCTGCACCCGACTTCACTAACTTCATAGACTTTGAGGGACCAGTCCCACCTGTAGGGGACCTGACATCTAGCTGCATCACCATCCCCTCAGAGATCTACAGCAGCGCTGGTACAAATTACCAGAAGACTACAGGTGGCGTCACGAACTGTATATAAATCTATCCCCTGTAAATATTCCCCCAACATACGCCAGACCGCCAGGGCCACAGACCGAGCCACCGCTACCTGTGACAAATCCCATAGACTTCCATGGGCTCGGCTCTGAGTACCCCATTGCCCTGGTAATCCACAATTGTGGTGGCGGGTCGAGACAGTTATATTCTTCTACATAGGGGACAGTATGTTAGGGGTCGAGTTCCCACTCCTGCACAAGGGGAATCTCGAGCTATCCCCGCTGCGGTCTCCCATCCGTCTGGCCACAGTGGAACCTGCTTAGCAGAGACGTCGGTCCCATCGTCTCGCTCAGTCTAGTGCTGTGCAGAGGATGACTGCTGCCTCTCTAGGTCCTGCCATTGTAGCCAGTGCAGGTCAGCGGCAAGCAGACTCAGTTGGGACTAAGTCCTGTGTTTTCCTTTCTGAGCATGCCCAGGTAAGAACTCTCATAGGAGATCAGGGTCACATGCTCAGCTACTGCAGCAGCTCCTATTGGTTCGCCAGGAAGGTCCTGCAACTACATGTGTTCTTGTACAGTTTCTCATTGGTCCTTTTCTGGTAGGTCCTGTAGTTGCTACTATAAAAGAGTGGCATGGCCGTGCCGCCATGCGCTAGTGTCAATTGCATTATGTGCTTTTCGCCAGTGTGATCTTGCACGCACGTGTTTAGGGCTTGGCTGAAATAAGCCCCTAGAATACCGGCTTCTCCGGTGAGGAGATTGTCTGATTGCGTTGCTGATTGCATTACTACGGACTGCTGTCCGCACAGCAGTTGTCTGTGCATCCCTGTGGAGTTAACAGGACACAGTCTCTATCTCTGTGTCTCTACCTTAGCGACTCTGTGGTGTAACAGAGTTCGCTTATACCGCCATATAGTGCCACAGTATCTATATTTGCGACTCTGAAGTAACAGAGTTCGCCCATACCGCCATCTTGCTAGCATAGCAGCAGGCTCTGCCTGCACGGTGGACCCCGGTCTGCAAACGCACCCACTATTTATATTTATCTGGTACGTTTCGCAGACCCTAACACAGTATTATAGCAATTATATTCTTGTACATAGGGGCAGTATTATAGTAGTTATATTCTTGTACATAGGAGCAGTATTATAGTAGTTATATTCTTGTTCATAGGAGCAGTATTATAGTAGTTATATTCTTGTACATAGGGGGCAGTATTATAGTAGTTATATTCTTGTACATAGGGGCAGTATTATAGTAGTTATATTCTTGTACATAGGGGGCAGTATTCTAGTAGTTATATTCTTGTACATAGGAGCAGTTTTATAGTAGTTATATTCTTGTACATAGGGGGCAGTATTATAGTAGTTATATTCTTGTACATAGGGGCAGTATTATAGTAGTTATATTCTTGTACATAGGAGCAGTATTATAGTAGTTATATTCTGGTACATAGGAGCAGTATTATAGTAGCTATATTCTTGTACATAGGGGCAGTATTATAGTAGTTATATTCTTGTACATAGGGAGCAGTATTATAGTAGTTCTATTCTTGTACATAGATGCAGTATTATAGTAGTTATATTCTTGTACATAGGGGCAGTATTATAGTAGTTATATTCTTGTACATAGGAGCAGTATTATAGTAGTTATATTCTTGTACATAGGGAGCAGTATTATAGTAATTATATTCTTGTACATACGGGCAGTATTATAGTAGTTATATTCTTGTACATAGGAGCAGTTTTATAGTAGTTATATTCTTGTACATAGGAGCAGTTTTATAGTAGTTATATTCTTGTACATAGGGACAGTATTATAGTAGTTATATTCTTGTACATAGGGGGCAGTATTATAGTAGTTATATTCTTGTACATAGGGGCAGTATTATAGTAGTTATATTCTTGTACATAGGGGCAGTATTATAGTAGTTATATTCTTGTACATAGGAGCAGTATTATAGTAGTTATATTCTTGTACATAGGGGCAGTATTATAGTAGTTATATTCTTGTACATAGGGACAGTATTATAGTAGTTATATTCTTGTACATAGGGGCAGTATTATAGTAGTTATATTCTTGTACATAGGGGCAGTATTATAGTAATTATATTCTTGTATATAGGGGCAGTATTATAGTAGTTATATTCTTATACATAGGAGCAGTATTATAGTAGTTATATTCTTGTACATAGGGGCAGTATTATAGTAATTATATTCTTGTATATAGGGGCAGTATTATAGTAGTTATATTCTTGTACATAGGAGCAGTTTTATAGTAGTTATATTCTTGTACATAGAGGCAGTATTATAGTAGTTATATTTTTGCGCGTAGGGGCAGTATTCGTATCAGTACCAAAGACAAACGAAAGATTCTTTAATATGTCTTCACCATGTAATGTTCTCCCTTCCATCACTATAAATGTCAATTGTGACTGAAATGTTTCTTGAAAGGTCACAAGTCTGATGGACCTGTTGTGTGTGCGGCGTGGTAATCATTCATACGTGTAATGCTAAATAACAACATTGAAAATACAGTTGCTTAGAAGATCTAGGACTTTCAGACTTTTCTAAGGTTTTGGAAGGTGAATTGTATGTTTATTTTTACACTATTGTCGTCTTTCTTTTCTGATGGTTCAGAGCCATGAATATAATGGAATTCCCATTAAACACTTGTTCCCTCTGAAGCTCGGTCTTCAGACATTAGAGCAGAGTAAGAAATGCAATTAATTCCATAACTTCTGTGGCTATGGTTATGAAGCTGGGAGGGGCTGCGACAACCTATGATTTGTTTTTGTTAGGACGTTGTTGGCCGTCCTACGTGCGTCACTCACGCCTGGAATTGGGAGCGACGCAGTTTCTTGAGGTTCAGACATTGTCTGTGGCTCCATGTGAAATCCTGTATTGCCGCACTGGATAACCTAGGTATTCTTCCCAAAAAGTAACATCGTCACATTATAGCATCCGAAGGATCAGGCCACATTTTTTTGTCTTGTTTTATTCTTTATAAATTTGGAAGAACAAATCTATTCCTATGAAATTAGAAGTCTATAGAGCAGTCAGAGTGGTTCCTCCATATGCCTCTGTGTTCAGTATTCTGGATCCATATAGCCTGGATGGAGTCATATAGCGGCCCTGTTACATTGTATTTTAATTAAATACTGTAATATATTGTAGTTATTTTTATTATATTAATATAGTGTTATTAATATATTTATGTAACTTTTTATATTTTTATTTTATCTATTTTTTATCTATTTTTTATACATATTTTTTGTTTATTTGTTGTTTTTTTATTTTATTTTTTACTGTTTATTCTTTGAATTTTTTTTCTTATTTGAGTAGGGATTGGCTTTGTTGCATTACATCGCTGGAGTCCAGAGTTCATATCTTCATGATATTTGTTACGCTTTAGAAGAAACCCCCAAGGTAGTTTACACAGGAAAACCCTCTGTCTGAAAATCTCCATGGCGTGACTTTTAGTGAAACCTGAGGCTTTCTGCAGCCGATTGGCCATTTGAACGGTCGCTTTTCTGCATTTGGATTGGCCCCATTTACTGAGGGATAATCCCCATTTTTAGGCCCCCCCATGACTTTTCCATGCACGACCCATATTGCGTGCGGGTTTTTCTGACTGTAACTTCAATACTGTTTAAATGAAAACCTAAATGGCGCAAATTTGCCATTGACCAAATAAGAGGTGCAATTTATGGGAGGTTGTTGTCACCCCTAAAATTTTTTACAAAATCTGCTTGGAAAAGCTCCTACGAACCCACCCTAAAACTGTTAAATCCTTTTTTTTTTCTGTATTGCAAGAGTTGGCGCAAGAGAAAAGTTGGCAGAACCGACCAATATAGAAGCTTGTAAAAGAAGGATCAGCCATGTTGGATTTTAACATGCTCCATCCTTTGTTCATTTGATAAATTTAAGAACCTTTATGCCTCTTCCCATTGAAATATATAGTGTCAGACTGTGGGGTCAAGAGCAGTCATATTGCCCCTGTGGGCTAACCATTCAGCACCATACAAATATTGCATAACCCCTATCCACAGACGTGCCATATAATAATCCAGGAAGCTCGTTATATGAATATTTATATGATGAATCAAGTGTTTGGTAACAAACTGCTCAGAGGGGCCCACCGGGAGATTCCCCTATTTCACCAGGGGCCAGTCCCATATGTATGTTAGTGAGTTATCTTCTGTTTCCAGGACAGTGGATAACTTGCTGATCACAGGTGGTTGGCCTCCCGGAGAAATATCCGATGACCGATCCTTTTATATTTGGGGAAGATAAACCACAGCCAGAAAACTATGGAGAAGACAGAATTGTGGTGAGGACTGAGGAGTCTGGCTTCGGTTCTGGAAGGGAATCTGTCAGCAGGTTTTTGCTATGTTATCTGACTGCAGAATAATATAGGGGCAGAGATATGGATTCCAGTGATGTATCCCTTATTTTAGGGGTTGCAGCTGTTTTGATAAAAATCTGTTTTCTCAGCTGCAAATCTACCAGTTCTCTGCATGCTGAGCTCTGTATAATCCCGCCCACACTGCTGATTGCCAGCTTTCTGCCTATGAATAGTGTACACAGAAAACTGCCAATCATTGGTGGAGGCTGGGATGGACTAAAAGGCATGAGACATGAGACAACTAGTCCTGTAATGATGATCTCTTGCTGATAAACACTGATTGTATTCAAACTACAGTAGACATCCGAGTGATACTTTGAGAATAGTATGATGAAGGGACACAGAGCCCGATTCCAGCAGATTACATGGCATAAACCTACTGACATTCCTTGGATGGCCGAGCCAAGAATTCTGTCTATGGAGTAGCTAATGGAGATAGTTGTCGGCTGAGTAATTTTCATGGGGGAACTTATTGAATGAGGGCCGATAGGGCCCCGGATATTGGCTCCAGGGGTCTCTAATGATGCAGGGTATATACAGGGCTCGGGCAGTGGAATGACAATTTAAGGACCAAAAGCATATTGAAGGTAATGGAGTGGTAGCCCCACAGTCCTGGCTATTGTAGCTATACAATTTGGCAACTAGGAATTCGAGAGTGAAGCCAGAGCCGGCTGAGAAGGAGTGTTCAGTATCTGAGAGTAAAGATGTATATCTTTGTACCGTGTTAGCCAGTAGATAGAAAAATATTTAGAGTTGAGAGTCCTCAGTGGTTGATACCTTTTAATGGCTAACTGAAAAGATGGTAACAAATTGCAAGCTTTCCAGACTACTCAGGTCTTGCTTGATGAAGAGAACTGAGTAGTCTCGAAAGCTTGCAATTTGTTACCATCTTTTCAGTTAGCCATTAAAAGGGATCAACCACTGAGGACTCTCAAGTCTAAATATTTTTCAGTATCTGAGAGTAAATCTCTGCTGCCAGTGAGTGATTACAGACCTGTACTGGTCCCTGATCCCTGGTCTGGTCTACACCCTCATATGGAGTGCTGAGGAGAGGCGAGGGGGAGGAGGAGGAGGAGGAGGAGGAGGTGGTGGTGGTGGCAGGGAAAGGCTGGGAAGGGAGGAGAATCAAAAGAAAAAGTATTGTGAAGAGGTTGGAGGAAATGAGACAAGTCTATCAGACTCCAGGCTTTCTAGCAAATGTTCCTGTGTCTGGGACCACTCATTCTTAGGCATTGTGCCTGCCTGCCTCAAGCATCGCTTGTCTGCTTCAATTTAAGCTGCTTCCCATTCATTTTACAAACCCTTGGATAACTTCATTCTCGCCCCAAGGAAACAGCAGACCGTGGATTGTGTTACCTGTGCATCAGCATGCCAATCCTATGGTGACGGAAGACTGGGGGGGTTCACATACTTATTACCAACTTTACGGAATTTGAAAACTGGATACATAGAGAAGACTTCCCGAAAGGTAGGATATAGTTACTGGTGATATCAAAGTAGCAGAACTTCTGTCTCCTGTCTGTGACTGTCTTGGTAAGACTGGATTTATACGTCTATTTGTTGCATTTTTCATGGATTTTTTTTTTTTAGTCTGTTTTTTTTTGGCCGTAAACGCTCATTTGTGAAAAGTGCATACCCAGCACTTTTGGGATTTGGGGATTTTTTTTTTTCTTTCCCATGCATAATGTTTTCTGGGCAAATTTTCCGTTAGTCTTCTCTGTAAGGATGGAAAAATGCCCACAAAAAAGCAATTTTGTGAAGCTTGTAAAAATGTATTTAGAACTCGTAATGATGTTGTAGGTGCTTACTTGCAGTTCCACGTAAGACTCTCTTGATTGTAGGTTCTTGATGATCATCTTAAAGTTTTAGGTCCATCATCAGCATTTTGCATATTTTTGTTTTTGAAGCCAAGTATGTGTGCCTGGTAAAATCGTTCCAGCTTTAATATGACTGATCATTTGTGTAAATGCGTCCCCTACTTCTTGGGTTATTCATTCATTCATTCATTTCCTTCCAACAGCGCCATTGTAGTCTTCAACTCTACATAAACGCATCCATATCATCCCAGAGATATTAATATCATGGGAAACCAAATGCCAAACTCAAAGATTGTTTTATGGAATGTAGAAGGAAATTTGGGTGCCTATTAGAAACCAACCTTGATAAGGGGAAAAATGGCTAAACTCCATGGCGGTATGTTCATTATTTCCTCTCCTCACTTTGAGCCACTGACTCCCTTATTGTAATATTTTGTCAAAAATCTATTTGAGAAAAACTATTAGTTTCCTCACATGCAGGAAATTATTTTAAATGGTTAAAAACTACATGAAAAAAGCCGTCTGCTCAAGTTTTAAACTGTTGCTTCAATTTTTGCAAAATTGTGCAAAAACGCCACAATTTTGCCACGAATTTGCAAAATTGAAAGAGCCATAGTGTATGGAAAACCTTTAGCATTAATTCTAATAAATCCCTACCGAAGAGCTTTGTAGTTTGGAAATAAATCAGAACGTTGCTTAGATTAAAGCAGTTTATGGTGCTCTTTATCCTCCACCCCAGTCCTCCACATTTCCAGCTGTTGTGTTCACTGCTATGTAATCTCATTGAGGATGTCCAGACATCCCTACCAGTCCCTGATCCTTGGTTTGTTGTTGTAATCTGATTTCCAGTTCCTGCGCGTTGCTTAAAAAAGTAGTCTTGGTGGCATGTTGAACAAAAATTGTAATTTCTAAATATTTCAAAATTTTACAAATTTTGAAATCTGTTTTTTAGAATTTTTCATTTTTTTCACAATGGCAGGAAAAGGTTTTGCTGTTTGCAGCCTGATGGCTCAGCTTGGTTTGAACTATTTGTATATACGGCCTGGTGGAAGGTGGCCATACACATCAGAAGGCTGTTGGCTTGTTTGACAGCCATCTCTCCTGATCTTCACCCTGTGCACCACCCAAACGCATGCATGTGTTCTGTATGGAGAGGAGACAGTAAAGGGGTTCTAACGCATTATATTTTAGTAGGACCTGCTGATCACCTAATGTGTATGGGCTTAAAATAAAGCGCACTGATTCTCTAATCCATGATGCTTACAAGATGACACGTCTTGACAGATTGGCTTGGCAATAAAGTTCTTAAAGACGCAAGACTTTATGTCCGAGAGCCAAGCCAAGAGGTAGACCTCCCTCATCTAAAGCGGTTGGTGCTGAAGATTAAGTTGCTCTCCATTGAGAGCTTTTGACCCTTAGTCGATTGGCTTGAAGTAGTTTATGAAAGAAACTCAGGCTTATAGGATCCTTCAGTGGCAAGTAAGGCTGGATTGATAAATCTGTGGGGCATTTTTTTTTTTTACGAGAGCACGCGGATGCAATATGGATGGAATTCATGTGCTGAACGTTCATGGACCCATTCATTGACACGTGGGAATTTCGCATGTGACTCAAACTGAGGTCTTGCTTTTTACTGTGGAGCGACAGTACACATAAAACAAACTAGTATGTGAACGAAAAGGCCTTAGACATTGATTTGAATGTTTGGTCAAAGCCCCCAAATGCTTTTTAGCTGCTGATTAGAGTTGAGCGATACTTTCCGATATGCTAAAGTATCGGAATCGGAATGGTATCGCCGATATCACTAAAATATCGGCGATACCCGATACCGATACCGGAAATCCCATGTAAGTCTATGGGAACAAAATATCGCAACTAAAAAAACCCCATTCTTTCCTTGTAAACACTAAATATACACACATAGAATACATATATATATATATATATATATATACATGTCATTGTGACATATATATATATACATATATGTATAGTTTATACACTTCTACATAGTAAAATATCCTTTGATTCAATTGCCGGGTAAAGCCGGCTTCAGTGAAAAGACAGAAGCTCCCGACATGAAATGACACTTGGTGTACATAGGGTTAAACATTTCTTTTCATGTCCTTTGCTATCTAATTTGCACAAACAATTAAATCAGACTATGTGTGCAAAATTTCACACCTGTAGGGGCTAATTAAAGGTGTAAATTCGTTGTAAAAAAACGGACTTTTTTGCTACGAATTTACACCTTTAATTAACCCCTAGAGGTGTGAAATTTTGCACACATAGTCTGATTTAATTGTTTGTGCAAATTAGATAGCAAAGGACATGAAAAGACATGGTTAACCCTATGTACACCAAGTGTCATTTCATGTCGGGTCACCCGACATGAAATGACACTTGGTGTACATAGGGTTAAACATTTCTTTTCATGTCCTTTGCTATCTAAAGGTACTGCCACACTAAACAATCCCGCTAGCGATCACAATAACGACGCATACTAATGCGATCGCTAGCGGGATTGTTTCTATATCGCTAAGTGCGGCCACATTTAGCGATATAGTTAACGACGCTATCGCCGTTAGCGATCTTCTTAACGACTTTAGCGGTACAAAAGTACCGCTAAATCGCTAAGAAAAGGTGCCACACAGCGATTAGATACTTACCCAGCGGGAGCGCCGACGAGAAAATAGGGTCCGGAACGAGCGAGATCACAGCAGGAAGCTCGTCGCTGGCAGATGCCGCACTGAACAACATCGCTAACGGGATCGCTAAATAGTGACGTTTTTTAGCGATCCCGTTAGCGATATTGTTCAGTGTGGCATACCCTTAATTTGCACAAACAATTAAATCAGACTATGTGTGCAAAATTTCACACCTCTAGGGGTTAATTAAAGGTGTAAATTCGTTGTAAAAAAAACGGACTTTTTTGCTACGAATTTACACCTTTAATTAACCCCTAGAGGTGTGAAATTTTGCACACATAGTCTGATTTAATTGTTTGTGCAAATTAGATAGCAAAGGACATGAAAACACATGGTTAACCTATGTACACCAAGTGTCATTTCATGTCGGGTTCTGCATTTTCACAAAAGCCGGCAATTGAATTAGCGGCTATTATACTATGTAGAAGTGTATGAACTACAAATATAAATATATATATATATATGTGTCACAAATTCAATGACATGTATATATATATATATGAGGTGTAAAATTGCTGAAAAAAAATGCGTGGGCTCCCGCCCTATTTTCGCAACCAGACAGACAAAGCCAGTGAGTGGGGGCAGATAATAATAGCCCAGAGAGGGACCATTATTTTTGCCCCCCCCGGCTACTAACATCTGCCCCCAGACACCCCAGGAAAGACAAATCTATAATTAGATTCGCCCTTTCTGGCACTTTGCCCGTCTATTCCCATTGCCCTGTAGCGGTGGCGAATGGGTTAATATGGGGTTAAAGCCACCTTGCTATTGAAAGGTGACCTTAAGCCAGGTTAATAATTGAGAGCTGTCAATTAGACAACTATCAATTATTAATCCTATTGCATGAAATAAAAATAAAACACACACTTTAATTAAAAATCATTTTAATGAAATAAAGACACATGTTTTTGACCATCTTTTATTTTACTGCAAAAACCATTTCCTGTAATAAAAATAAAATAAAAAAGCAAAATTATTCTTACCTATCCCATGCACAGTCAGGTCCCACGGTTGTAATCCTTCAGAAAGGGTTAATGTTTACTGCAGGGACCGCAGCTAATGCTGCAGCCTCACAGTAAACCCCAAATGAATGAGTTCCTCTCCTGCCTGACAGGAGAGTAAAGGCTGGGTGTCACATAACGATACACCAGCGATCCCGACAACGATATGCACTTGTCAGGATCGCTGGTGTATCGCTACATGATCGCTGCTGAGCTGCCAAACAGGCAGCTCAGGCAGCGATCTGGGACAGCGACACTGCGGGTAACATCGCTTAAGGGCCCGTCTCACATAGCGATATCGCTACCGAGATCGCTGCTGAGTCACTAGTTTTGTGACGCAGCAGCGAGCTCACCAGCGATATCGCTGTGTGTGACATTCAGCGACGATCAGCCCCCCTGCCGGGTATCGCTGATCGTCGCAGAAATATCAGGACCTTTTTTTGATCGCTGGTTTCCCTCTGACAGGCACGCATCGCTGCGTGTGACAGGCGGGAAACCAGCGATCAAAGGTCCTGACATTTCAGCGACGATCAGCGATACCCGGCAGGGGGGCTGATCGTCGCTGAATGTCACACACAGCGATATCGCTGGTGAGCTCGCTGCTGCGTCACAAAACTAGTGACTCAGCAGCGATCTCGGTAGCGATATCGCTATGTGAGACGGGCCCTTAAGTGGAAAGCTTAATTGATTGCTTTCCACTTTCACTTCAGGTCAGCCAGGGACACAATCAGTGACGTCAGAGGGAACTGATTAACAAAAATAGGGGTTCCCTTCGAAAAAAAAATGGCGTGGGGTCCCCCCTATTTTTGTTAACCAGCCAGATGAAGCAGACCGCTGAGGCCTGGATTTTCAGGCTGTTAAGGAGCCAAGATCCATGGACCTTGCCAGCCTGATAATACCAGGCCACAGCAGTCTGCATATCTTGGCTGATTAACAAAAATAGGGGATCCCCTCGAAAAAAATTGGCGTGGGGTCCCCCCTATTTTTGTTAACCAGCCAGATGAAGCAGACCGCTGAGGCCTGGATTTTCAGGCTGTTAAGGAGCCAAGATCCATGGACCTTGCCAGCCTGATAATACCAGGCCACAGCAGTCTGCATATCTTGGCTGATTAACAAAAATAGGGGATCCCCTCGAAAAAAATTGGCGTGGGGTCCCCCCTATTTTTGTTAACCAGCCAGATGAAGCAGACCGCTGAGGCCTGGATTTTCAGGCTGTTAAGGAGCCAAGATCCATGGACCTTGCCAGCCTGATAATACCAGGCCACAGCAGTCTGCATATCTTGGCTGATTAACAAAAATAGGGGATCCCCTCGAAAAAAATTGGCGTGGGGTCCCCCCTATTTTTGTTAACCAGCCAGATGAAGAAGACCGCTGAGGCCTGGATTTTCAGGCTGTTAAGGAGCCAAGATCCATGGACCTTGCCAGCCTGATAATACCAGGCCACAGCAGTCTGCTTAGCTTGGCTGGTTAACAAAAATAGGGGATCCCCTCGAAAAAAAAAACGGCGTGGGGATCCCCCTATTTTTGTTAACCAGCCAAGTAAAATGCAGACTGCTGCGGCCTGGTATTAAAAGACTGTCAAGGCCCATGGATTTTGGCCCTCAACAGCCTGATAATACCAGGCTACAGCAGCCCCACATTTGGCGCATCAAAAGATGTGCCAATTGTGGCACTTTACCCGGCTCTTCCCACTTGCCCTGTAGCGGTGGCAAGCGGGGTAATAAGGGGTTATTGTCACCGTTGATTGCACGGTGACAATAAGCCCGGTTAATAATGGAGAGGTGTCAATAAGACACCGATCCATTATTAATCCCAAAGTTATTAAATGTGTAAAAAAAAGACAAAGCAAGAAAAAAGTATTTTAATGAAATAAAAGAGACAACACAGTTTTCATTTCTTTTATTATACACTCATTCCTGCGACGCCATCGATCTCCTGTAAAAAAAGAAAAAAAACAAACCAACAGTATACCACCTGTCCGACGCAGTCCATAACTACAGTCCCACGACGATCCAGCTCTGCTACATCGCAATGACAGGCAGAGCCTGTCATCGCGACGCAGCACAGCTGATTGCCTGCTTCCCCGGCGGTGACGTCATCGGACTGACTGCTTTACGGCCGGGATTACCCAGCAGTCACTGCAGTTATCGCGAGAAACTGCATGTGACCGCCGGGGAGAAGAGGATGGCGGCCATGAAGCAGTCCAGGACGTGACCGCCGGAGATCTTCTGCCAGGTAAGTGCCGCTGACTCCTGACAGACCCGACCGACTGACACTGACAGTGACAGTGACATCCCGATTCCGGTATCCGATAAGACGAAAATATCGGAACTCGGAATCGGAATTCCGATACAGCCAATATCGGCCGATACCCGATATTTGCAGTATCGGAATGCTCAACACTACTGCTGATAGTTCTGCCAACAGCTATCTATCTCACCAAACTCCCCCATTTAGGAGGGAGAGTTTCTGTGTTTTTTGAAGGAACCACTGGAAGATTTCTCTGTTCCTCCTAAGCATCAAGCATGTCCTATTTTAAACTGCCGATCCTTCTATCTCCCCCATCAGATTGGGCCCCCACACATTCTAAAGATCAGCTGACTTTAGTCTGTGTATGAGGCATTTTTAGACACTGGTGGGGTTCTCCTATAAATAAATGCAGTGTCAACAAGAAGTGGTTTTGCACTTTGTAGTTGCTTTGGGTATTGGCATCACTCATCCAAGTCTGGGCATCCAGAGCTCTCTCCATTTACCCCTCCATAATATTTGGGATGTAAGGTTCAAAGTTGTAAAAAAAAAAAAAAAAATATTTTGCATTAATAACTTGAAAATTACAAAAATTAGAATGAAAAAAAAGTTATACTGGTTGTTTTGATAGGTTGCCCCGGAGGTTGATGGTTTGTTAGTTTTCGCATGAGTTTTCATGCAGTTTTCCTTGCTTCACAAGTCTGTGCCCCTGTTCTGTGACGTCGTCTCATGTCTTTCATTTGTTTGTGTTAATAGGCTGGCTTTTGGGGCAGGCAGGAATATGAATTACTTTTTGTTCTACACCACGTGTGTTGCAATGCTTAATAACCTTCACAAGCTGTTAGAAAAACTTGTCTGAGAACTTGGGACTTTACAGAATGTGGCATCCACTCCCTCATTCCTTTTCATGCACGCACATACACTTTTATATATTTTCATGTTTTCTGTATTTTAACCATAGTACTGCAAGCAATTTTTCATTACAATAAGACCAATTTTTAACCTTTCTAGAACATTTTATTACAAGGAAGGTGGACCATAAATTTAGTAGGAACCTAGATGCCAATTTGTTTCAGTCAATTGATGACATACCATTTTTGTCCGTGTCTCAATATGATGGCCGACTCGAATGAATGATCATTAATCTGGAAATGATCTTTCTTTTGACAGAACATTCTCAAGGTACCCAACACCACATTGGAATAAAATCTGTCAAAGTAGTGAAGCGTTCCTGTGTATGTGGAAGTCAGGGGAAATGGCTGAACGATGGTTTGCCCAACAGCTATTAAACATGTATGGGAGCTTTGGGTGAGGGACGAGCAATCTCTCTGCAGTGTCATTCAACGTGTGTGGCCTGTATTAGCGACTGTAATGGCTTATATGGACTAAAATATGATCGTCTTGGGAACAGTCGTTACACAGAAGTATTCTTGTCAGCAGTTGTTAAACAATCAACCAATTTCTATCTAACGTGTATGGCCACCTTTATTGCTTCATAAACCTGACAAGTGTCAAACGCTAGTTCGGCAGACCGCTATCTCTCCTGATTCCCTCCACCTCCCCAAACTCTGGCATAGTTTCTCCTCTTTCTCCATTAAAAACACATGAGCACACGGCCGAACAGTCTCTCGCGACATCAACATTTCTCCCTTCAAAAACTAAATAATCGGGCATAGAAATTCCAACTATCCAATCTTTGCCCAAGAGTTGGAAGCTCCCCCATACACATCAGATAGTCAACCATAATCTGAAGAGTTCAGATGATTTTCATCTAATGTGTGTGGAGACCTTTGTTCGAAATTTGAATAGGCAGCAGGTCAATTCCAAGGAGATCCAACTAGTTATTGAAGGTGCTGAGACCCCACTGGATTTCCATCACTGATAGGAACAAAACTACATATCATGCCAAATCTTGGTGTCCATAGCCATATATTTACCTGATGAATTAATGTTACAATGGTCAATGGTCTTGGACAAAAGTGACTGGTAGAGTAGATACACCCAATAGTGTAAATTATTGAACACTAGTACTGATGATCTTAGTCCAACTGGGTGAGTATACATTGGTTATCCTTTAGGAACATAGTTTACAATCCTTGGCCAATATCATACTGCACCATATATTTTTCAGAGAAGACCATGGATGACGTATAACACTGACGTGTGTCGAGGCTTTAGATTGAGCTCATATGCCAGGTTAGTTCTTCGACAGTCATATATGGTTCCTAGATATGATATAGATTTTACCTGCAGTCCTATATTTTGGGCCTAGGGGCCATTATGACTTGTCATAACTGTGTCAAAGTTTTTTCTCTGAAAAAGAATATATATATATATATATATATATATATATGTATATATATATATATATATATATACATATATATATATATATATATATATATATATGATTTGCACAGCCAGGGCCTGTGGGGTACTCGGCACCGAGCCCGTTCACTTCTACGGGGGATGTCACGGGTAGCACAGCTCGGTCCGTGGCCCTGGGGCTCACCTTAAAATGTGGGATATTTACAGGGGAATAAAGTATTTACAGTTTGTTCGTGACGCCACCTGTGGTACCTGGTCAGGGTGACCAGCACTGCAGGGTAGATCCACTGAGGGGTTGTTACTGGGCAGCAAGGTGTTAAGTCTTCCACAGGCAAGACTGGGTCCCTCAGGGTAGATGGCAGTGTAGGGGTACAGGATGGAGAAGGGGCTTTTCAGCCGCAGGAGCAATAATGCAGACACACACACGAAAGTCTCTTTCTGTACCTTTACTGATGGTAGTTGCAGGCACGTCCCGGGAAGCTGGCAGGGTGGAGGATGCACGTCCAGTATTCCCACTGAGTAGGTGTAGGGCCTCCTTACTCCTGTTGTGTGAGTTTCTGACCTGTATGAAACGAAGTCTAACTCTGTCTTCACTTTTACGCCCGGCTGACTTTGTGGTGAGGCCTTCTCTTGGATAGAACAGTGTCTCTAATGGTTGGCCGACCGGACTCCTGTCTTCCTGACCCCGGTTACGTATCAACACTCTTGGGCCCCTGCGACCTGTAGTCCAGCAGGGTCTCCGGTATCTCCTACTAGTCGTGTAGATGCTAGCAAGCTCGGACCCAGTGTCCGGTTGTTCAGAGTAGAGGTAAGCTATCAATGCTGTTTCAACCTCCGTTACTCTCTTCTTCACTTCCACTCGCCTTTCGTTCTACTCCGACCGATAACATAAGCACACTAGCAGAGGTTAGCTGATTCTTCTTTCTCTTCACTGCTCTCAAAGCGTCGGCACGCTTACTCACTGAAACTGCCCTCAGTTGACTCCTTTCTGACCAGGCTGAAGTGGCTATCTCCCTCCACTTGTACTAGCCTCCACTCTTTGAACTAAGCTCAAGCTGCAGTCTTCAGATTCTCTCACTTACTGCCGTTCCCTTTCCTTCTTTCTTCCTAATGCTCTTTCTGAAGCAGCTATCAGGACCTTCCGTCTACTGATTTGTGCACACTTCTTTGAGCTAACTCTCCACACTCCAAGGGAACTAACAGCTTCACACAACTTTCTGAGATAATCTTATCTGTCTGCTGTCTAGGCGTAGACTGATCTGAACTCTCCCTCTCAGCTCGTCTGAGGTAACTCACACTCTCTCAGCTCTAGACTGACTGCTGTGGCTTCACCATCCTTATATATATATATATATATATATATATATATACATACTCTACAAGGGCTCCCTCTGGTGGCTCCAGGGATTGGTGAAGCTGTGAATGAATATCAGGTACGTGTGGGTTTACCTTTAGTGCATCCTCCTGGGGAAATGTGACTCCAGGCACAGCTGGGCTACACACACATACATATATTATATATATATATATATATATATATATATATATATATATATATACTTCCTTTTCACCCCCCACTGGGGGTGGTCTTTGTTTTCCTTTCTCATTCTTGGGTCCTCTACCAGAGGCCTGGGAGTTTGAGGGTTCTGCGCAGGATCTTAGCTGTTCACAGCATTGCTCTTTTCTGGATAGAGAGCTCAGATGTTGCTCCCTGCATCTGTTGTAGCCATTCTTCCAACTTAGGGGTCACTGCTCCAAGTGCTCCTATCACCACTGGAATCACTGTTGCCTTCACCTTCCACATCTTCTCCAGTTCTCCTTTGGAGCCCTGGTATTTCTCCAGCTTCTCATATTCCTTCTTTCTGATGTTGCTGTCACTTGGCACTGCCACATCTATTATCATTGCCCTCTTCTGATCCTTGTCTACTATGACAAAGTCTGGTTGCTTAGCCAACACCTGCTTCTCTGTTTGGATCTTAAAGTCCCACAGGATTTTAGCCCTTTCATTCTCCACCACTTTTTCTGGGGTCTCCCACCTGGACTTAGGAGGACTTAGCCCATATGCTGTGCAGATGTTCCTGTATACAATTCCCGTTACTTGGTTGTGGCGTTCAGTATACGCTGTTCCTACTTGCATTTTGCATCCTGCCACTATGTGTTGGAACGTTTCTGAGGTTTCTTTGCATAGTCTGCACCTTGGGTCTTGTCTTATGTGGTAGATTCCTGCTTCTATGGATCTGGTACTTAGTGGCTGGTATAGTGGAGTGGTTAAGTGAACAGCCTATGACATGGGTGTCTGGTTCAAATCCCGGATCTGAGCTCTAAAAGTAAATAAATAAATTAAATACCAAGGCTCCTAAATTATATACTAAGGCTCATAATACTATGTTAGGTGGCTATTATAGCTGTTAAAAGTTCACAACCACCAACGTGGGGGAGTCTGGGGTTCATATCCTGGCTCTGACCTGTAGGAAATAATATACCAGTAGTGGTCCTTGGGCAAAACTTCTAACACTATAGTGCCTACCTCAATAAACATGAGTGTCACGAGCAAAGAGTCATGCCGGCTCGGACGTCGCCCGGATTAACAAGGTCCGCATCAGATGTCGAGGAACCAGGACAATATGATGATAAATGGGCTACTGGAACAAACCATAAATGGCTGAAGCAAGAGAACCTGGATCTGATATATATGATATATATATATATATAATATATATATATATATACACACATACATACATAGCTCTGGCAAAAATCAAGAGACCACTGTACAGTTTTATAAAAATCAGCATCTCTACACATCTGACAGCCATTCCATTCCAGTGCCAGTTGATTTTCAGACAGAGTACACCTCATTCTACTTAAGATTTGGTTCCGGTGATCACCTAATCAGAAGCATATTATTTAACGAAGTATAAAAAACACTGCTGTGGTGTTCACAATCCTCTTGCAATAGTACAAGCTGGATGGCAAAACAAGTGCTAGTAACATCCCAAAAGTAATAGGAATGATTAATAACTTTTAACCATGCCAAAGGCGTTGAAAAGAAAAGTCTTGAGTGAGGAAAAGAAGGGCTCAATTCTGACTTTACTAGCAGAGGGATACAGTGAGCGTCATGTTGCCTCCATCCTTAAAATTTCTAAGACGGTAGTCCGTTACAACACGGTCAAGCCGCAGACATTGGGGACAGCAAAGCTACAGACCGGCAGAGTGAGAAAACGACTTTTCACTGTCCGGGATGACCGTCATTTTATTCGAATGTCACTCAGTAACCGCAGGATGACATCAAGTGACCTACAAAAAGAATGTCAAATGGCAGCTGGTATGAAGTGCACGGCAAGAACAGTTCGTAACAGGCTCCTAGAGGCAGGGCTCAAGTCATGTAAAGTTAGAAAAAAGCCTTTCATCAATGAGAAGCAAAAAAGAGCCCGGTGGAAGTATGCCATAGACCATAAGGATTGGACGATAGAGGATTGGAGTAAGGTAATCTTCTCAGATGAATCTAATTTTTAGCTTTGACCAACACCTGGTCATCTAATGGTTAGATGGAGACCTGGAGAGGCGTACAAGCCACAGTGTCTTGTATCCACTGTCAAATTTGGTGGAGGATCGGTGATGTTCTGGTGATGCTTCAGCAAGGCTGGAATTGGGCAGGTTAATCTTGGCAAAGGACGTATGAATCCAGCCGCATACAAGGTAATCTTGGAAAAACAGTTGATTCCTTCTGCTCAGACAATGTTCCCTAACTCTGAGGACTGTTTTTTCCAGCAGTACAATGCGCCATGCCACACAGCTAGGTCAATCAGTGTGTGGATGAAGAACCACCACATCAAATCCCTGTCATGGCCAGCCCGATCTCCAGATCTGAACCCCATTGAAAACCTCTGGAATGTAATCAAGAGGAAGATGGATAGTCACAAGCCATCAAACAAAGAACTGCTTAAATTTTTGTACCAGGAGTGGCATAAAGTCACCCAAAAGCAGTGTGAAACACTGGTGGAAAGCATGCCAAGACGCATGAAAGCTGTGATTAAAAATCATGGTTATTCCACAAAATATTGATTTCTGAACTCTTCCTGAGTTAAAACATTAGCATTGTTGTTTCTAAATTACTATGAATTTGTTTTCTTAGCATTATTTGAGGTCTGCAAGCACTGCATTGTTTTGTTATTTTGACCATTTCTCATTTTCTGAAAATAAAATCAATATTTATTGCTTGGAAATTCGGAGACATGTTGTCAGTAGTTTATAGAATAAAAGAGCAATTTACATTTTACTCAAAAATATTCCTTTAAAGAGAAAAATCAGACAAACTGAATATATATATTTTTTCTTTTTTTCCAAAATAGATAATTTAGTTCTAATGGGGGATCCTCCAGGGTTTTGATGTGTTTATGATGAATTCATATGTTATAGAGAGCGTGTTTTAACCTGAATGTTTACAAACCTATAACATATGGCTCTCTTAGTAATCTTATGTAATGTAAACCTAGATTTGTGAGCTGGCTCTCGTGGAAGGGTTGTGGGATTTCTGCGGTAGACTGCGTTTTGATTACTACAATCTGCCTGTCATGAGGCCCATGTGTTTCCTCTCTTCCTCCTCCTTCCTCTCGGCCCCAGCACACCTCTCCCTATCAGATTTCATCTATGAATAGTTGGGATATTCCCGCTCTGTATGGGATGTAGAGAGGTGAACCTACCATGAACAGACATTTCTTTCTGTATCTGCCACAGCTTTTGAAAGCGTGCACTATCATACTTGTCAGTGTCTACCAAGATAAGAAAACTTCCTGCGTATTACATGGGTCTGTCTGATCTTATAGATTGTAGCTTTGTATAGTTTGGCTAATAGGGGCTAAACAATAGTGAGGTTATAGGCTGCTGTTGTATCTGGGCCCCGCCATATGAATGGGCTCAAAAAATCTGTCTGGCCCAAATGAGAAGACCACAATGACAAATGTGTTCGAGACTATAAACCTATAATTGTCAACAGTCTTGTTTAGCTTACAGGTATTTCTCCTGAATCCCCACCATCATACACATGCATAGTTTGGAAGTGTGTTCATGTGTGGGAAGAGCAGAGCAAGACTATGCCAGACCCAAGACCTTGTTTTCGTGATTGGTTCGGGTCCCTGAGTTGCAACCCCCCAGTGATAAGATACTAGATATGTCACCTATATTGTAGATGGGTCATGCCTTGAGCCCCCCAATACATATGATGGAGTTGTCAAATGAATAACCAATTGGCCAACAGTGACCTGCCCCAAATTCCCCATACACAGAAATTGTCTTCTCGACCAATCGCTCCTGTGTTCTGAGTGAACTGCTACTATACAACATTGGTTGTGGTTTATGTCAAAGACTAACAAAAATAAGTCTTTGAAATTCAAACAACTGAAACCTCAATTCCCTTACAACTGTTAGGAGCCAGAAGTGGGCAGTCACGTGACCGCAAATATGCAATTTGCTCACTTCTGGCCGCATGCCGACTGTTTTCTGGCCAATACACTATCATTGAGCAAAGCTGCTCATGTCTAGTCGGCACGTGACAGCATGTATGCAAAATCTATACTTGTGGTCATGTGATATCTGCTCCTGGCACCAGAGAATCTTTACAGTGCGTGATGTAAGGATTCAAATGTCTGCAGTCACATAGTGATGGCTGATCTGTAGCCCCAAATGCTGGACAACTTCTTTAACCCTTTTCTACCATTTGACGTACTATCCTGTCCATGTGATCTGGCCCTTAAAGGGAATCTGTTACACAATTTTTCATATATAAGCTGCAGCCACCGCCATCAGTGGCCTATCAACAGCATTCTGTAATGCTGTAGATAAGCCCCCGATATAACCTGAAAGATAAAAACGATTGGGTTCCGGTCAGATGGGCGTTGCGGTCCGGGTCTGGCGCCTCCCATCTTCTAGTGATGACGTCCGCTTCCTTGCTTCTGTCGCGCTCCTGCGCAGGCTTACTTTATCTGCCCTGTTGAGGGCAGAGCAAAGTACTGCAGTGCGCAGGCGCTGGGCCTCTCTGGCCTTTCCCGGCGCCTGCCCACTGCATTACTCTGCTCTGCCCTCAACAGGGCAGATAAATTTTGCCTGCGCAGGAGCGCGACAGAAGCAAGAAGGAGGATGTCATCACTAGAAGATGGGATGCGCCGGACCCGGACCGTGACTCCCATCGGACTCAGACCGCATCGGACCGAACTCCGGGTGAGTATGATATAACTCGCTTTTCTTCTCTTTCAGGTGACATTGGGGGCTTATCTACAGCATTACAGAATGCTGTAGATAAGCCCCTGATGGGGGTGGCTGCAGCTTTATGCGAAAAATGGGGTGACAGATTCCCTTTAAGTCCCAGGGACGGGATAGTACATCATATGCTATTACAAGCGATCGGACGCGCTCACGGGGTGAGCATGGCCAGGTATCAGCAGATTCTCACAGCTGACACCCGGCACTAAGTGCCAAAAGGGGTCACGGACCGCTCCTGGCACTTTAACCCCCGGAACACTGCGATCAAATTTGATTGCAGCGATCCGGCGGCTGCAGAGGGGCTGATAGCCCCTCTGCTTTTGGATCTGAGACCCTGCGGCATGATGTGGGGTCCTGATCGTTCCCATGGAGACCCGGATGTCGTCATCACGACATCCGGGTCTCGATGTCAAGAGACTACCTGACATGCGCAGTGCATGTCAGGAAGTCTCAGGTTAGTGCACGGACAAGCTGCAAGCTTCTATAGCATGAAGATGCTGATTCATCTGCATGCTATAGAAGCAATCAGCCTGCAGAAAATGAGTGTCCCATAGCGGGACAATGTGTAAAAATAATACAGCTGAACAAAAAGTGGAATAACACGCGATCAAAAAGACAGATATAAATAAGCATAGTACCGCTGAAAACGTCATCTTGTCCCGCAAAAAAAAAGTCCCCGTACACCGTCATCATCGAAAAAATAGTTATAGCTCTCAGAATAAGGTGATGCAAAATTAATTATTTTTCATATAAAATAGTTTTTATTATATAAAAGCCCCAAAACATAAAAAAACTATATAAATGGGGTATTGCTGTAATCGTACTGACTCAACGAATAAAACTGCCTTATCAATTTTACCACACGCGGAACGGTATAAACGCCACCCCCCCAAAAGAAATTCATGAATTGCCGGTTTTTGTTCATTTTGCCTCCCAAAAACCGGAATAAAAAGCGATCAAAAAATGTCTTGTGCCCGAAAGTGGTATCCATAAAAACCGTCAACTCGTCACGCAAAAAACAAGACCTCATATGACTTTGTGGGCAAAAATATGGAAAAATTATAGCTCTCATAATATGGTGATGCAAAAACTTTTTTGCAATAAAAAGCATCTGCCATGCACCCAAACAGTGATTTACCCCCACATATGAGGTATCGGCGTACTCAGGAGAAATGTGACCCAAAAAGTTGTTGTGCAATTTGTCCCGTTACCCTTGGGAAAATAAAAAATTGGGGGTGAGAAGATCATTTTTGTGGAAAAATTGTTTGTTTTTTTACAGCTCTACGTTATAAACTTCTGTGAAACACTTGGGGGTTCAAAGTGCTCACCACACATCTAGATAAGTTCCATAGGGGGTCTACTTTGAAAAATGGTGTAACTTCTGGGGGTTTACACTGTTTAGGTGTATTAGGGGCTCTCCAAACACGACATGGCATCTGATCTAAATTTCAGCCAAATCTGCATTGAAAAAGTCAAATGGCGCTCCTTCCCTTCCGAACTCTTCCATGCACCCAAACAGTGGTTTCCCCCCACATATGAGGTTTCCGCGTACTCGGGACAAATTGCACAACAACTTTTGGGGTCTAATTTCTCCTGTTACCCTTGATAAAATAAAAAAAAATTGGATCTGAAGTAAATATTTTGTGAAAGAGTTAAATGTTCATTTTTTTTTAAACATTCCAAAAATTCCCGTGAAGCACCTGAAGGGTTAATAAACTTCTTGATTGTGGTTTTGAGCATGTTGAGGGGTGCAGTTTTTAAAATGGTGTCACTTTTGGGTATTTCCTATCATACAGACCCCTCAAAGTAACTTCAAATGGGATGTGGTTCCTAAAAAAGAAATTAAGTTGTTAAAATGAGAAATCGCTGGTCAACTTTTAACCCTTATAACTTCCTAACATAAAAAAATGTTGGTTCAAAAATTGTGCTGATGTAAAGTCAACATGTGGGAAATGTAATTTAGGAACTATTTTGTGCGCTATAACTCTGATTTAAGGGCATACAAATTCAGAGTTTGAAAATTGAAAAATTTTCAAAATTTTTGCCATATTTCCGTTTTTTCATAAATAAACGCAAGTCATATCGAAGAAATTTTACCACTAACATGAATTACAATATCGTCAAGATCCGTTGAAGCATTCCAGAATTATAACCTCATAAAGGGACAGTGGTCAGAATTGTAAAAATTGGCCCGGTCATTAACATGCAAACAACCTTCGGGAGTAAAGGGGTTAAGGGTCCCATATACTTTCAATAGCTATTGGCAGATGGTTAGATCTACTGAGTCCTTGCTCTTTTGTTGACTTGCCCTTAAAAACAAAAGGATCAGGCATTGAAATTGAATTTGTACATTCTTTTTTCTCTCAAAATTGAGTAATTAAAAATTGGGTCAGCCCCACTGAAAACCTCTTTAAAGTGTATAGGGGCCTTTATAGTTGGGACTCCATGCAGCCATTTTTTTTATTTCATTAGGGTTTAGGAGAAACAAATTACTGTATACATTTTTTGCCTATGTCAACTCACTGAATAGATTTGTCATGAACTTTTTGAACACTCTAAAGCCACTTATAACCACGCTCCAGCTCTATGGAGATGACCATTCTGTATCGGACATTCCTATCTGTGCATTCTTCTAAATGTTTGTAATCTCATCCACATTTTTGGGAAGGAGAGGTTCTTTTTAAAAGGATTGTCTAACCTTTGTCTCAAAACCAAACCCATTGTAGTCTCAAAATAAAAATCTATAGTCCCTCCAAATGTGAGAATCAATTCCCGGGACTCTGATATATAGGTTTGGTCAGTAGTCTTTTACCGATGGACGGCAGACCTAAGAATCTCCGATCCTTTGAGCATTCCTGGCTTTCTTGATTTGTTGGGAAGGGCAGCATCATCATTGTGGCGTGGTATACACACTGATCAAGAGAGCAGCCAAGAATGCTGGGAGGAACGGAGATTTGCAGGTCTTCCATCCAGCAGTTGCTGGTGGACCGGAGTCATGTGAATCGGTTCTCAATCTCTAATAGTCACTTTGAGAAGAAGCAGCTTGGGCAGCACTATGGAGGAGTTGGTAATGGAATAGTTTTGTTTTATTCGTGTTTTTTTGGAACCTGATTAGAGGTAAAAAAAAATAATGTAAACCAGGGTTCCCCAACTCCAGTCCTCAAGGCCCACCAATAGGTCATGTTTTCAGGATTTCCTTGATGCAATTACCACCTGGGCAATACTAAGGAAATCCTGAAAACATGACCTATTGGTGGGCCTTCCTTGAGGACTGGAGTTGGGGAACCCTGGTGTAAAAAAAACCCTTTAAGGGGACAATTAGAGTATTGAGTCTTTCCTAACCAAAAGAATTGAGGATGAAAGTACTGTCCGCCATGTATGGTTGTGTTGTAGCATGGAGTAACCCCAGTTTACATTTTTATTATTTTGCATGGACTGTAATGTGTCTGGACATGACTGACGACCATTGGAGAGCTGAAGCATTCTGCTGTTCAAACGAAACCCTCCCTTGATTTCTAAAAAAAAAACACAAACCTTACGAATTTCCTCTAATTTCCAGGTTTGCCAGTGACGCGTGACGGCACATGCAGGGGCAAGCAGTCTAATGGCCGTCACTCAGCGCATAGCTGACACACTGCCTGGAAGTCACTCATTTGGTTTTACGTTGGGCTATGTCTGCTTCCACTTTCTATTTTTAAGAGCGTGGCTTGCATTGACTTGTCGTTTCATAATGGATGACGACAAACCACAGGAAGTCTTAAGGGCACATTTAAACCCATCTATTAGGAAGACCTCATTTCCTAAGATTATATCATTGGAGATACTTGTCGGACTAATACAATGATGGCAGAACCCAAGTGACCAGATGAATAGATCATATAATCAAAAATGTAGTTATTTCTTAAATGTTTTATTGGTTTCATATTTATTCCAAATCTTAATCTTAACCAAGGTCTTAAAAGCCTGTTCTTACTGTCTGTCATCCTCCAACAAGGTACAAGGCTTTTGTATGCACGACAGTTCAATATGTCCAGGAACTATATTGATTCTCAGGCTTTGTAACTTGCCATCCACTCTGAGTAGGCAATTACTCTTTCATCAGCATTCTACCAGCACTATAGAAAAATATTTAGACTTGAGAGTCCTCAGTGGTTGATACCTTTGGCTAACACGGTACGAAGATACACATCTTTCCTATACCAGCACTATAGGCATTTGAACTTCCTTTTCCTCACTTCCCAGCATGAATTACTCCTGAAATTGTCCAATTGCCTACTTGCCCTCAACGGAAAACCCACCTCTGTTATGCTTGTGTAAGGAGGTCAGAGGTATTAACCCTTTACATGATACATCCTCTTTAATTCTGTAATTATGTGTTAATTTATTGTCATGTTTAGTATGTGGGGTTGAGTGATAGGTAGTTAGTGCATCCTAGGGGTCACTAGAGGAGGGCACTAGAAGGGTAGTGTATATATTTGTGGGTTAGATATAGTTTTGTGAGGGATCACTAATGGGGCACGTTAGAGATCTAGTTAGGACGTTATAAAAGATGTCACGCAGTTATGGGGTTTGGTCACTAGAGGGGGCATTGAGCACATCCATACTGATAGTTACAATAGTTAGGGACTTGTTGCTAGGGAAAGATTGCCTCCAAGTGGGAATCTGTCAGGAAGGATTCTTCTTAGCAGAGATCAGTCGGGGGTGGACCTTGCCAATGTGAGGACGTCCACATTCCTGGGCCCTGAGCATAGGGTAGGAAGAAGAGGGGACCAGCAACCCCTGAAGAAGCCGGTGAAGGATTCACCGTGGGAAACGTGAGCCCAAAGAGTGGGTTTACGTAGCAGTAGTCCAGTGGAAGAACCACTGTAGGAACGCTCAGCAGAAGAGATCGTGCTGAAGCGCAATAGCAAGTGGGCCATCAGAAGTATCCGGGCAGGATTACCAGAGAGGGGTGGATGACCTAGTAGATGTCTTTCTTATTGAAGTGTCTCCAGGGGAAGAGATTGAAGTGCTGTTTTCACCAGGCTCCTTGTCCCGTCAATACTTAGTGGTCCATTCTGGTGTAGCAAAGGAGAAGAAGCAGATTTGTGAAGAATGTATTGCTGGTATTGTTTAGGATGTGCTTATGGAGTCTTAGATGTGCTGTGTCCAGAGGAAAATAAAGCAGAACTGTTTGACATGATTTTGGACTCTGACTATAATTGCTCTGTACGCTCCCTTACAGGGGGGGGGAACACCCTAGAAGAATACAGAGGTAAAACACCACACAGTTTCCAGTGTATCGGCCCCGCGGCCGTCCCTTTACACTTGTGTACAGTAGAAGTACACTCCAAAACCTGCCCACACTTAGTTTAGAGACTCAAAGCACCACCCCTTAGTTATTGCAATGTATCGATGTGTAGGCTGCTGGAGAGGATTACACTTGACAACAGGCAGCAGACAGCAATACACCATGGCCATGGCCACAAAGTTTCTCCAGTCTGACTGACAGGTTGCTGTAAAGCAGAAAAATCAGACACACAGTAATGATTAAAGGGTTATGACCCCTGTAATTTTGTATGGATGTCATAGCAAAAAGCCGTATTCTGTAAGAAAGTTTGTAGAGCAGCTAACAAAGGATCCTGATTCCTGATCTTTTGAACTCTCAGTTGACCATGTACAAGATCAATGGATGCCCCTCCACTTAAAGCGACTGCCCAGTTTGGATATTCAAATCAATAGAATATTGCAACCCTTTCTTTGAGGATGAGGATGAAAGAATTCTTTCATCCTCAGAGTGGTTGTCCAAGACCAGACTACACTAATGGTAACCTAATGGTAACCTCTTGCATATATATTTCAGCTTTCAGATAATTTAGGCAAGATTCCCTCTTTAGGGCTCCCATACCCATTGGATAGCAGTCAGCCACAGCTAGAACTCCCAACTCCCCAAAGACAACAGCATTCGGCCCAGCAAAGCTTTCCCGTGTTCTGTATGAGAGCCTCTTACAGTAGTTATCATGTTGTTGATCGAAAGGATTAGACACTGAAATTCCAAGGCTAATTACCGAAGACTAACATCCTTAATATTCTGAACCTCCCACTCATGACTTCTCGTGTACTTCGCCAATTCTCTGCAACGCACTAACCAAGACAATTCAATTAATTCCCAATACTCGGTTTTAAGTGTGGCCTAAAAATGTACTTCTTTAGACGGGCTAATCACCTCATTTCACTTATTTAACTGTTCTCATTTTGCCCATACAAAAGTTTTCATCCATATCTGGTCCCTCGCAGCATCTGTTTGCACATCCTCCATGTACGTAATCGCACTTTGTATCTGTACTGTACACATACTGGCTGGTGACCTGTTCGTGCAGCATTATGTGAATATCCTATTTATGCCAAATTCTATGGGTTCGCTAATTTTTATCTAATGTGCGTATATGTATACTTTTTGCTCTATTTTCATAGATAGGTCTCGAATAGATGACGAGACAATAGTCTGATAATTGATGGCATGTCTGCTAGGCTGGCCAATGGGGTATTCTACACTAGAAAACCACTCGCCATAATAGATTGCTAAAAGCTGTCCAAAAGTAAAGTTACCTGGTTAACTCTTCTATTTTGTAATAGACTGCTTCTGATTTCAGTTTGCAGATTGTCTTTGTGGAAGTAATAGCTGTGCTCACTGTTTAGCAGTGATATCCTGAGGCACTAGGGCCGAGCTGCTAGAGACATTCGGGAATTGGGCAACGAACCATTTTCTGCTGAGCCCGAGGCTTCTTACGTGCTGCATGAAGATTGACCTCCATATTTAAGTACAAATATTGCGCTCTGATTGTCGACCATGACCAATTATTCTACCCCACAATGAGCAGCTCTCTGGAGTAATTAGGACAAATGCAGTTAACCTTTTAGAAGTCTGTAATTATTACTGTGGGTAGCATGTTATTACGGAGCCAAGTAATATCACGCTCTGTGAATATCACCTCTTTAATTGTGTTGTATTTTTCTTTGATCTTTTGAACGTGAATCCTTTGTCTAAAACGTTTTGGAGACTTCTGTTTTAAAAATGGCGGCATCTTTTATGTGCTACTCAAAGCAAGTTAAAAAGCAATGCACCATTTGTGTCATTTCTATTTGTCTTTTTTTTTATTGGATACAACTGTTGACCAGAAGCGATGGAGCATGTTTTATAATGTCTTCAATTTAGACTGCACCAAAATGACACCCACTGAGTTTGGCCCATCTTTCATTGTAGCTGCTTTTTCTTATGCCACAAGTTGGTTTACTTTACAACAATATCTTGCTCCCAAAAATAATGATGCATGCCATCATTAAATCTAGTGCACAGACAGTAAGGATAGTAGTGGACTAAAGTACCAGAATTGGAGTTGAGCAGATTGGTTCCAGCGTCTTGGCCAGTTGTACCTGGCAGCTAGACTGAAGGTCCATAAATATCTTTTTGCTGTTCCCAGAACGGGTTTTGATTAGGCGGGGCTGGCGCAATGTCATCTATGCCTCGCGTTGCGCCAACCCCAACAAATCGATACAGCATCGGGGAAGCTGGAAGGTAAGAGATTTGCAGACCTCTCGTCTAGAGGCCAGTTACCGCTGACCTAGACGCTGATCAAATTGGAACGTCTACAGATCAACTGTGCAAGAGGTTTTCTGACTTCCTTTCTACATCCATAGGATTTAATGTGGACTTGGCCCCTCTTCAGATAGCAGCTTCTGCTTTTCTGGGAAGACATTAAATAAGATTTTGCAGATGTCTGAGCTCACAAATGCTCTTCTGGATGAAGAGACAAAAATTCCCACTGTGAGGCAGGTCCTCTGGTCCAGCATCAAACATTCGTACTAGTTAATCTAGTGTGGATGAACATGACCGGCCACACACAGCCCAGACCTTAGCCCTATCCAACACAAAACTCCCCGCTACCATGTCTGTATGGATCTTGTGCACTGGGCAGTCATGAAGAACAGAAAAGCACCTTCCCTAAACTGTTTCTATGAAGTTATTATTATTATTTATTATAGCGCCATTTAATCCATGGCGCTTTACATGTGAGGTGGGGTATACATAATAAATACAAGTACAGTAATCTTAGACAATACAAGTTATGACTGGTACAGTAGGAGAGAGGTTCCTGCCGTGAGGGCTCACAATCTTCAAGGGATGGGTGAGGATACAGTAGGCGAGGGTAGAGCTTGTTGTGCAGCGGTTTGGTGGATCTGTGGTTACTGCAGGTTGTAGGCTTGTCGGAAGAGGTAGGTCTTCAGGTTCTTTTTGAAGGTTTCCATGGTAGGCGAGAGTCTGATATGTTGTGGTAGAGAGTTCCAGAGTAGGGGGATGCGCGGGAGAAATCTTGTATGCGATTGTGGGAAGAGGAGATAAGAGGGGAGTAGAGAAGGAGATCTTGTGAGGATCGGAGGTTGCGTGCAGGTAGGTACCGGGAGACGAGGTCACAGATGAATGGAGGACACAGGTTGTGGATGGCTTTGTATGTCATGATTAGGGTTTGAACTGGAGTCTTAGTGTAATTGGGAACCAGTGCAGGGATTGACAGAGGGGAGAGGCCGGGGAATAGCGGGGGGACAGGTGGATTAGTCAGGCAGCAGATTTTAGAAGTTGGAAGCTACAACTGTCTAAAATGTCTTGTGCTGAAGCATTAAGATTTTCCCTTGTTTGAAAGAGATGGAGGCCAACCCATGAAAAGCAAGCCCATAGCATTATTCTTCTCCAAAAAACTGTACAGCGGGCACAATGCAGTCAGGGGGTAATATCTTCTTGTCATTCACCAAGCCCAGACTCATCCATCATATGCCAGATGTAAAAGTGTGATCAGACACTGCGTAGAACACATTTTCTCCAAAGTCCATTGGTGGCAGCTTTACACCACTCCATCCGGCATTCTGTATTTCGATTAGTGATGTCAGGCTTGCAGGACCATGCTGGAATTCAGTAATCACTTTACCAACGTGTGACAGAATGGTTCATTTTAAAGGCAGACTGTATGCCAAGGCAAGGGGCTGGATTTTATACACCGTATATTGTGAAATTTTAGACACATCGGACCATAAGATGCAGCACAAATTTTCAGGTGGAAAATAGTGAAAAAAATTAAGCCTCAAATTGGAGTCCATCTTGCAGTCCGAATTCCGCCTACTTGTGGAGGGCTGCAGCAGTGGTGGAGTGGGATCACATGATTGATTTCTTGTTCTTTGCTACTTCTGCCTTACAAATGAAACAGGATATTCAGCAATCTGTTACATGATCTCTCTGCTCTCTCCATATAAATTGGGACAGCGAACGGCATTGAAGGTCGTGATTCATTCAGCCATGCTCTAAGTATGTCAGTATTGCTTTTTGATTCCTCCCCTGCGCAGGTGATGTGGTATGCTCCATACACGGTCAGTCGAATGATTCACTGCGCCTGCGCGGAATTCGCATATTAAGTGCTTGCATATGTGTAGATCAGCGATTTGTTATTTCAGTGGAAAATTTAGAATTATTCAGTTTCAGAAAAAGTTCATGAGTGTTTAGAATTATAACAATATTAATGTTTTTTGTATCATTTCTCAAAAACTTTACGTGATGGGAAAAATCTGAAGTCATTTCTGAAATCCGCATGAAAAAAAATCTATCGGGAACACTCAAAATTGTCCGAGGGACAAAACCTTTGTAACACAGTGTAATGGGACTAAATGGAAACCTGAATTCAATGAATGAGATTTCCTGATACTTTCCTCCATGTATCGTCTCTTCCATATACCTAAGGTGCAGGTAGCATTGTGATTATTCACTGTTCCTAAGATATTATGTTCGTGCCTCCTTTAGGGCACTGCTTCTTGGTAAAATGACTTTCCCCGAATGTTAGTCTGCGCTAATTCTATTTCCTTGCTTTCTGTGGTAGTCAATTTGTATCACTGATTCTTCACGTCAGCGCTAATCTGTTTACTGTCCTACTAAAAATGAGCTCAAAGTTAAATAAGATAAGTCTATTATACCGTACAATCTCTATTCTGTTGCGATGCTGGTCTGGATGAAATCTGGCTGAGCAGCTGTGCCCTGGAGTAGAATGGCCTGGCGTCGTGCCACTGCCTTTCTCTTCTAATGAAAAACTCAACTTGATTGAGGTTTTTTTTTTCATTATTTCATGATGATGTAAATTTTCTCATGATCTGGACTTTTCTTTGTCGTAGAACGAGTCCTGCTGAAATTTAAGGGTAACTCTTTCTGCGAAAAGTTTTTAGCAATGCAATATAACTAATTGAGCCACTACAATGAATCTGGAGCACGGTTAGTCTTTTACCTTGAATGCACACTACACCAAGCCACCATTTCACATTAAGAGTTTACATTAATCTTTTCTATGCACCCCTGAGATCTTATAAACCCCACACCCACTTCATATACCAGAATAATGCCCCCCAACCTCACAAATTTTCCATACAAAGGTTCGTAATAGTTTTGATAGTGGCGGTGATGACAAATATTGTGGTTCAGTGATTATTTTTTACATTCCATCTTTTCTATTTTGCCTTCTTAAGGTAAGTGGTTTTATTTATTTTTTTCATGACTTCGAAAGCCAAAAGTTTTTAATCCAAAGCAGTTTCGAGAAACTCCTTTTTTTGGTGAGGTGTTAGAGGAATATTTCTATTGCTTATGCGTTTGCTGAAGTAGATTTGGAAGTTTTTAGCCTTCCATTTGGACAGTGGCTAGTTTGGAAAGGTTTCTTTCAGGATGTTTGAAGTCATATGTGCTTTCTTCCACCAAGCTTTTCAAAACGTCTCTTGGGGCAGAAAAAACCTCATCCGAACAGCAGAATGTATTTGACGTAAAACTTAATTGGAAGGGCTTTCCGAGACAGTGTTTGAGGATTTTAGTAAGTTTCTGCTTGAAACTTTTTCAAGTTGATGGGTCCCTGCATCATCCACACAATCTGCTCTGCATCGCGCTTCTGCGCAGACGTACTTATCCGCCCTGTTGAGGGCAGAGCAAAGTCCTGCAGTGTGCAGACACTGGGTCTCTCTGACCAAGAAGAGAGACACCCCTTGGATCGGACCGTCGCACAGGTGAGTAAAAGGTTATTTTTCAGTTCTACCCGGTGAGGTTGGGTACAGATATACAACATTATACAGTGCTGTATATAAGCCCTGAAAGGCGGTGGCCGCATCTCATATCGGCCTAACATGGTGGTGACAGGTTCACTTTAATGTGTATGGAGATCGGTTTGGCCCAAAGCAATGTAATATTTGCTGCCAGCTTCTCATTTTTGGGCAAAAAGATCAGGCATTAAAGTTCTGTCTTCAGGAGTTCTCCATAGACATGAGAGACAACAGGTGCTACTGAAATTGATGGGCTGGTAACAGGACTAGAACTGGTCTCCAGTAGTGTCCTCTTCTCGTTGTCCATCGCATGGCTTTGTTGATATAGTAGTGTTTGCTTATATGACTGGGACCAGTCCGATCGCTGTTGTAATGACTACAATGCCGGCACCAGGAGCATTCAATGTTTTACTAGTGTAAAGTGGAATTTACTAGAGTCTCAGACACATCCTGGCACCGTACACTGATGTAATTACGTCATGTGTCTGCATAACCGGGCGGCAAATGAGTATGGCCAACTCTGCTTCATCTTCGGGCATATGTGGATTCATTCCCAATTTAGAGGCATGAGACCAGCATACGGAGAATGTAGCTTTATTAATGCTGATGTAGCCATAGAAGTTGTTTTGTGTTTTTATTTATTTATTTTTTTTAAACTTTTCCGAACTTTTGCAATGACTTGATGAAAATCTGCATAAAAGAAAAGTGGACCCGGGTGCCTATAATACAATCTAGAAATAATGGGGATGCATAGATAATGATGCCATTCAGTGCAGAAGGTAATTCAAACATATAGTGACCAAACAGTAATAATTAGCCACTGTGCTGTACAATTATAGTGTTCGTTGGGAAATAATACTGTGATAATGACCACTAAGTGGCTTATGAGGGAGTATTGCATAGGAGGCTGCATTCGAAGAAACTGGATGCTCTGGCTGTCCTGCTGGCATGGGGTTCTCCACTGACCAATTACACAGTAAATGGGTAAGTATTTATTACTGTAGTATAGCTACGCGTTTGAGGGTTTGACTGACCACTTTCGTCAGGCACAATGAAGTTACCTCTACCTTTTTACCTCTTCATATTTTTTAAAAAAACTTTAAGCCATAGTGGTCCAAGTGAAAAGACATCCATTGTTCTGTAAAATGAGAAAGCAGAAGTGCTTAGGCAAGTGCTTCTCTTCTCCTTGACTTTCTATTGAGCTCTTTCTGGAATGCACCACTGTTGAGCGCTTTTCTGCCCCTTTGTTTCCACCACCTGTGAGGTCTCCTCAGGTGTTTTGATTGGTGGAGTTCTGGGTGCTATGTCTTCACAAAATGTAAAGTTTTTGAAAATTACATAATACCTGTACATGCAGTGCGCAGGGGAACCCAGTACGTTGGGCACAGGGTCAGATCCTGGGCGTTAGCGACCATACCTGGTGCACTGATGGTTAGGGGAACATAGCTGTGGATTTGCAGGGGTTAACGCACGCATCTACGGTTTCCCGTAGCTAGGTCGTTACTGGCATTCCTTATACTGCTGGTATGGTGGAAGAAGCAGAGTGAGTCAGCAAGCAGGCATGATGTGTGCTGCTGCTTCAGTAAAGTTTACCAGCCAATGATGGTACGCTTTGTCTTTGTGACAACTTCCAGTGACCAGGCTATAGCAGCAGATAATTAAATCCATACACAAATGAGGAGTGCGTAGCCACAAGTCCTTCCAGGTGTCTGAGCTAATGTCTAGTACTGACACTACAGAATTTCTTTGTGACCCCTATCTGGCCTCCATGTCCTAGTTCCCAATGATGGTCATTGTGTGGGTAGTTAGCTTTCAATTTGGTCTGTGGGTGACTTACTTTGGTCCTTTTGAGTACTTCTCCTATGTCCACGTCATACTGTACTTGGACTGCTGTGCACTGGGGAACCAGGGTATTACGCCTTTCCTTTATTTGAAGTGTTTATGTGCTGTCCCATAACTTCTTGGATTAGTCTGTGCCATGCCGGCTTATTGGAACAGGGAGAATAAATCTCCTGCATGTTGCTGGCTGCAGTTCTGCTCTTCTGACTGGACTCCCTGCTCAACAACCAGTAGCTGGAACCTTTATAAATTTCACCCGTCCCACCTAACTTTTCCCGAACTACCAGCTAGGTGATAGAATTAACCCGGTGTGTGTTGTTTCATCCTACATAACCAAACAATGCAACGGTTCATAGAATTAAAGGCACATACAGCATATAAAATACATTCTTCTTTACGAAATATTAAAGAATCCCCAACCATAAAATATTGACATGAATACCATCAATAAGACCAAACCATGGTGAAAATTTACTTCCATACTCGTACTTAACCATCCCTATTCCTCCAACAGAAATACTGGGAAGTCCCACTCTCCAACCCTTCCTGGGAAAATCAGATCCCAACTCAGGGTGCTCTTATCTTTATAAATGTGGCCACACTAGTGGCTTCTATTGAGGCAAAATTATATTCTCAACATGAGCATCTATGACTTTTAATGCATCCCATTATTTTGTGAGTTTTGCCAACAGCTACTTGGCACTGGTCACTAAAGTTTATTGCACTCACTCATATAGCACCATTAATTCCACTGTGCTTTTACAGACATTATAGGCACTGTCCCCATTGGGGCTCACAATCTAGATCCCCTATCAGTAGGTCTTCGGAGTTGTTTGCCGTCCACCTACATACCCAAGTCTTTCCGTGACAGTTTGACCTAGTGTTTTACCTGTTTAACACATAATTATACATTTCATTTCCTTTGCCCAAGAACATGACCTTACATTTATCGACATTAAACTTCAATTGCGATTTCTCAAGCCAAGCCTCCAGCTTACATAAATCCTTCTGTAATATTACATTATCCTCCTGTGTTGTTTAACCTACACAGTTAGTATCATCTCCAAATATTGAAATTCTACTCCATATTCCACCGACAAGGTCATTAATTTTTAAAGAGGGCCCAGTACTGACCTCTCTGGTACCTCACTTTTAACGGTGACCCATGTAACCCAAATCGGCCATGTCAATAAAGCCGTAGTTTTTGGTTTAAGCAGAAAAATATTTGATTGATTTTTTTTTTTAAGGGTAGAAAGGTGGAAGAACAAGTGCAATAGGGTCTAATCTGGGTAAAATGGGCAATAGTAGACAATGGTGCTCACGTTGTAGGCTTGTGAGATTCACAACCACCAAAAAGGCTGAAGGCTTCTACGGACCAACAGCTTGGAGAACATCAGAAACTGCAGTAAAATTGGTTACACCTGCTGTGATTGCTGCTGGAAAAGGAGTCAGAAATCCAGGAATGTGGTTTATTTGTCAACCTGTTTCGAAGTGCCACACTTAATCAGGACAAGGCACAGATGAAGTGTGGCCCTTCGAAACACCTTGACAAATTAACTGCATTCCTGGATTTCGGACTTCTCTTCTATCATTCACAGGCAGTGCAGATTTAACCTCTTTTACTCCTGTCTCTGATTACTTTTTATTGTATTTACTCCTTACTACAACTAAAAAAAAAAATTACATCAAAACCTGCACTAAGTAATGAGTGAACGCTTACCCCATAGAAGCAGTGTTCCTATACAGGGAAAAAAAATGAAAAATAGGATACCAAAATAAAAATTTATCCCACAGTGTTCTTTGAGGTTTATAAAGGGGCTCTGACCAATTCCAGTTGACTCTGCTTTTAAAATACGCCAAACGGTTCCAGAGATATGATTCTTTTTAGTTAATTTTTATGGTCTTTACGAGGTGATATGACTCACAAGTTTACAAAGCGGTGTGACTAACCGGATTCTTTGGGATATGTCTTGGCCGTTCTGAATTTTTTTAAAGACCAAAGAAACTAGCATTAAGTAAAAAGCCCTGTCTCTCTAGAACAGTATGGCAGATTTTTTTTTTTTAAAAAAAGTACTCAGACGTGTAGCAGGAATAAAATTAGAGCAAAACCTTTCTTTGTGTAGGGACCTGTAGTTGATGTGAGCGGAGTGACGGTGCAGGGGCAGTGAGCCAGTGTCAACATTCCAGAAGCTTTTGTTAATTTGCTCATTTGTCCCCGGTGCATTGTCAGATTACAGATTCCTGTCTGTCAGCTATGTCACCTGGCCCCATGTGTACCTGATTGTCTCCTGCAGGCTTGTTCTTTTAGTTCTGTACCCTTGTCTCCAGAGCAGTAGGTCACTTGGATTTATTAATGTGCAGATTCACATGCCAGCACAGCTTTCTGAGATGATACACCCGAGCGTTATACAGTAGATTCTATTGTGTTGTACCGCTGTAATTCTCAGGTTAATAATTTGCAAGATTTTGGGTGGCCATTAGTGAATCGAAACATTGGATTACACCCAGATGTTTAAGACCTTGTACAAACTTTTAGCTGAAGGATTTCTACAGTTGTGGTCTATCAGAAGTTCTGTCTTGAGTAGAGGTGAGCTAACTGTTTAAAATATGGCAAATTCAGATTTGGCAACCGATTTTGAACATATTCGCTCAAGTCTAGTCTTGAGCACTATGTGAGCGAATGTAAGGTTCTTTGTTCTGTTGACATGTTCCTTGAAACTCAGTTTTCCGTCGGCCATTTTGCTTTCTGTCTTTCTGCAGCTCTTGCCCTCAGTTAATATGGAGTTTCCAGTTTTCATGTTCCCGCCCTGATTCTTCCCTCTTGCTTCTTAAGCAGCCTCAGCTGAACAATCAGTGCTCCTGAATCAAGCCTCAGTCAGTCTGTGACCTGACTCCTGGAAGCCTTGGACTTGTACTCCAGCTATTCCCTACTGAGGAACCTTGGAACACTTTTGGACTCTGGAAACCTGCTGTTTGGTGAATCCATGTTTGCAGAGGAATTACGGTACAGAGAAGAGATCCTGAACCTGCTTTGGAGATTTATTGTAGTGCTTGAAGTTACAAGGAAAAGAAAATGTTCCAGCTCCTTAAAATTGCAAAATTTTATTCGTCCATTCGGTATAAAATACAAAGTGGTAAATGCTCCATGGAGGAAGCCGCATACAGCAACGCGTTTAGATCAGACGATCTTCATCAAGGCTGCTATACATATGTGAAACTTAAAGACCTATATATGACCCACGGACCAATGAGATTTGAATTAACAATCACATGATAAGCTAAAGGTCCTAGAAGGTAAATTGCGATACAAATAGTCGAAAGGTCCTTTTGTAACAGTGCGATAACATCATTAAAATTACAAGAAATAAACATTAAAAAAGAAGAAAACACAATATGGCAAAAGATCACAATCAATAGTTATAATGATACATTAACTCATTCCTTTTGTTTAATCCATTCGGATATCTCGTGTTTAAGGAAAAGATCCAAAAAGCTTCCCTGGTCAGTAAATGTCTAGCGATATCCCCACCTCGTACTGATTTAGTGACTCTTTCTATAGCGCTAACCTGAAAGGACGTAGTATTGCGATCATGAGAAAGAATGAAATGTTTGGAAGCCGCCGATACATTGCGATTGAGATTAGTAGTGTTTCCAATATCAGATAAATGCTCCGAAATCCTTGTTTTTAATTTTCTAGTCGTACACCCCACATATGACAAGCTGCAAGAAACACAATTAATTTTATAGACTACATGTGTTGAATTGCAGTTGATATACTGTTTGATATCATAACTAACAGATTGGTTATTATTACTAAAGGATTTGGTGACTAAGGCATGTCTACATGTCCTACAATTGTTTGCTCCACATTTGAAAAAGCCCTTAAATTTTAACCATGTGTCAGTTTTAATATGAGCATGAAACATACTGGGGGAAACCCTATTACCTATAGATGGAGCCTTTCTGGCTATAATATTTACACCCGGCTGTAAAATTTCACATAAAGTATCATCTTCATATAAAATCGGTAGAAATTTGTTGATAATCTTTTTTATTTCCCCAAATTGTGGGCTAAATTGCAAACTCACAAAAGAACGATCGCAAAATGGATCGCATTTGGGCGATCGTGAAACTTCACCATCAGAATTGATGAGATTATCACGTTCCTTATGAGTTACAATTCGGCGAGCTCTATTTATCATCCAACGCGGATAATTTCTATTAATCAATTTGTCATCCATCATTTTAAATTGTTCCTCCAAATTGGTCTGAGAGCTACAATTTCTCTTGATTCTAATATACTCGCCCAAAGGAATAGATTTAATCGTATGCTTAGGGTGACTACTGCCGGCATGTAAAATAGTATTACCCCCAAATGGTTTAATATGTGTTTTGGTACAAATATTTTGTCCCTCAATTCCACATAAATCCAAATCCAAAAATGACATAAAACTGGAATGATATCTATTTGTAAAACGAATGTTGAAATTATTATTTTCAATGTAATCAATAAACTTCGGTATGGCAGACACATCACCACCCCAAATAATTAGGATGTCATCGATGTATCTGCCATACCAAACCAAAGAATCGCAAAAGGGATTTTCAGCAGAAAAAATATAGTTGGACTCCCAAAAGGCCATGACAAGATTGGCCAGCGACGGTGAAAATTTGGCCCCCATCGCTACTCCAGTACGTTGCAAAAAAAATTGATTGTCAAAAGTAAAAAAATTGTGAGTAAGGAGAAAAAAAAGTAACCTGCAAGAGAAAATTGATTAAATCATCAGAATACTGACTAAAACTTTGTAAGTGAAACTGAAGCGCTGTCATTGCAATGTGATGTGGAATACAAGTATATAAAGAAATAACGTCACAACAGAGCCACGTAAAATTACTGCTCCAGATCCTATTTGAAAACATTCTAAGGACGTCTTTTGAATCTTTAATGAAGCCAGGAGTCCTGCGCACCAGGGGTTGTAGCAGAGAGTCCACCCATTCTCCTAAATGTTCATTAGCTAAGAATATTTAGAAGTCTCACATCCGATCCTTCCAATTATGCATGGGTTACCGAAAATTCATAAGGAGAAAAAAATCCCTCCGATGAGACCAATTGTTTCGGGCATCGGCTCAGCTAATGAACATTTAGGAGAATGGGTGGACTCTCTGCTACAACCCTGGTGCGCAGGACTCCTGGCTTCATTAAAGATTCAAAAGACGTCCTTAGAATGTTTTCAAATAAAATTGCAATTTACCTTCTAGGACCTTTAGCTTATCATGTGATTGTTAATTCAAATCTCATTGGTCCGTGGGTCATATATAGGTCTTTAAGTTTTACATATGTATAGCAGCCTTGATGAAGATCGTCTGATCGAAACGCGTTGCTGTATGCGGCTTCCTCCATGGAGCATTTACCACTTTGTATTTTATACCGAATGGACGAATAAAATTTTGCAATTTTAAGGAGCTGGAACATTTTCTTTTCCTTGGATCTTCCTGGACGTTTGTCAGACGTCGTTCCGTGCACCTGTCGTGGTAGTTGGTGAGCTGGTTTGCTTCTTTCTTTCTCTAGTGCTTGAAGTTACTCTGGCCTGCTGTGTCTCCTGTCGCTGTTCCTGCAAACTGTGTGAACTTTTCAGCATGCTTGTATGAAGTAATACAAGTCATTTAATTTCAACCTATGTCTCCTGTGTTTTCCTCGCACCCAAGCACAAGACGCTATAGGAACTGTACACTATACTTGACAAGATTCAGGAGCCAATGTTTAGTGTCTGCTGGGTCTGGGAAAGCCGTGTCTGCTGTGACTGTGGATATCAGATGTCCGTTTAATACCTTATGTGATAACAGTGGTTGTGAGTTGTGACTTCTCACAACCATTCCAGGTGAGCGCATTCCCTTAAAATTTTACTCTGGAGTGTTACCACAGGTAAACACTGTTGTTTTTTTTTTTTCCTTTCCTCTTCTCCTTCCAGCACCTCTGCCTTAAAAGATCTGGAAGATGGAGGCCCGCATAAAGGAACTTTGCGGAGTGACTGATACAATCCTTTCAGATGTACAGACTTTAAAAACCCGTTTTGCAAGCCTACAGGACCTCACTAATCATAATTTGCAAGTGTTTGGACAGACTACCCAGGAATTGCGAGCCAGGATTGAGGCTCTAGAGGAACGAGCCCAGGCTCCTGCCCAAGTTCTGGGATCCCCAAATTACCTCCTTTTCGTTTTGGCGGTGAACGTGAGAAATTCAGGGGATTTATTAATCAATGCAATTTATTTTTCTCTGCACATGCTTCACAATTTCCCACTGAATTATCCAAAGTACTTACTATAATCATGTTGCTTACCAATAAGGCTTTGATGTGGGCAAACCCTCTGATTGAGACTGAGGATGATTGTTTGAATCACCTTGATGCTTTTATTTCAGCCATGGGGCAGGTGTTTGATGACCCCAATCGAGGTGCAACAGCTGAAGCAGCCATGTTAACTTTGCGCCAAGGTAAGCGTTCAGTAGCCGAATATGCCCTGGATTTCAGGAGATGGGCTCTTGATACCACTTGGGACACTTCCACTAAAAAATCTATTTTTCGGAAAGGGTTGTCTCCACTGATTAAGGATGAACTTGCTCGTGCCGACCCTCCCACTGCGTTAGGTGACTTTATTAACTATTGTATCCGTATTGATGCTCGTCTGACTGAACGCAGACGAGAGATGGTTCGAAAATAATCGCACTAACCTTTTACTACCTCCCTCCTCAGCTAAGGAACCTTTGAGTAGGATCACAAGGGAACCAGAACCTGAACCCATGCAGGTGGACTCTTTACAAAGACGGGTTAGTGATGCACGCAAAGAACATCGTATAAAGGAAAATCTATGTTTCTACTGTGGTAAGTCAGGGCACTTCATTATAAACTGCCCCAGCCGTTCTCGTAAGACTACTGCAGCAGTCATTCACTGTGAGTGTTGCGAGAGGAGCTCTGTCATGTCCGAGCCTCAGGCTCCAGAGAGATCTGCTGCAAGAGATCTTGATTTCTCGGACTTAAACTCTGTTAGTTCTGGGGACGATGACGGTATAAACGCTGCAATTTTTCAAGTTTCCTCAGCGGTGTCCCAGCTGAGTTGTAAAAGAAACCATTCTCATTGCTTCCTTTCCATCAAACTCTGGGTTGACTCAGTCTGGGTGTCTAGCTCTGCTATGATCGACTCAGGAGCAAGTGGAAATTTTATGGATATCTCCTTTGCTCTGAAACAGGGGATACGTTCAGTGAAGAAGGCTACTCCAGTACAGATAGAGACTGTGGATGGCTCTCTACTGACTTCTGGACCAGTGGATCAAGAAACAGAGCCTTTGAGGGTCCTTATGGGTAAAGATCATCAGGAGAAAATGTCTTTTTTGCTTATCTCTTCTCCCCACTTTCCCATCATTCTAGGGCTACCATGGCTGCAGGCGCAGAATCCTACGATTAACTGGGAGACCAAGGAATTACACTTTCCGGAGAAACAGATGAGTCAAGGAGTTTCAGCTTGCTCTGTTCCTAAGGGAACCATGTCAGTCCCTGAACTACCAGCTGTATACCAGGACTATGACGATTTATGTGACAAGAAGAACGCTGATCAGCTTCCTCCTCACCGTCCATATGATTGTCCAATTGAATTATTACCCGGAGCCGAGATACCTTTTGGTAAGATCTACCCCCTAGCGGGGCCCGAGCTAAAAGCTTTGAAGGATTATATAGACGAAAATTTAGCCAAGGGCTTCATACGCCCCTCTTCATCTCACGCAGGTGCACCCATCTTCTTTGTGAAGAAGAAAGATGGATCTCTGAGACCCTGCATAGACTATAGGGAACTCAATAAGGTTACTATTAGAAACCGTTATCCATTGCCTTTAATCCCTGAGTTGTTGGAGAGAGTGCGGCATGCCAAAATTTTCTCTAAACTGGATCTCCATGGGGCCTATAACTTGGTCCGTATCAGACCTGGGGATGAATGGAAGACTGCTTTCAGGTCACGCTATGGACACTTTGAATATCTAGTTATGCCTTTTGGTCTGAGTACCGCCGCAGCCACTTTCCAACACTTCGTGAATGATATCTTCAGGGATCTCCTAGATACATTTGTGGTGATTTATCTGGATGATATTCTAATTTTTTCTAACTCCACAGAGGAACATCATGGACATGTGAGAATGGTCTTAGAACGCCTAAGACAAAACCATCTCTACATCAAACTTGAAAAATGTGAATTCCATAGGACCGAAATTCAATTTCTGGGGTATGTACTATCTACGCAAGGGATTAGTATGGATGGAAGCAAGACCCAAGCCATCAAGGATTGGCCAATTCCTAGAAATGTGAAGGAGGTGCAGCGTTTCATCGGGTTTGCCAACTTCTATAGACGTTTCATTAAGAATTTTTCTGAGGTAGTGTCACCTATCACCCAACTTACCCGGAAACAGTCTAGGTTCTCCTGGACCCCGCAAGCTCAGGAAGCATTTTCCTGTTTAAAGGATAAATTTACCACCGCACCTATCTTAGTACATCCCAACCCCGAGCTTGCCTTCATAATAGAGGTGGATGCTTCAGACTGTGCCGTTGGAGCTATACTATCTCAGAGAACAGGTGAGAAGAATGTCTTGCATCCCTGTGCCTTCTTTTCCCAGCAGTTGTCTTCGGCTGAGAGGAACTACGATGTGGGCAATAGAGAATTGTTGGCCATTATTGCCGCCTTCAAGGAATGGAGACACCTTCTTCAGGAGCTGCACAGCAAATAGTCGTCCTGACAGACCATCGTAACCTTGAATTTATCAGGTCGGCTAAGTGCCTGACTCCTCGCCAGGCTCGCTGGAATCTTTTCCTAAACCAATTTAATTTTGTCATTTCTTATAGACCAGGATCGCGCAATGGAAAGGCTGATGCAGATGTGTGGCCCAGCTACGCAGGCACACATAAAAATCCAGGAGAGTGCACAGGAAGGTAACAGCAACGCTTGATATTCATTCACAGTCACTCACACTTTCAGACACACCCATCTGAGATATAAGGGGAGTGACATGTGGCAGATTCAGATTAGATTAGTCTGGAGGAGAGAGATCTTGAGGGAGGAGTGTTCGGTTGAACTTCAGTCTGTTAGCTTCTGTCTAAGGACAGAGCAGCCATTCAGTCTCAGTCCAGTCTGGACTTTGGAGGAAACTGAGAGCTGTGCAGCGAGCTCTGAAGTAAGCTGACATCTCCCACAAAAAGCCACAAGTGCTTATGTTAAGAGCGTGAAGAAGGGCGCAGTGGAGAAGTTAGAGAAGTGCAACAGGTATTGGATTACCTGCACTAAATTGCCGGACACCGGGGTCCAAAGCGTTGCTACAGTTTCAAGCTTAGTAACAAGAAAACCGGAGGCATCTGGACTACAGGTCGCAGAGAGCAGCCCTAGGTGTCAATACGTAACTGGAGTCAGGGAGAACGGGGACTTTGAGTCAAGTGCACGACAAAAGTAAGGACTTAGTTCTCACCACTTAGAAGGCTCCACCACAAGGTTGGCCGGGCAGTACAGCTATTGAGAAAGCTGGAGATTCAGAGTTAACTTCGCTTCAGGCAAGTTGGACTCACCTACATTTGAAGTAAAGGAGGCCTCTAACCTGCTCAGCGGTTACCCGAATGTGCACTCTCCACCCCGACCAGCTCCCCGGGATCTTCTTGAACCATCTATCAGTAAAAGGTATGAAAAGAAGCCGGATTGTGTGTGACTGAATTATTAACTACACCCTGCATTATCACCATAGACTTCCAGGGACCCGTCTCACCTGTGGGAGACTTACTACCAAGCTGCCCCATAACATCCCCTGTGAAAGTCCTTATAGCAGCGCTGGTCCAATGGGCCAGATACCACAGGTGGCGTCACGAATTACCTATCCTAACAATCCCCTGTAAATATCCCCCCCATTGTATGAGCGCCCAGGGCCACGGACCGAGTCCTGCTGCCAGTGACAAATCCCATAGACTTTCATGGGCTCGGTGCCGAGTACCCCATTGCCCTGGTACTAAGTGCGACTCAACTTGGCGTCACGAACAGGATGCGAAGCTTGCAATTGTGAGTCCTGTGTGCCTATATTGAACTGTTTGGTGAAAAAGACTGTTTGCTGTTTTTGGCGCCAAATACCGCCATTTTGCCGCCATGTTGGCGCCCTGAGGCGCTGGTGAAGGTGGGCGTGCATTCGTGGGCGTGTAACCCCCTGAGGCGCGAAAAATATGGCCGCCCTCTCCAAGGGCTACTATAATGTGCCGTCCTGCCCCACTGCTAAAGAAATCCGCCTCCTCTTCATCCTCTATCCGAAGAGGAGGAGACGCAAATCCCGCCTCCACGGAAGAGACCGGACTGTTCCTGATGGAAACTACAGTCTGGCCTGGGACGAGATGGCGGAAGGACAGGAGAATCTGTGCAGAGGACCGGAGGCATACCGGCCCTGCTCCCCTGAAGATGTACGGCCTGTGCAAGAGCCGTCCCCGGATCGGGACACCGACCCCGCCATACTAGAGCTACAGAAGGAGAACGCGGAGTTGAGAAGGAAGCTCCAGAGCCATACAGATTTAAAGGAGACGGAGAGACGCTTGCGGGCCCAGACACAGCGGCTGCTGTGGGACGCGGTGTTCTCTCCTACAAGCATAACGCCGTCTCCTGATTTCCCGAAATCACTGCTGAAGAAGGCTGAGGGACGACCGGAGGATGCTACCAAAGTGCTGTACCTGATCCCACCGATGCGGAGGTGGAGGCGAAGGAGGCTGAGGAGGTCCTGCCCGGTCCGGAGTGCCAGCCAAGCCAGGAGGCCACAGCAGAGTACGGTTCCCCAGCGAGATCACCGGAGGGGTCCCAGCCGTCACTGCCAGAAATCGACTGGGGTGAGATGGAGCGTCTGGACGACATGACTTACGACCTCCAAACCGGAAACACCTGGCAGCACAGCGAGAGAGTGAAACGGCAGCAGGAGGAAGAGAGAAACATCCAGCGGTCCCGACAACGGCAGCATGAGGAGTTCATCGCTGATAAGGAGACCGTCCGCCGGGATAAAGGTACCCTACGGGAACCGCGGCGGCAGGGGTGCGTTACTGAGTTTCAGCTCCGCAAGGGCTGGGGCTTTATCCGCGAGCCGGGCCTCTTCGCAGGGGTCTTTGTAAGCCGCCGGGACGTGGAGTCCCACATACCAATCGGTCATCCTGGGAGGGACCTGATGAATGGGGACATTGTGAGCTACACCCGTCACTGGGGTATGAAGGGGTGGTATGCCCTGAACGTCTCCATCGTTAGTGACCCCGTCCCCGGTACCGAAGCGTCCCAGTCCCGGGCTCCCACCACACCAGGCCGTGCACCAGCATCGCCTCCTACATCGCAGTCGGTGACCTGCTCTACATCGCAATTGGCGACCTACCCAGCATCGCAATCGGCGATCTACACTGCATCACACACGGCGACTTACTCTGCATCGCCCTATTCTGCATCGCAAGTAAATGTGGCTCTTGCAGCGACGCAAACCGTGTCTTACCGCAGAGAAATACCCGTTGGGTCCCCCGTTGAAACAAGAACTGTGGCTACGCAAACGTTAATATCAGGCCATGACTTATTCGTAATGAGATCAAAGGAGCATCGCGTCGTTCCAGCCCCAGGAGTGGAAGACGTCATTGAGAGTTGTAAAAGTGAAGACCGGTAGGACCCAGACAGGGGTTTACCGCATCCAAGAAATGTAAAAAGTTTGAGAATTTTGAAAATTGCACTTTATTGTCTTTTATGTACGAGAATGTTACATAGTTTACATATTAGAATACCCGGCTGGGTACAAGAGAATTTAAAAAGTTAAAGAATAAATGTGATGATTGCATAGTTGCATAGAATACCCTGGTTGGGTAAAGTAAAAGTTAAAGTGAAAGTTAAATTATAATGTGGATTTCTAAAATGTATATATGTGATTTAACCCTTCATGGACTGAGAGGCTGAGGACTGTGCCAGCCCAAGAACTTGTCTTTGTAAATAGTTGCGCTTCGGTGCATTATCTTGGTTTTACATGAAACCATTACAATCTACCTCTGAAGAAAAACCCGTATGGTGTGGCCTAGAGTGAGGTCTGCAGTCAGAAGTCCTGCAGCCCACCCAGGACCCGCGTGGGAGGTTTTTGGTGCGGGTCCTCCACAAGTATCCTGTATTTATGAGCATGTCTTGATATTTGATACTTTTGTATTCTTCATTGTACAAATTGTAACGTTCAAGAAGCCTTAACTCCCAGATGGGAAGAGTTAAAATGTTGTTGTTTAATGCAAAACAAAAATGTTTTCTTTTTCTCTTTTACAGCCCGGGAGTGCTGTGTTTTACCAAGGGGGGATGTGTGGCCCAGCTACGCAGGCACACATAAAAATCCAGGAGAGTGCACAGGAAGGTAACAGCAACGCTTGATATTCATTCACAGTCACTCACACTTTCAGACACACCCATATGAGATATAAGGGGGAGTGATACGTGGCAGATTCAGATTAGATTAGTCTGGAGGAGAGAGATCTTGAGGGAGGAGTGTTCGGTTGAACTTCAGTCTGTTAGCTTCTGTCTAAGGACAGAGCAGCCATTCAGTCTCAGTCCAGTCTGGACTTTGGAGGAAACTGAGAGCTGTGCAGCGAGCTCTGGAGTAAGCTGACATCTCCCACAAAAAGCCACAAGTGCTTATGTTAAGAGCGTGAAGCAGGGCGAAGGGCGCAGTGGAGAAGTTAGAGAAGTGCAACAGGTATTGGATTACCTGCACTAAATTGCCGGACACCGGGGTCCGAAGCGTTGCTACAGTTTCAAGCTTAGTAACAAGAAAACCGGAGGCATCTGGACTACAGGTCGCAGAGAGCAGCCCTAAGTGTCAATACGTAACCGGAGTCAGGGAGAACGGGACTTTGAGTCAAGTGCACGACAAAAGTAAGGACTTAGTTCTCACCACTTTGAATCTCCAGCTTTCTCAATAGCTGTACTGCCCGGCCAACCTTGTGGTGGAGCCTTCTGAGTTAACTTCGCTTCAGGCAAGTTGGACTCACCTACATTTGAAGTAAAGGAGGCCTCTAACCTGCTCAGCGGTTACCCGAATGTGCACTCTCCACCCCGACCAGCTCCCCGGGATCTTCTTGAACCATCTATCAGTAAAAGGTATGAAAAGAAGCCGGATTGTGTGTGGCTGAATTATTAACTACACCCTGCATTATCACCATAGACTTCCAGGGACCCGTCTCACCTGTGGGAGACTTACTACCAAGCTGCCCCATAACATCCCCTGTGAAAGTCCTTATAGCAGCGCTGGTCCAATGGGCCAGATACCACAGGTGGCGTCACGAATTACCTATCCTAACAATCCCCTGTAAATATCCCCCCCATTGTATGAGCGCCCAGGGCCACGGACCGAGTCCTGCTGCCAGTGACAAATCCCATAGACTTTCATGGGCTCGGTGCCGAGTACCCCATTGCCCTGGTACTAAGGGCGACTCACACTCTCTAGGATTCATTCAGCAGAGACACGTCCACTTACTCCTCCTAAGACTATTCTTCCTGACTCTAGATTCCTGGGAGTGATTCATAATCAAGACCTACTTAAGGACATCAAGGAAGCATACCATGCGGATTCTTTGTTGGCTCAACCCCCAAGGGACGTAAGTCTTGTCTTTAAGAATGGTGTGTGGATTCAGGGACAACGTCTGTATATACCTGAAACAGTCAGATTGAGAGTATTGCAACTCATCCACGATTCCAAGATAGCCGGGCATAGGGGAATTCTAAAGACAGAAGAATTTCTTTCTCGTTTCTTTTGGTGGCCCACTTACAGGAAAGATGTCTTAAACTATGTCACTTCATGTGAAGTCTGTGCAAGATGCAAAACACCTCGCTCCTCACCAACTGGTCTGTTGCAACCTCTTCCCACCCCGTCCCGCCCGTGGGGATCCATTTCTATGGACTTCATTGTGGAGTTACCAACCTCTCAAGGGAAGAACACCATTCTAGTGGTGGTTGACCGTCTAACAAAGGCAGCTCATTTTATCCCTTGTGTCGGCTTACCCACTGCAAAACAGACATCAGACTTGATGATTAAGAATGTGTTTCGCTTACATGGAGTACCGGATGAGGTCATTTCGGATCGAGGGGTGCAATTCACTTCAAGGTTTTGGCAAAATTTCTGTGCAGCATTAGACATTAAAGTAAACCTTTCTTCTGCTTTTCATCCCCAGACTAATGGACAGACAGAACGAACCAATCAGACCCTGGAGCAGTATCTCCGCTGTTTTATCTGCCACCTACAGGATGATTGGGTGGATCTACTTCCACTGGCTGAGTTCTCTTATAACAACTCTCAGAGCGCCTCCACTAAGCAGTCTCCTTTTTACTCCAATCTAGGTTATCATCCTAACATTCTTCCTCGATTTCCCATAGATATGCCCTTGCCGGCAGTGGCTGAAAGAATCACTTCTTTACAAAAGAATATGGATCTTCTAAAGGAAAATCTAGAATTGGCTCAGGAAAGGTACAAGAAAGCAGCAGATAAATTTCGTAAACCTGCACCAGCTTTCAAGGTAGGAGATTTGGTCTGGCTGTCAACCAGAAATCTTAAATTAAAGATTCCATCGTCTAAATTGGGACATAAGTACATTGGACCTTATAAGATCAATAAGATTATAAGTGCTGTTGCTTGTCGTCTTCAACTACCCAGAACTATTAGAATCCACCCTGTCTTTCATGTATCCCTACTAAAGGCTGCAACACCCAATACGTTTCCTGGACGTTCTTCTCCTTGCCCTGACCCAGTGCTGGTCGATGGTCAGGAAGTTTTTATGGTGGAAAGGATTCTAGATTCCAGGTTGTACAGAAATCAGTTGCAATATTTGATTAAATGGCAGGGCTACCCAGTGGAGGACAACTCATGGGAACCAGTCAATAATGTAAATGCTCCTCGCCTGCTCCGCCAGTTTCATCAGAGGTACCCTGACAAGCCTGGTCTGAGGTCATCCGGAGGTTGTCCCTAAGGGGGGAGTAATGTACGGTTCTTTGTCTTTGTTGACATGTTCCTTGAAACTCAGTTTTCCGTCGGCCATTTTGCTTTCTGTCTTTCTGCAGCTCTTGCCCTCAGTTAATATGGAGTTTCCAGTTTTCATGTTCCCGCCCTGATTCTTCCCTCTTGCTTCTTAAGCAGCCTCAGCTGAACAATCAGTGCTCCTGAATCAAGCCTCAGTCAGTCTGTGACCTGACTCCTGAAACCTTGGACTTGTACTCCAGCTATTCCCTACTGAGGAACCTTGGAACACTTTTGGACTCTGGAAACCTGCTGTTTGGTGAATCCATGTTTGCAGAGGAAGTACGGTACAGAGAAGAGATCCTGAACCTGCTTTGGAGATTTATTGTAGTGCTTGAAGTTACTCTGGCCTGCTGTGTCTCCTGTCGCTGTTCCTGCAAACTGTGTGAACTTTTCAGCATGCTTGTATGAAGTAATACAAGTCATTTCATTTCAACCTATGTCTCCTGTGTTTTCCTCGCACCCAAGCACAAGACGCTATAGGAACTGTACACTATACATGACAGCGAAACACCGCCGCTGATACAATTATAGAAAAATCAAAGGAAAAAAGCACAATCGTGGCATTCTTATATGCTGAAGTTGGCTAAGAATACCATTTAAAGAGTTACTCCCCATCTTCATAGATTTATATTGTCTGATAGAGCAATTTTGCTTTTACTGCTTTGTAAAATGTTCAGCTGTTCTTGAGATATTAACACTTTTTCATTTACAGCTGGTTGCTTTGGAGACCGACCACTGCTGCTAAACCACCTATGCGCAGCGCTTGCAAGCTCTTTTCTGCTGAGCTTGTAAGAGCGGTTTTGAATCTGGCCAGGATTAGGAGGCAACGGCGCGCTCCAGCAATCCTGGCCAAAGTCAGTTCAGTGAGACAAGCTAGACAGTTGTGATGGTCAGTCTCCTAAGCTCCTAAGTATTAATATCTCATCAACACCTGAAAATTTTAATAAACAGTAAATTGCAAAAGTGCTTGTTTTTAGGATTCGGTGGATTTTCAAATGGTTTTCAGTGTTCGTGATGTTGCACTTATTTTTATTTTTAACTTTAGGAAGAGTGCAAATATGCCCTTAAGTGACAAAATATTAAACATTTTTGTATGACTCATGTTAGGTAATTTCAAGGCATTAGTTTTGACATTTTTTTGTTTTAAGGTCCATTTTTTATATTTGCAGTTATTGATGTTATTAGTGGACTAATGAGAAGTTGGGGTCAGGCAATTGGGCATTTCTGAGTCTACGCTCCCATTAATGAGATTTTAAGTGAGTTTTTTTTTGTTTTGCAGATTTTCTACACCAGTTAAATAAAATGGATTACTTGCAATTTTTCAAAAATTCGTAGCATAAAAAAACTTGCCAAAAACTCGCCTGTCAGCTTTAACAATCACTGCACCCATTGCCTCTTCAAAATGATAGCTTAACATCCACTCCAAACAACAAGGTAGACTGCTAAGCAAGCTCAACTGAACATCTCAATTTAAAGAGAATGTACTTTTAGCTTTACTGTGTAGAATGGTGTAGAATCAGCAGAGTCATCTCATAGTTAGAGGTTGGGGGAAGACCGGGAAGTCTATTAGATACAGAAAAGGCTCTGTTTAAAGCTGTCTAGTTTGTGTCTTAGTCTCCTGCAGAGGGGTTTGTACACCATAGGTACACTCCCATATTATATTTATTTAAAGATATGGTATATCTCTTTTTTGTTGCTCCCCCACTGTCAGGGGATCAGGCAAAACACAGGTCCATAACTTAATAGTCTCCAGTATCTGTTTCCGTTCATTGCTGTATTATCTGTACAATAAATAGTGTGTGTGCTTTCAAAATAATTGGCCCTCAGGAAAGATTTTAAAAAGTTCTTCAAACCATTTTTTTAATGTCTGGCCCATTATAGAAATTTTGTAATTTTCTTAGAATTTATTTGTTTTTCGTCTTGTGCAATGTTCAGACTAAACTAACTATTCTAGTTATACTGCTAAGGAAAAGAAACGTTATAATCAAAATAAAATCTAGAAGCTCCACAATGCTTTATATTTAAACTATAAAGTCTCAGTATGTACCAGTCAGCCATGGAAGTTCCACATGGTGTGATTTTGCTTTCCACTGGCCAAAGTCTCCTCCTTCTCCTTCCACATCTTAAATGAATCAATGCACCAAAAATATCTTTTTTAAAAAATAAATAAATTATAGAATCTTTTCATGGCCGTTGAAAGCTACGCAAGAACGTAGGTAGATGCCACCATACTACAAGACACTATTTTATGATGTTGCCATATTTTATATTCTTCTCACGAAGACCACCCCTTTTTAAAACTGAAGATGGCCTAGCGATTAGCTGCATCAGACCATACACTTACCGGGTAAGTCTTACCCTGAATCGGGGAAACCTTTTAGTACATGCTTGTCCTTCATCTGAATGGTTGACCATTTTAAACATGACAGGCCTGGGTTCACTAGGAAATGATCCCTCTGCAAAAATTTCAATGGGAGCGTTGTCCACTATTAAAGTCCTCTATGATGTTCTGTTGGTGATGAGACAACACCTTTTTATGATCGAATTTCAAAAATTGCCAGATTACCTTACTTTGAAATTCCATGTACCTAAAGACTCAGTGATCTTACTTCTGGGACCTACACCTTTCAGAAGAACACCAGTTCCCTGTCCCCTGACAGTCATCTGAGCCAAGACCCATCTCGATATTTAATGCAGACATGTCAACAGAAGTGGCTAGTTCTTATTTTATTCATGCTTCTCCCTTGTGTTTTTTTTTTTGTTTCTCCAAATCCACCATATAAAGACCCCATCGATGGGGTCTTTTTCATGTACTTCTAATTTATATAATGGTCTTCACCTTGGGGTCATAGCTCACATTATTCCTCAGGGGCGTGTTTTTAGGCTGCTCTGCATAATTTACTATATAGTGCTTGATGGCTTTTCCATCAGACACAAAAGTGCCCCCTATTCTCCAGACAGATGGGGGTGATCTGTCAGACATTTATCACCTATGCTATAGATGTGCCATATAGAAAACCCCTTAAATAATCCTATTCAGGGTTAACAGTTGCTGTCCAGGTGACATGATTAGTAATTTACCACTTATTTCTATTAATAAATTTATTCTTGTTGCTCAGTACATCGCCTATTTTGTATCGTACAGGAGTGTCATTGAATGTCATAGGATATCACAGCCTTTCACGAAGTTAAAGACCTTACAAAATTTCAGCAAAATAGTTTTAATTAAGGACAAATAGGTGGTGGGAGCAAGTTGTGTCAGTGGGGTGTGGACAGAGAATGCTGACGGGGTTCATTCCTCAGCTCCAATCTGTGACTACTCCAACCAACTCTGTGGGCTGATCTTGGATGTCAAAAAACCTTGAAAGTAATAGCCAAGCATCTGTCATTCTTTTTCCAAATTTATCTATAGTTTTGTGCTGACTAATTTCTCAGTGTTCTTTTTTTTTTCTTAAAGGGAATCTGTCAGTAGCATCATCCTTCCTAAGCCAGCTATATAGGCATGAAGGTTATAGAAAGTTGAATAAAATGATGTCTGTGATCTGATGTCTTAAAAAGTGTGGATTTCTATGGAATATGTAAATGAGCTGTTAAGATCTATGGGCTGGACATAGATCTCCATGAGAATCTGCCTTCAGAGATTATTATAAGTTTATGGGGGGTGCTAACAGTGTGAGACATGTAATAACTATCAGTCTGCTCTCCTGATCTACCTGTTCCATACTGGTAAAGCCCTCTTATTCATTATAATCTCTGAAGGCAGATTCTCAGGGAGATTTATTATGAATAAGAGGGCTTTACCAGTATGGAACAGGTAGATCAGGAGAGCATACTGATAGTTATTACATGTCTCACACTGTTGGCACCCCCCATAAATGTATAATAGATCTCCGTGAGAATCTGCCTCCAGAGCTTGTCTGGCCCATAAATCTTAACAGCTAACTTACATATAAAAAAATGTAAAATACTATGGAATAAAACATTGGGTTGCAGATATCTAGGTGTCCTTTTTCAACTTTATATGCTCTACATGCCCATATAAACAGTTTAGGAGGGTTTATTCTAGTTAGATTCCCTTTAAAATCAATGGACTGAACTTTTTAATGCTTCATCCAAAGATACTGTCTAGTAGGCTATGGGAAAAATAAGCCACACTTTATGTACTATCTACATTCACTCACAAACAGTAGGGTCACCACTTCCAATTTGACCCTGATTCTCAAGGGCTTTCACTTTGCCATCCCTCTCACTGTCTAGTTCCATCTAGTCCTGCCACTGTTGTGGTCTGGATTTGGCCGTGCAAAATCAAGACCATTTGGAAGGACTCATGAAACACTCTTTAGGCCTTGCATAACAACAATTTTTGTTTTTATTAGGGAGCCATCATTGGTAAGAACACTTGTTCCAATTATTGACGTGTGTAAACCTGCTGCCAATCACTTGATGAACAATGATATTCCATGTGCACAGAATAATCGTATTAACGATGCACATAGAATTCTGGTTGGCTTAGCTAAATAGGCCATTAAACAACTGCTGATCGGATTATCAAAATGGGTCTTTGGTTCACTCTATTCACTGCCAATCCTCCTCCTTATATGGGTTCTCTTGTGCCCCCACATGACATTGTAATGGTACAATATATCAGCATCACAAGGATGTGTCCTGGGCCTAGCACCATGTTTTCCCACAACCAGCAACTCCTTTAGACAAGGAACAAGTGTTTCTAGTTTCAATCACTTCATCGTTTGAGGGATGGCTCCAAAAGTCATGGCTGCCCATTGTACAAAGGTGTTCTGCAGGGCATGGCTGCTCATGGTCATGTGAAAAAGACTTAGGTATACTAATAGATCACAGACTGCACATGAGTCAACAGTGTGATGCAGCAGCAAAAAAGGCAAATACAATTCTGGGATGTATTAACAGAGTCATACAGTCTAGATCACGTGAAGTCATTATTGCCCTCTACTCCTCTTTGGTAAGACCTCATATGGAATGCTGTGTCCAGTTTTGGGCACCACATTTTAAAAAAGACATCAACAAACTGGAGCAAGTTCAGAGAAGAGCGACCAGAATGGTGACCGGTCTGCAAACCATGTCCTATGATGAAAGGTTGCAGGATTTGGGAATGTTTAGATTTCAAAAAAGAAAACTGAGAGGAGACTTAATAGCTGTCAACAAATATCTCAAGGGCTGTCACATTGTAGAAGGATCATCTTTATTCTCATTTGCACAAGGAAAGACTAGATGCAATGGGATGAACCTGAATGGGAGGAGACACGGATTAGATATTAGAAAAAACTTTTTGACATTTAGGGTGATCAATGAGTGGACCAGGCTGCCACGAGAGGTGGTGGTGAGTTCTCCTTCAAAGGAAGTCTTCAAATAGAGGCTGGACAGAAATCTGTCTGGGATGATTTAGTGGATCCTGCTTTGAGCAGTGCTTTGGACCAGATGACCCAGGAGGTCCCATCCAACTCTACCATTCTGTGGTCCAATTGCTCTTTGCAGGTCATGGCCGCCGCCCATTGTCCAATGGCTCTCTTCAGGGCATAATTTTGTTGTCCTTATGATCAAGCCCTTTAATGCTCTTCCAGCATCGTCTCTGGCATATCTAGTGCCCCAATACAATTATACTTTTTATTCTCCCTCATCGCTTTGTTTTTAAGTCTGATTTACATAATTTAGGTTCTGTTGGTGTTTGCACTCAGAATAGTTGACAGTTTTATTGTGCTAATCCATTTTATCCTCCTGTGCCCTGCAAACCCTTCACAATAACCAGGACCTTGCCAACGCAATGTGGAAATCGAACTGACAGTGGCAGGCTTCCAAAGCCAGCAGCTTGTGTTGGCTCTTTAAAGCCAGCCATTGAGTCAGCAGTAATGTGCATTAACAAGAGGGAGGCTGGAAAATGGATCACAAGTTCCCACTCATGAGAATGCAATATGTTTTAATAGTCCTCTGTGAACTGTCTGTTTCTCTTGGAATGTGCTCAGTTTTGGAACTTAGAAAAAAGAGCTTTTTTTCATTCATTTTATGTAGGAGTTTCGAGTTACAGCATCAGATTGAGGTTTCAGATTTAAAGACCGGATTACTATTCATAAAGTGCTACCATTTGAGGTATGGGGTATGATGTGGCTCGTGCCTCTTTAAGGCATTCGAGCAAGGTACTCATGGACAAGCTGCTGTTTCTGCATGCTCTGGCACCCTACAGGAAAAGTGTCCCATTCCCAGTGTGCCGTTAGGTGTGGGGTGCATCACACTCGCTTGTGGGCCATAGGGCTCCACTCACTCCAGACTTCCCTTTTCAGGAACGGCCGCACACAATCCAGGGTACACCAAGTGCTTTTCAACAGACAAACGTTTACTGAACATTTCACAGTTCTTACAGTGGAGCATGTGGGATAGGGGACAACAGGTTAGTCTTTCCCTCAGGTACCGGACATAACTTCAGCCATAGCACTTGTTCCTCTAGGGATCCCTCTCCACGCATGGCAGTGCACTCTGGTTACATAAATCTCCGCATGTCCATCTTCCCCTGCAGGCCTGATGATCCTGGCACCAATCTCGAGGTCTTGTGTCTGACAAATGGATCCGCATGGAGGAGATTTATGGCAATCTACTGACCCGAGTGATGGGCCCATATTGGCCCTAGCAGCCTCTGCACTTGAGATCCACGAAGAACCTACTTAAACCTTCCACTACTCCTAAAGCCCCTTAACCAGGCAATACATCTCCTTTTGTTAAAGGAGTTGTTTGGTCAAAAACTCACTGTGCGCTGCAGGGATTCGCTGGTTTCGTACTTGGGAACAGAGGACATGTATGAGTTATACATGCCCTGGCCAGTGGGCACGGCCTCACTCTGTATACATTAGTATGAGTGAGGCCGCACCCGCTAGTCAGACATGCCCACTGACCAGCCGCATCACTGGTCATGGCGCGGCCTAGGCGCTATACAAGTGTATGGTGACAGAGGCCGTGCCCACTGACCGGGGGTTTGTGTAACTCCTACATATCCTCTGGTCCTGACTCAAACGGGCGAAAACCCATGACATACAGTGCGCGTGCTGGGGGGAATTCAGAAGTCTGCAGTCACAGAGTGGCTGCAGACTTATCAGTTTAGACCGGACAACCCCTTTAACACTATTCTCCTACCATCTGTGGGCCTGTACTTAACATTAACTATTTCTTATCTATTTCCTAGCTGTACAGTATATTACTAATAAGCCTTGCTTCATTTATCTATAAAACACTTGTCTTTATACACTATCATGGTGTTTTGGCATTTTCCCGCTATTTTACACGTTACCATAACCCATTACGTAGGGATTATCCACATACACATTAAATGCATAACAAAAGATATGAATACAGTGGTTGTCTTCAGGGTAGGGACTGGGTAAGACAGTCAACATCCTCACACCTCCACTGCTTTTTAATGAAGTAATTAAATTCACGAATACTAATTGAGGAGCAATAATGAGGCACGAGGTACAATGTGTCCACCACCAAATTATCTTAAACGAAAATGTAAAAAGTGATACTTTTACTGTCTGGAAATACTCAATGTTGTAATATATCCATTGTTTAAAGTGAAGGCGAGTGGAGTAATCATTTCAATGTGACTGTATAGTGGAGCTTTACAACAATGGAGAAGACCCTGGTGGAGTCATCTAGACTTGCACAAGATCGATCTTCCTACAGATCGTTCTTCTATCAAGTCACCATGGCTCGAGATCGAGCAGAAGGCTGTTAAAAAAATAAATAAATAAATGAAATAAAAAAATTTCTACACATGTGAGATTTATAGGGGTCTGATGAAGACTGCCTTTGCCTGGAGAACTTCCTGTGGTATAGTGCAGTGTCTTTAGTTTCATCCTTGTTTTTATGTCCAGGCTCTAACTCATGACCCCATTTTTTTTAACTTTTTTATAATACTCTTATAATGTAGATTTGATCCTGTCTTTTAAAAATGGTTGACAGTGTGGTAAGATGCATACATTGATCTGATGGCTAAGGTCCCTGTTACCTGTGCTGATCGGATGGAAGTCCCAAACCTTAAACGGTGTGCTCTTTTTGCCATTGGATTGGCAGACCTAGTTAAACGTTTGTGAATTCATCACATCTTTATATGGAAATTTTAAAGATGTATTCCCAAAATCATAATGTGGTTTCTGATTTCTGAAAATGCAGAATTAAGGGTATGCCACACTAAACAACATCGCTAACGGGATCGCTAAAAAACGTCACTATTTAGCGATCCCGTTAGCGATGTTGTTGTGTGCGGCATCTGTCAGTGACGAGCTCCCTGCTGAGATCCTGCTGTGATCTCGCTCGTCGCTGACATCTTTCCGGACCCTATTTAGATCGTCGGCGCCCCGCAGGTAAGTATATATCGCTAAGTGTGGCACCTTTTTTAGCGATTTAGCGGTACTTTTGTACCGCTAAAGTCGTTAAGAAGATCGCTAACCGCGATAGCGTCGTTAACTATATTGCTAAGTTAAGCCGCACTTAGCGATATAGAAACAATCCCGCTAGCGATCGCATTAGTATGCGTCTTTATCGCTAGCGGGATTGTTTAGTGTGGCAGTACCTTTATTCTTGTACCAATACAGCTTATTTTTAAATATGATCATTAGGGTAGTGATACCTGTCAACCGGTGCACATTCTTCCCCCTGGGCTCTTTGCCCTCTGTTAGTATTTTAACTACTTTTCGATGGGACCAATGACGTTGGTCCAATGTACCTAAAGATCCTGTGCAATAAAACGTCTGACAGCATAGCATTTGCACCTATTGACTAATTTCTGGACACAAGATGCATCTACTGTATGTCTAATAAAATATACAATATCCTATCCTCATTTCCCTAACTGTAAATAGTAGTGATGTTTGTGGGGTATGCATAGCAGAAATGTACTACAGCCTGGCTAACTCCACACTTCATTGCATATTGGTCAAATAATTGGTCACAGTCACTACATTGAAGACTATCAATGGCTACCTCATCCATTGAAATAAAAATTGCTCATGTTGAGATTTACCATTGATCACCATCAGGAAGCACATATGAGGGAGGAAGGGGACTGCAGCACTGAGAAGCAGGGTGCTCCTGGAAAAGTGGTCTTAGCAGATCTGAATAAGATGGCTTATTAAGTTATGTGCAGCTATATGCACCAATGGGCTAAAAGATGAAAAAATACATCAAAGGTACAAGAGAAAACTGTTGTTGGGCTTTGTCTGTAAATTAACAATCGATAAAAAATTTAATTGTGTGAATAACACTTTAAAAATCATTCTTTGTTGGCAGAAAATTGACCCATATAATCGGGGTTTTTCTCATGGATGTAATGAATCAAAATGAATGATGGCACTTAGATTGAATTCATGCCAATCTTTTAACAGAAACCAGGTGGCATCCTTGTTCGGTCAGAACATATTCGGACATTTTATGTGATGTGAATAAAATTGAACCAAACTCGGACAAATAATTTGCAAACCCAAAGATGGATAACATGCATATGCCCCGTTTGGACATGTGACTAGAGTTGAGCGATACTTTCCGATATCCTAAAGTATCGGAATCGGAATGGTATCGCCGATATCACTAAAATATCGGCGATACCCGATATCGATACCGGAAGTCCCATGTAAGTCTATGGGAACAAAATATCGAAATTAAAAAAAACCCATTCTTGCCTTGTTGGTTAATTGTACATGAAGGAAAACAAGAAAGAGTAATGTAGAATGTATTGTGGAAGGTTGAGGAGACATTAAAGGCATAGATGTTTAACCCAATCAAATGGAATAGCATAAATATTTTTTTTTTTAAAGATGTTCGGATTGACGAAGAAATTGACAATGTTAACGTTTTTTATATTTTGGCAAATATGTATATTACACAACTTCCATGCTCTTCATCTTCACCTTTTTAACTTTTCACACACTTTCTCCTTCATAATCTTCTGCAGCATCATCTTTTTCATCAAATTATTCTTCATCTTCACCTTCTTTATCTTCTTCTTAAACTTCTTGCTATTCATCTTTGTTAACATTACTCATATTCTTCTTATTAAACTATTATTCTTATTCATATTCTGCTTCATCTTCTTCATCATATTCTTATTTGTGACAGAGAATCCTGTACTTGTAATCTGTCAAAGTATGAATTTTTCATCCTTCCGTTCTTGCTGTCACAAAAGATTTAAATTACAACAGTATTTGTCCGTGTTCAGTTTAGCCTGCAGCAGCAGGCATTTTCCAGGGGCACCACGAGGAGGAACGGACTCACCCCCATACACTGCTTAGTCTTCTTCTGCTTAGAATTTAGAGCATATATTTTGCTCTTCATTTTGGTCTTATACTTCATGTTCTTCTGCTTTTACATCTTCTGCTTATTGTTCTTGTGTCTCTTGTTCCGTATCTTGTATTTGTAGCACAATCTTGTACCAGCTGATGTTACTGGGACACGGTTACTAAGCAGGAGGTACCTGTGCTCCAAAGCACTACCAAGGACCAGCAGACGTTGCTGGAACTCGGATACCAAGATGGAGGCACCTAGGCCAAAGGCACTGCGGACAACCAGCTGACGGTACTGGAACCCGGAGGGGCAGCAGAAGGAAAAGAGCCAATGGCACAACCGAGGACCAGCTGACGTTACTGAACCCGGAGGGGCAGCAGAAGGAAAAGAGCCAATGGCACAACCGAGGACCAGCTGACGTTACTGGGACACGGTTACTAAGCAGGAGGTACCTGTGCTCCAAAGCACTACCAAGGACCAGCAGACGTTGCTGGAACTCTGATACCAAGATGGAGGCACCTAGGCCAAAGGCACTGCGGAGAACCAGCTGACGGTACTGGAACCCGGAGGGGCAGCAGAAGGAAAAGAGCCAATGGCACAACCGAGGACCAGCTGACGTTACTGAACCCGGAGGGGCAGCAGAAGGAAAAGAGCCAATGGCACAACCGAGGACCAGCTGACGTTACTGGGACACGGTTACTAAGCAGGAGGTACCTGTGCTCCAAAGCACTACCAAGGACCAGCAGACGTTGCTGGAACTCGGATACCAAGATGGAGGCACCTAGGCCAAAGGCACTGCGGAGAACCAGCTGACGGTACTGGAACCCGGAGGGGCAGCAGAAGGAAAAGAGCCAATGGCACAACCGAGGACCAGCTGACGTTACTGAACCCCAGTAACACAGGAGCAAGTGTTGACTGTGCTAACAGCACTTCCGAGCAACAACTGGCGGTGTTTGGAGCCCAGGGTCAAGGAGGATGTTTAAAATACTAGATCAAGTAATTTCCTTGTTACCTGTCAATTTTAAATGTCTATACTTCAAACAAGAGAAAGATAACCTTTACTACCATAGATGATGATTTCATTTAAACTAATATCTAGATAAATAAAGAATTGACAAACATAAACACATACATTAACATGTTGAACAGCAATGCAAACCACAAAATAAATTAGTTAAGGAATCTGCTATACGGTGTACATAAAAGCATACAAGTACATATCTGAATCCATTAATGATGGATAAGTAACAGTATGTACACCATTTTTATTGTATAGACATGAATGTCTGACTTCAAAACATCATCAGCATTACAAGTTATCTGTGACATTACTAAAATGTTACATTTGCTGAATAATGTCACTAAACAGTTTATACAAAATTATACAATTTCCATCATGTAATACTCATAATATGTGGCAATAATCATGTTTATTAACAAACATAACCTTTAAAAAGTGCATAGTGCATATTGAAAATTGCTATTTATGCCTGACTGTCGACTTGCAAGCATGACACGGATAGATAAGGTATATATAGATTGAGACTGCATAGCCACAGATGGTGAATGGCGATGTAATACGTAACCTCAATAAAGTGTGCGTCACTACTACATAATTTTTTTATATAGCTTTATAAACAGGGTACGTGGATGTATGCTTGCGCCTTTGTTTTGACGCACAGACTGCCTTCCTGCTGAGACGCGTTGGGTAGTGAACAGTTGTGTGCAGTGTTCACTGTAGTCTGAGGTTTTCCTTTTTGGAGTGCAGATCACGCTCCAGTTAGTTCTTCAACCACTGCTGTTGTAGTCTGCTGAGCGTGTGTCACTGGCACATCCTTGAAATTTTTCTCTAATTGTTGCTGCTCCACTCTATATACAAATAAATAAAATCTATTAGTGTGACGCGCTTCCATCCGTATACAATACTTGGTTGCAAACACTATAGAAGTACACAAAGGGGCCTTTCACACCTACTGAACAGTTGTGTGCAGTGTTCACTGCAGTCTCTGCGGAATAACCACACTTAGGCCTTATAACTTTTCAGACTTTCTTATCAATCTACCAAGATGAAGAAGGCAGGGATAAGGCACGTGGTCGTGGAGTTTCTTCAGGAGAGGACGTGGGATTCTGTGGCTGCTGCGGCCCCCAGTGACACAGCATCCACCAGTTTTCCCCGGGCCGTGAGCGTTCCTTTATGCGCACTTTTGTAGGAGCTCGGAGTACCCCCCCTGCTGCGGGAAGAACAAATTGAAGCCGTTGTTGTTTGGATCTCAGCCAATGCATCGACTTCAATTGCTTCCACCTCCTCTCAGGACCACAGCACTGTTGGGCAACCATCTGTCTCTTCACCGCCTGGCAAATTGCCCAGGCAGTCAGAGAGTTCTGTACAGGAGCCAGCTGAGTGTCTGCTTCTGTTCTCAGAATCTATTGGCTTGCAAACAGGGGCCCAGCCAAGCAGCATTCTGTAATGTGAAGAAGAGGGAGTATGCAGTGATGCGCAACAGCTGTGTCTCTCTGAATCTGAAGAGGCGGGTGAGACAGTGCCGATGGTCAGCACACCGCAGAACGCATCTGATGATGATGATGAGACCCAGGTGCCAGTTTCTGTTGAGCATGGTGCTGGCCAGACCACCCAACAGCAGGTGTTGGAAGAGGGTAGTGGAGATGATGAGGTCCAATACCCAACATGGCATGAAGAACAGGAAGGTGGTGGGAGCAGCTCAGAGGAATAATAATAATATTTATTTATATAGCGCCATCATATTCCGCAGCGCTTTACAGTTTAGCAGTTTCAGAACACAAGTCATAAGTAACAACGTTAACAATACAATAATTTAAGCTAAATAAGTCGCCCCTGCTCGTGACAGCTTACAATGTACAATGAGATGGGGGAGATACAAAGTATAGGTGTTTATATACAATGGTGCATTTACAATGATTTCCAGCCATCTTTAAAGGGGCTGAGGGATGGAGATAGTGAATGGGCTAGAGACACACACACACTTACACAGAATACATAGAATGACTTTGATTAGTGAATGTGATAGGCCGCTCTGAACAAATGTGTTTTTAGGGAGCGCCTGAAACCATGCAAATTGTGATTAGTCTAATTTCTTGGGGTACAGCATTCCAGAGGATTGGCGTAGAGCAGGAGAAGTCTTGGAGTCGGGAGTGGGAGGTACGTATTAGTGCAGAGGTTAGTCGAAAGTCGTTTGCAGAGCGCAGCAGTCGGTTAGGCGATAGATAAAATGAGGGAGGAGATGTAGGAGGGGTGCTGCACTGTGGAGAGCTTTGTGGGTGAGAACCAGTACTTTGGTTGAAAGCTGGGAGAGGCCTAGAGAAATTGGTTAGTGATAGAAGGAAGATAGAGGAAGACATTGCCCAACGGTACAAACAGGAGGGAGAGTTAGGCTGCAGACTCGGTTGCCTGTAGCCTCCAGTTTGGCACCTGTTCGGAGCAGTTGTGTTCCAAAAGTCAAAACGTGCGCTCCCCAGGACTTGCACTGCGTGGTCTTTTTTCACACACTTGCACATGATATTTGCTATGTGAAATGCAAGCTGTGTAATCAAAAATTAAAAATAGTAAAAGTGTCAGTCACCTCAATACCAGAAATAGTGTAAACATGTGCGGACAAAGCACGTAGTTGAGTTACAAAGACACACTGGAGATGTAGGCCAAAACCCACAGCAGCACCTACATCTTCAGGTTGTGTTGAAGCCTCTTCATCGAGCTCACACACAGCTGGTTATGCTTCCTCACAGGATCGCCATGGAAGAAACCTCGGCCACTGTTGTCCAGAGACAAACTGTTATTCCACACACAGCAGCAAGTTCCCTGTCATCCTCACACTCCCAGGCCACAAAACAGCCAGCGGTAGCACAGGCATGGGTATTAAAACACGGCCATACTCGCAAACCCTGCACGAGCAACCCGGCTCTGAATGCTGGCATTGCAAAACTCCTGTCCCTTGAAATGCTGTATTCAGGCTGGTGGAGACAGACAGTTTCCGTAATGAATATCATTGTCAATCCCACATTACAATGTGCCAAGCCGAATTCATTTCAGCAGGCAAGCCGCCCTGGTTCTGCAAAAGCATGTTGAGGGAAAAAAAAAAACATGCGCTACTAAAAGCCCTCAGTAGCAAGGTCCACCTGACCACCGATGCGTGGACCAGTACCCATTGTTATGATCTGCTACAACAGTAAGGAAAGAAGGGAATTCTGTCCCTACAATACAACTAAGCTGAATCCCTACGATGTAACGGGGAACCTGATCCTGCGACCAGACCCGCTAAAGTCCTCATCTAGTGTGAACGAAGACCTATAGTTGCGAGGGAGTAATCCCTACAAGATCTAGGGATGGGAGAAAAGGTGACACCTCCTAGTCCTAACATAAATTGTAGCATGGATAATTAAACAGAAAAATAAATACTTTGTGATCCAACATCAAGCAAAACTCACAGATTAAGGCACCTAAGCACCCGGCTAGCTTAACAGTAGATAATACAATGAAGTCAAGCAAAGCCAGAAGGGCGGAGCCAGACTAAATAGGGAAAAAAGGTCATGTGACCAGCAAACTGGAAACAAAACCTAACAAGAGGGTTTCAACACCCATGGCCAGGGACAATACCTTTCCTCACTGCCCATTGGGTCAATGTTGTGCAGCCGGGTATGATCTTGCGAGTGGCGCTGTACGTGTTCTGCCAACTCCAAGGATTGCAGGAATCAAGTCTGTACACATTGATTCCTCCTCCTATTCCAGTTCCTCAGAATCATCGCTGCAGGAGCCGTCACGGTCTACCTCCACATGGGACCCGTGAACGTTTACCTGTTGCGACCGATATTGAGCACAGCCGTGTCCAAATGTCAACAGGCCATCCTGAAATTAATTTCCATGGGGAATCTTAGCCACACAGCGCAGGAGCTCTGTAATGCCATAAAGCAGGAGAGCGACGTGTGGTTTTTGGAAGAGAATCTACAGGCAGGCTTGGTTAGTGTGTGACATTGGCCGAAATCTGGTGTCAGCTCTGGGCCTTGGCAACCTCACTCACATACCAGTCTGTCATATGTGCTCAACTTGGTCGTGCAGAGTTTTTTGAGGGACTATCCGGATCTTGATGCACTGCTGCACAAGGTCCGCCTAGAGTGCGCTCACTTGCGACGTTCCAGCATGGCCAGATTCGCTGATTGGCAGCTCTGCAACGCAGATTTCACCTTCATGAACATCGCATTATATGTGACGTACCACCAGGTGGAATTCCTCGTTACATATGTTGGAGCGGTTGTGTGAGCAGCAGCCAACAGTATGGAGTATCAGCTGCATCAGGCGCAGTCAACTCGCAATTTGCGGCGTTCACACTTCACCACTACTGAGTGGGCCTCTATAATAAGAATATAATATTATTTATTTATATAGCGCCATAATATTCCGCAGTGCTTTACAGTTTACAGTTTCAAAACACGAGTCATAAGTAACAACGTTAACAATACAATAATTAAAGCTAAATCACCGCCCCTGCTGGTGAAAGCTTACAATCTACAATGGGTGGGGAGATACAAAGTAAGGTGTTTATATACAATGGTGTTTTTACAATGATGGTCCAGCCATTTTAAGGAATGAGGGATGCATGGAGATAGTGAAATGGGCTACACCACCCGAATTACACATTTGAATGACTTTGATTAGTGAATGTGATAGGCCACTGTGAACAAATGTGTTTTGAGGGAGCGCCTGAAACCATCCAAATTGCGGGATAGTCCTAATTTCTTGGGTTAGAGCATTCCAGAGGATTGGCGCAGGCGGGTGAAGTTTTTGGAGTTGGGAGTGGGAGGTACGGATTAGTGCAGAGGTTAGTCGAAGGTCGTTTGCAGAGTGGGAGCAGTCGGTTAGGCCGATAAATATAAATAAGGGAGGAGATGTAGGGGGGTGCTGCGCTGTGGAGAAACTATGTTGGTGAGAACCAGTAATTAGAATTGGATCCTATAATGAATGGGCAGCCACTGCCCGTGTAATGAGTGGCGAATAACTCTATGAAGGATATCTGCCACTTTTTTCGTGCGTTTGATAGTCAACGCGGATGGCGAGTGCAGATGATCATAGTCAGCTGACTGTCCCCTTATCTGCCTGCTTCAAAAAACACTGCAAGCACTAAGGCATGAGGTTTTGGAAGAGGTGGAGGGATGAGGAGTCACAATTCCATCACCTTCTGGACAGTCACGCAACGTGGTTCCTCACAAAGGGTGGAGGACTTTCAAAGTACCATGCTGTATCAACAATTGAACCTCCAGAGTCGCTGTCTATATTTTCATAACCATTACAAACTTTTAATGTATTTACAAAGCACATAATGTACTTTTTGTCTATTCCTTTTGTTAATGCTATTGTGTTTCCATAAACTGATGTTACAGATTATGATACAAAGTTTTTTAAATTTTGAGTTTTTAAATTTTGTAAATTTATATGTATTTGAAGGACTTTGTGAGGAGGATGAGGAGTCACAAATTCCATCACCTTCTGGACAGTCAGCGCAACGTGGTTCCTCACAAAGGGCTGGAGGACTTCAAAAGTACCATGCTGTATACAACAATTGAACTCCAGAGTCGCTGTCTAATTTTCATAACCATTACAAACTTTTAAGTATTTACAAAGCACATAATGTACATTTTTTTTTTCTATCCTTTTGTAATGCTATTGTGTTTCCATAAATGATGTTACAGAATTATGATACAAAGTTTTTAAATTTTGAGTTTTAAATTTTGTAAATTTATATGTATTTGAAGGACTTTGTGGGAGGATGAGGAGTCACAAATTCCATCACCTTCTGGACAGTCAGCGCAACGGGTTCCTCACAAAGGCTGGAGGACTTTCAAAGTACCATGCTGTATCAACAATTGAACCTCCAGAGTCGTCTGTCTATTTTTCATAACCATTACAAACTTTTAATGTATTTACAAAGCACATAATGTACATTTTTTGTCTATCCTTTTGTAATGCTATTGTGTTTCCATAAACTGATGTTACAGAATTATGATACAAAGTTTTTAAATTTTGAGTTTTAAATTTTGTAAATTTATATGTATTTGAAGGACTTTGTGAGGAGGAGTCAATGGAGGAGGAAGACATCGCTCCAGAGGGAGGTAGACAATGCTCTAGTCAGTATGTAGACCAAGGGTGGGGTGATGCACAGCAGGCGGAGATGACGCCTCTTGCAGGGGACAACGTTTCTTGGCCAGTTGGGAGTCTGCAGCACATGGTTGATTTCATGCTGCAGTGGCTGAGAAACGACCGCCGCATCGAACACATTCACACCACGTCTGATTATTGGGTGTACACCCTCCTAGACCCTCGCTACCGGGACAACTTACAAAGCCTCATCACACCGTTGAACCGGAGGCGTAAAATGCGGAAGTACCAAGACACACTGGTGCAATCCATAATGTTCTCCATTCCAGCCGAGAGCACTGCTGCTGCTACTGATTTACAAAGCAGCTCTGTGCGTCGAGGCAGTGGAGACAGCTCTGCAACAAGAGGGAGCACAAGCAGCGCCTCTGCACAGGGCAAGAACAGTATGTTCCAAATGTGTCGAAGTTTTGTGGCAGCGCCACCAATGTCTACACCATCCGAGACGGCTCCAGTCAGCAGGAGGCAACATTTCCGTAAGATGGTTACAGACTACATGTCTTGCCCTCTCAGTGTACTCTCAGATGGCTCTTCCCCATTCAAGTTTTGTGTCTCTAAGCTGGATACATGGCCAGAGCTTAGCCAGTATGCATTGGAGGTGCTGGCTTGATCTGCTGGCAGTGTATTATCGGAGCGCGTCTTTACTGCTGCAGGTGGTGTACTAACAGACCGTTGCATGCGACTATCCTACGATAATGTACAACGGCTTACTTTTCTGAAAATGAACTAGGCATGGATCTCGCCTGAATTTGCCTGTCCGGTTTCAGATTAACTAACTGGTTGACAACGTTTTCCATGTCTCCTGTTATGTTCATCTTTCTACCACCTGAGCTATACTCCCTGGGCTACAACACTGCCAGTTGCTGCTCAGAAGTGTCGTGTCCACAGACCAATACACAAGCTATAGTAATAGTGGGGTTCAGTAACGCCTGCTGTTCCCTGCTGTGTGTCCGGCAAAAATTACTGCTACCTAGCTACACATGTTTAAAAAAACATGACATGTTAAAGTGGCTAGTGCTACACATAGATATCAGGCTACACCCTTATTTCTAAGCTGTAAACAAGTGAAACGTCAAATTTAAAACCATTCAATGATTAGTGTTGGTAACAAATCTGTAACTAAATAATTGTGACATATTATGGCAGATATCCACATGTCTAACACAAATGCTAACACAAAAGCATACTTATGCTATAGGGTACTGATGGTGAACCTTCTCACTCCATAACTTTGACCAATCCAACTCACATCATGCCTCAAATGCTGCAATGTTGGAAGTGCATAATGTGGGTTGAACTTTGACAACAGCTGCAGTGCGAAGGTTATCCTTCTGTGTTCTTGGCTTTTAAATAAAAGCATACAAGTAAATATAATAATACATTGTTGATTAAGGGACATGATGTACACCTGTAATATTGTGCAAACAATGGATGTAGGACTATTCCTCTTCAACATTACTTATATTTGTGTCATTTGAAAAAATACATATTTTAGTTAAAAATTAAAAACCCATGTTCAGTAGCTGTGAAAGGCCCGTTTGTGTACTTCTATATTGTTTGCAACCAATGTATTGTATACGGATGGAAGCGCGTCACACTAATAGATTAGATTTATTTTAAATGGAATGTAGCAGAACCAATTGGAGATAAATGAAAAGGATGAGCCACTGAGACACGCTCAGCAGAGTACAAGCAGCAGTGCTTGAACATGTAACTGGAGCGTGATCTGCACTCAAAAAAGTAAAAAAACACAGACTGAAGTGAACACTGAAACACAACTGTCCACAATCTGTGAAAAGCTCCTTTCTGTACTTCTATAGTGTTTGCAACCAATGTATTGTATACGGATGGAAGCGCGTCACACTAATAGATTAGATTTATTTTAAATGGAATGTAGCAGAACCAATTGGAGATAAATGAAAAGGATGAGCCACTGAGACACGCTCAGCAGAGTACAAGCAGCAGTGCTTGAACATGTAACTGGAGCGTGATCTGCACTCAAAAAAGTAAAAAACACAGACTGAAGTGAACACTGAAACACAACTGTCCACAATCTGTGAAAAGCTCCTTTCTGTACTTCTATAGTGTTTGCAACCAATGTATTGTATACGGATGGAAGCGCGTCACACTAATAGATTAGATTTATTTTAAATGGAATGTAGCAGAACCAATTGGAGATAAATGAAAAGGATGAGCCACTGAGACACGCTCAGCAGAGTACAAGCAGCAGTGCTTGAACATGTAACTGGAGCGTGATCTGCACTCAAAAAAGTAAAAAACACAGACTGAAGTGAACACTGAAACACAACTGTCCACAATCTGTGAAAAGCTCCTTTCTGTACTTCTATAGTGTTTGCAACCAATGTATTGTATACGGATGGAAGCGCGTCACACTAATAGATTAGATTTATTTTAAATGGAATGTAGCAGAACCAATTGGAGATAAATGAAAAGGATGAGCCACTGAGACACGCTCAGCAGAGTACAAGCAGCAGTGCTTGAACATGTAACTGGAGCGTGATCTGCACTCAAAAAAGTAAAAAAACACAGACTGAAGTGAACACTGAAACACAACTGTCCACAATCTGTGAAAAGCTCCTTTGTGTAGTTCTATAGTGTTTGCAACCAATGTATTGTATACGGATGGAAGCACGTCACACTAATAGATTTGATTTTTTTTTCTAATATAATGGAGCTGCACCAATTCCACAAAATAAAAAAAAAAAAAAAAAAAAAAAAGAGTCAGTGACACGTGCAGATGCCTACAAACAGCGGTGGATGCAGAGCAAACTGCAGCGTCACCTGCACTGTCACACACACACCTTGCACAGAGCTGTTAAAACAACACTGGCAAAATGAAGCTTTACACAGCGGTTGGTAAACTAGCCTGCCTCAAGCACAGTAGTACACAAAATCGCAATATCTAACTGTCCCTCAGAGTGAGCAGAGTAGCGTTCTGTCCCTTACTGAGTTCACAGCACAGTGACGCTAAAATGGCGGCGGCGCCTTTTATAGTGCATTCTGACATCATTTCAGCAGCCAATCACAGCCATGCCATTAGTTAAGATGACCGCAGCATTACAGGATGTGCCCACACTTCGTAGGATTCCTCATTGGCTGACTAAAATCACATTGCCTCTCAAAGAATTATGGGAACTTCCGATTCCGGTATACGATATGGAAAAAGTATCGGAATTAAGTATCGGAATTCCGATAACGCGAATATCGGCCGATACCCGATACTTGCGGTATCGGAATGCTCAACACTACATGTGACTGATACCTTAGTGATTAATTGATTTACAAGGACACCAATGCTCCATGATATTGAAGTTAAACGAAGTCTGACTATATCGTCGATCACCTCCGTTTTCAAGCTAAAAATGTGTCCATGTAAACAGACCCTTGAAGGAGTTGTTTCATGAGGACATGTATGTATGCCCCATTATTGCATATGGACATCAGATTTGTGATCAATCATGTGCAGCTCCTCAATTTTTTAAGCCGGAGCAGAAAGCTGCCCCCACACTGGTAGACTTTTTTTTGGACATATTTGTCATTCATTTAACTTCTGACAATAACAGCTGATGGTGGTTTCGAGAGAGGTTGATCACCAATGGCTTTCTTCAGAAAAGAGGTCATCTTGCCTCTAGCCGCACAAGCTGCACAAAAAAGAACAATTAGGGAATGGACATGTCACATGTAGGATGAAGTAATCTATATTCTGTCTCCTCTGTTCAGAGACTTTTCTGGCATATTGTACACCTTAAATAGTCAGTACCAGTCCTACATTATAAGTGGAGCAGAAGGTCTTTCCGCTATCCCTCATTATCTACTGGGCTCCAATCAGCCACTGTATGGGCAACTTAATGCCTTTGTAAGATTTTTCATTTTCATGCTCAACATGTTAACCTTGAATCAAAAAGTTTCATTAATCTTGGTGGTCGTTTCACTGATCTTAGTGACAGTAGTATATTGTGTAGACATCTTTTTTGTGCCAGCCTCAACATTACTGCTTCTTCAGAGGACTGGAAGTCAAAACATTTCCTGTTGTGAGGATAGATGGACTAAGGAACCTTGTCGCACTCATGTTACAATGGGGAAGAACTTAGTGACTGAGGTTATTATTAAAAACTCCATCTGTCTTAGTTCAACCAGGTCACACAAGGTCTTTGTGAAAGACAGTATGTGGTGGAATTGGGGCAGCCTGCAAATTTCAGCTGAACGTGGTAAAATTGCCTGAGGCAAGACACCAATGCATCATTGACCTTGTGAAGAGTGAATGAGGGAATGCCTATAGGTAAGCTATATAGGACAATGGAACTAAAACAAGCTTGACCAAAATGGCCAAAGTTGAAGATCTGCTTTTGTAATTGTAGTACTACGCTGATGATTTATAACCTAGAATAATAACAATGCGTATAAACACGGAAATAAATGACTAATAATGCTAACATAGGGTACTTGGTTGAATTTGGTTTGCTTAAAAAAGTCATTCCACCACAACAAGGTGTACCTAATCTTTTATTTTTAAAATTCTAGGTCATATTTTTCTGTTAATGGCAACAGTGGAGTGTTTCATCTACATGTTACACTTGTGCTGACTCATGTTTTTTTTGTTATACTCTGATACTGCATAGTATTTTTTTTCCTACTTGGATAAGAAGCTGCCATCCAATTTAGTTTTCTACCAGAACAATCATATTTTACCCAAGTTCATACTTAAAGTAATGGCTTGTGTCAAATCTCTTGTGTATTTTACTGGAGAACACATGGCACAAATCCAAGGCTGACTTTCTTATTTTCTTTGCTTCATGTTGCATAAACTCCATTTAGACCTCATTCAGACGTCCATTTTTTCATGTACATGTAATGCAGATGACCAGATGCAGCGCTCAGAGGCCACGAGTCAAGAACAGTCAGTAAACTGTGTACTTTATAGTAGTTATAAAACAATTGGCAGTATTAAACCATGCAAATCAATAATAAACCATATATTGATGCAATTGTAATAACAATGAAAGCACTTCGCTATATAACACGAATGTTCTCTTTACACCCATTCACAGGAGTTACCACGTACGATTTTCCTGCAGTTCTGGCCTTAGTGGGGGTCACCAGGTTTTCCTGCTAGGTGGCAAATCTTTCTGACAAAGTATGTTAAAGCACATTGAGCCTCCTACGCACCAACCGGCCCACTCCCCACCTGATGTCCTAGCCCATGCCAGCCCCGGTACCATATATTTATAGCTGGAAGTGACTGCCCTGCTCACTTGTGCTGTCACTCTGCAACCACAGATGTGCACTTCTGGTCGACGTCTCCTCATGGGTGTTCAGTGCTTGACTATCAGCGGATGTCTCCTTGAGCAGGAAGGAATGGGTCTCTACTCTTGACAAGTGTTGTCTGGTCCCTGGAACTTGACTTGTGTGGGGCGCAGGTCCTGTTCTTGAGCGGCGCAGTTTGGGACTCTGGGTCTTGACAGGCATCTTCTGGACCTTGTTAGGCCATGATCGGCACTTTAGTTGTGTAGGCTTTCCTCTGAGGCTGTCACGCAAGCCTCAGCTCCATCCCTGGTCTGTGTCTGCTCTGCTCTCCTTCTCGGTGTCAAATCTCCCTGTGGTTTGATACGCAGGGCTTTTATTTCCAGGAACTCTGACCTGTAAGTCACCTGACTAGGTAAGCTCCCCTTGCAATTATTTTAGTACAAATTGGTTCCATCTGGTTTCGCCTGGCCAGCATATGGCTGTCTTTCCTCACTGTCACATCACGCAAAGGGCATCCCAGCGTTCTCTTACATGCAAGTACTATCAATTTTTTTCATGAATATCACTTGTATTTGTGATTGTCACGGCACAGCTGTCGGGTGAACCTGGACCAGGGACTCCTTCCATGCACCTGACACTAGGGGGCACCCTTGCTCGCCCTGCTCCCCGGGATACTTTAGATGGCAAAGATGGCGGACTCTTCTTTGCAGGCTCTCCGCCCTTGCCTTTTCTTGGGAGTTAGCCCTCTGTCTGTTCTCTTCTCCCACCCAGGGAAGAGGGGGCGCTACTGTGCACCGTGGTACACCAACCCGACAAACAAGGCAACACAAACAAGGGTTAACAGAAAACACCAGGCATACAAAATATTCACTCACCTAAAACAGAGGAATCCACTGGGTGTGAAGGTAGGGGAATAAACCAAAACAGAGAAGGATAAGGAATTACCACACATACAAACCAATCAACAGTCACTAGTAACTCCTTCAATTCTCCTCATACAAACTCCTTTCCCTCCATTAGCTTGCTCAAGGATTTGTAACAGAGCCCATATTATAAAGGAAAGGGAGTGGCTAACAGAGCTCAGCTGTGAACACAGGTGTTTCCAACATGACCAATTAACCCCTGTTCTGCCAGAAGAAATAAACACATTTAAAATGAAGGAAGTGCTTCACCTCAGCGCCGGATTAGTAGCAATCTGATGCTGTGGTTTTATGTCTCCACAATGTCACGGTAACTCCGTGACAGTGATAGTCTATGGGGCCATCTATATGTTCGTGATTTTCAGTGTACCTTTCAGTCAGCAAAAATTCACGGATTTGTTGGATTTTGATCCAAGAATTGGATGAAAATCAGCAATGCAAGTCTATTCTGTGAAAAAATCGGAATACATACGAGTGCGGATCAATTTTCAGACTCAAGAGAAGGTGGAGATTTTTCTCTCTCCACATATGAGAAGCTGACAGTAGGACTGATTTTGATCAGTGTGGTCCATATTCTCATGCGTGAAAAAAAAAAGGACATCTGAATGAGATTTCACCTGCATGAGTAATGGATTTGATGTGGATTTTGTTTTGGTAAAATTGACATCGGATTTCAATTGTGAACTTGTCATGGGAACTTTGTTCCACCTAGATTATGAAATATGGTGGGCAAATGGTGCACCTGAGTGCCTATAGGCTGGTTTCAAGACATACAACCATGTTGCATATATTAGTTTTGTGGCTTTTGTAAAACAATATGCAACTTGTGTTGAATGGCTCTCCCAAGAACTCTGAGGCCGTACTATATGCTGATATTCTTGTGATTTCATGCAGGAGTTTACCAATTATTTTTTTGTGCGTAAAATCTGACAAACAAAATTACTTGTAAAGGGGAGGAGGATGGGACTGTTTAATTGCCTGATCCTTTTGTTTTGAAGGCAGATAAGTTGCTGCCAGATAAGCGATCTAACATTTTTATTGGCCCTTGTTTTTTCTGGTGAACTATTTACGAAGACTGGTCTTCTAGTGTTAAGACCTCAGAAGCCCATGGTGTACAGGTCCGCTGGCCACAAGTCAGAGCATACTTGTAAACATTATTAGAAGTCAAGGAGATTTTTTTTTTTCTTTTTGCACAAACCCACCTATTTTTAAAGAATTCAATACTTTTTCAGATCATAATCCATTTATGTTTAGGTAGCTGAGGAGAAAAAGCAAAAACGGCAATACACCAGAGAGGCTGGAACCTATTAGATTGCAGTAACCTGAACTAACCACACAACTAGAGGTAGCCGTGGAGCGTTCCTACATTGATCCTAGACGCCTCGTCACAACCTGAGAGATAACTACACCTAAAGGCAGAAAGAGGAAAGCTATCTGCCCAGGAGCAGATCCCCAAAGAAAATAGGAAGCCCCCAAACATGTAATGGCAGTTAGACAAGAAGAAGCACGGACACAGACAGAAAATAGAATGAGCAAACGCTGGGGCCTAATCTGTCTAGACAGAAAAGTACAGGAAAAGATTCTTACTGCAATCCAAAAAAACCCCTAAAAAATACTAACTCTTCTGATTGCAAAAACACCTGAGATCACACGATCTCCACCACCTAAATCAGATCTCTGGTGTAACAAAACTAAGCCGCAGCCACTGAAAAAACAGGAAAAAGCAAATGAACAAATAACAACAGTGGCTACAGATAAACTGAGAGGAGCACAGGACCCAGGAGGGGACTCGGCTGACCTCCACAAAAGTGCAGAGAACTATGCAAAAAGCAAGCACAAAAATAAAAGCAGAAAATATCTTATCTGAAAGCAGAAGGTGCAGGCAAGACTCATCAAACTTCCAAATGAACCAGGAACCACAATTGAGACAAGAACAATTGATCACCGGCAACCATCATGGGAGGGAACCTCCCTTATATCAGACCAGTCAGTGATCCCAGATTGCCATTCCTCACTGAAAGGTTCAGTACTGTCTGTAACCACCAGAGGGAGCCTCTGCTCAGAAACCATCTCTTGCACATTCATAACACCATTACTGCCTCATAAATGTGCATTTGGAAGCTGGGGATCGGTGTTATGGCAGAGGAAACATTAAAGGAGGTTTCAGGAGGTTTGTGTGACTTGCAGTGGTCTGCTGGTCTCTCCATTTTCCCAAGAGAATTGAAAAATAGAGGTTAAGGATAATTTCAGCAGCAGATGAAGGAAGGGAGACACACTAGTCATTACTAGTGGGTAGGCGGAGCCCACACAGGATAGAACACCTCAGATTAAAAAGAGTGTTGACCGGCCCCTCCAGCTCGGGCTCCTCCTACTCCAGCTCTCCAGTCTAAAATTTGAGGTCACAGAGGATAGTCGCTGCTGAAGCAGCTCCTCAGAAGAATTTTTTATTTTTATCGGACAGGGACTTGGACTCCCGTGGTCTAGAGGTCTCAGGGGTCTCAGCGCTGCTGGACCCCCACCTCTCCCTTGGCGGATCTGTATTACCCTGTAAGGTGGTCCCTGCAGAACCCTGCCGGCCCTGGGGGATGAGGATTGCTTCCCTGGCGGGGACGCAAACCGCGCTTCTGGGGTCACTGCGTTCCCTGCCCTGGGGGAAGCTATGGGCACAGCGCCACAAATCCCTGGGGGTCCCTGTGGCGCTCAGCTGGGTGAGTACTCAACATTTTATTGAATGTGTTTGAGTGCTTCAGCGGCTGCTGCGGCAGCCGCTGCTACATTTTTCAGTTTGGTGATTGTGTACTTTTGTCCGCAGGTGGATGCCTGCAGGACATGGGAGCGGGACAGGAGCGGAGAGCAGAGTGAGTCGCGCGCCATTTTTTTGAAGCCGGCAGGGGGCGTGGCTTCGCGTCTTCCCGTGCTTTCGCGGGCAGGAAGCGCTCTGAGCGCGTGCTTTACCCTGCCTCTTCTCTTCCGGCTTCCCTCTCTAGCGCGGCGGCCATTACTGACTGCCTCCTTGGGCTCCTCTCTCTCTGGGCTCCTCTCTCTCTCCGCTCCCCCCGACCGACCGAAAGGAGACACTGCACCGCGGCCAGCTGGGTAAGTCGCTTCTACCTTTCTGAGGGCAGAAGCTTGACCCCTTCACCCCCACAGCACAGGGCAAGGTACTGCCACACTAAGCGCTCCGCTAACGATCACAATAACGACGCATACTAATGCGATCGTTTTTTTGTGATCGTTTTGAAGTCGCTGGTAGCTGCCACACTGGCGATCCCATAACGACGCATAAGTGGTTAGCGATCTACTTAACGACTTTGGCGGTCATTGCGATGTACAAATCAGCGCAATATATTAGCGATCTCGTTGGCGTTCTTGTTTAGTGTGGCATACCCTTGAGACATTGTCCTGCAGCTGCTACCTCATAAGAGGCGCCTGGGGCTCGCACAACCTTGTCATTAACAGGGGTTGTGGGGAGTCTGCGACATTAACCCCTTCTTAGGCGGTTAACCCTTAATTGGGGGACAGCTGGGGTAGCTCTCCCTTTAAGAGCTTTAACCCTCCAGCGTTCGTTTTTTTCTTTTTTAAAAAAAAAAAAAAAAGACCACACTGTTCTAGTTGCCAGGTTTAGCCTGCCATATACTGTGTGAAGGCATGTCGGATCAGGGTCCAAGAGGTGCGGACCGTCTCCCAGATCCGCTACAGGATCAGTCTCGCGTATCTGACACGGAAGGCGAGTCTGCACAGACCTCGACGGTGTCTAGCGCAGCGGTCGGAGGTGTCAGTGATGTCAGAATGGAGACCCTCGCTCGTTCTATTGATGGCTTGTCTGTACTCCTAGGGTATTGGGTGTCAGCTAGATCCTCTCATGGCAGGAAGCGACACAGGCCGGTGCCATCCTTCCCGTGTAGCGACTCGGAGATCTCGGGCATGGAGGGTTCCCCTTCGAGCTCGGATGGGGAGATGTCCGACTCAGATAAGGAGGATAGGCAGGGACACTCTGCCTCTCTTTTGGGCCGTACAGAGGCTTTTATTGGAGCCATGAGGGAGGCGTTACAGTTTCCGGAGGAGGTAACTAGACGTCCTGGTAAGTCGGCCCGGATGTTTCAAGAGTCGCATAGGTCGCGATCAACATTACCATCTCTGGATGAGCTTAATGGGGCAGTGGAGAAGGAACGTCTGTGTCCAGATAAACGTTTTCAGGGGACACGGTTTTTTGAGACGCTGTATCCGTGTACGACGGAATTGATTGATAATTGGATTCCTTCTCCTGAAGTGGATGTCCCTTTATCCCAGCTTAGCAAATCCTCATTACTTCCTGTTAAAGGGAAGGCGAGTCTGCAGGATCCGCTGGACAGAAAAACGGAGATGGCGGCGAAATCCATCTACGAGGCCGCGGGTCATGGATTCAGAGCAGTGCTAGGGTCCATGTGTTCTTGTAAAGCTTCCCTAAGCTGGTTAGACCGTCTACGGACGGCGTGGCAAGATGGATCCCCACTATCCGAGGTAGAGGGGCTTTTCAAGTTGTTGGAGGATGCAGCCCGATATGGCAGTGATGCAGGTTTGGATACTGCGTCACTGCTGTCCAGAGCGCAATCCTCAGCGGTCACAGTCAGGAGAGCACTGTGGCTTAGACAGTGGACCGGGGACGCGGTTTCCAAGCAAGGTTTGCTATCTTTAGCTTACAAGGGTGGTCAGCTATTTGGATCTGACCTCACAGAGCTGATTGCCAAGGCAAAGGCAAAAGAAACAGCTTTACCGCAGCGAAGAGCTGTGACTTCTGCGTCTGGCAATATACAAAAAAAGGTTGCACTCTATCGTGCCAAAGCAAGTCAATGTGAAATATGAAACATGAATAGCAATATGGCTTTTGAATATTAGAAAAAATGAATGAGACGCTTTGCACAAAATTTGGCCAAATAATGCCTGCCCATACACCAACGTCAAGGTGGTCTCAGAACGTATGGGTCCCTACCTATGTGAACATACCTCTATTAGGCTGACATCTGAATTCCTGGGTGAATGTGGACACCTCTGTCAGTAAAGCTTGCCTTTTCTGGGTGAGCAGGAACCTGCTATAATTAAAATCACCACATGGTGATGGGCGGAGTGCTCGGTCAGTAAGCTAACATAGAAGTAAAAGAAAACTGACTGGCACATCCAAACCAGTGTGAATTAGGTGCAAACCAGGAGCAGCTACCTCCATAGACAATATTCAAAAAAAGGTTGCACTCTATCGTGCCAAAGCAAGTCAATGTGAAATATGAAACATGAATAGCAATATGGCTTTTGAATATTAGAAAAAATGAATGAGACGCTTTGCACAAAATTTGGCCAAATAATGCCTGCCCATACACCAACGTCAAGGTGGTCTCAGAACGTATGGGTCCCTGCCTATGTGAACATACCTCTATTAGGCGGACATCTGAATTCCTGGGTGAATGTGGACACCTCTGTCAGTAAAGCTTGCCTTTTCTGGGTGAGCAGGAACCTGATAGAGTGCAACCTTTTTTGTATATTGTCTATGGAAGTAGCTGCTCCTGGTTTGCACCTAATTCACACTGGTTTGGATGTGCCAGTCAGTTTTCTTTTACTTCTATGTTAGCTTACTGACCGAGCACTCCGCCCATCACCATGTGGTGATTTTAATTATAGCAGGTTCCTGCTCACCCAGAAAAGGCAAGCTTTACTGACAGAGGTGTCCACATTCACCCAGGAATTCAGATGTCAGCCTAATAGAGGTATGTTCACATAGGCAGGGACCCATACGTTCTGAGACCACCTTGACGTTGGTGTATGGGCAGGCATTATTTGGCCAAATTTTGTGCAAAGCGTCTCATTCATTTTTTCTAATATTCAAAAGCCATATTGCTATTCATGTTTCATATTTCACATTGACTTGCTTTGGCACGATAGAGTGCAACCTTTTTTTGTATATTGTCTATGGAGGTAGCTGCTCCTGGTTTGCACCTAATTCACACTGGTTTGGATGTGCCAGTCAGTTTTCTTTTACTTCTGCGTCTGGCAGGCCTAGTGCCGGTAGTAATCGGCGGTCCTTTCGGTCCAGGGGACGGTTCGGTCAGCCCTCTTGGGGATCGGGTCGTCCCTCTTTTTCAGGAAAAAAGAACGCTCAGAAATCCCGCACTCCCTGGAAACAGAGCTTCCACCGAGACAAGCGGGAAGCTGACAAAAAACCCGCTAAGGCGGACTGACGCCAGGTTCTCACTCGAGGGCTCTCGAGTGGGAGGTCGCCTGCTCCAATTCGAACCGATTTTGGCTTCCCGCGTGTCGGACGCTTGGGTGACGCGGGTTGTGTGGACAGGCTACTTCATAGAGTTTCTTTCTCGACCCCCAGACAGTTTTTGCCAATCTCGCGTTCCGTCAGAGCCCGAGCTATTTGCCGCTCTACTGCGGGAGGTCGGTTCCCTTCTGCAGAAGGGTGTGGTGGTACCGGTTCCGCCGGAGGACCGGGGAAGAGGGTTTTATTCCAACCTCTTTGTGATCCCCAAAAAGGAGGACAAATTTCGCCCCATTCTGGATCTCAAGAGATTGAATCGGCATGTCCGCACCCGGAAATTCCGCATGGAGTCACTTCGCTCCGTTGTGGCGGCCCTGTCGCAGAACGATTTTTTGGTGTCAATCGACATTCACGACGCCTATTTGCATGTCCCCGTCGGAAGGGCCCACCAACGCTTCCTCCATTTTGCCATAGGTCAGGACCACTACCAATTTGTGGCCCTGCCATTCGGGTTGGCCTCAGCACCCAGAGTTTTTTCAAAAATTCTGGCACCTCTCATGGCGATTCTTCGAAGACAGGGGGTTACGATTCTTCCCTACCTGGACGACCTTTTGATTGTGGCGTCCTCAAAGGAGGAGGCGGTGATGGCTCGCAATCTATCCCTTCAGCTCCTGGAGGACTTCGGGTGGCTGGTCAATTGGGAGAAGTCGTCTCTGGAACCGTCGCAGTCAATCCTGTTTTTGGGAATGCATTCGACACGGTACGAGCAGTGGTGTCTCTGCCTCCAGACAAGCAAGCGAGTCTTCTTCGACATGTACAGGTTATGAAGTCTTCAACAGCAATGTCCCTTCGAAGGTGTATGCGCCTTCTGGGTTTGATGGTGGCGTCGATGGAGGCAATCCCGTTTGCCCAATTTCATTCCAGGGCTCTCCAAAGGCTCATTTTGAACCGTTGGGATCGATCGCAGGTTTCACTGGATTGCAGTGTCATCATCTCCCGCAGGGTGCGAGAGTTTCTAGGATGGTGGTCACGTCCGGAAGTGTTATCCCTGGGGAAGTCCTTTCTCCCTCCGAGGTGGTCGGTCATAATCACCGATGCCAGCCTGACGGGCTGGGGGGGTGTCTGGAACAATCTCTGGACTCAGGGAGTATGGTCGTCGGAAGAGTCTGTCCTGCTGCCGATCAACATTCTGGAATTGAGGGCGATTTTTCTTTGCCTCCAACACTGGACGGTCCCTTTAAGCGGTCTACCAGTCCGAGTGCAGACAGACAATGCGACGGCGGTCGCGTATATCAACTATCAAGGTGGAACGAGGAGCTTCAAGCTCATGATGGAGGTGTCTCGGATCCTGGTATGGGCCGAGGCCAGGGTGCCAGCCATCTCTGCGATTCACATTCCAGGAGTTCGGAATGTCACGGCGGACTTTCTCAGTCGCGAAAAGATGGATCCCGGAGAATGGAGTCTTCATCCGGAGATTTTTGCACTGCTGTGCTCCCATTGGGGAACTCCCCAAGTGGATTTGATGGCATCCAGGGTCAATGCCAAGTTACCAACGTTCATGTCCAGGTACAAGGACCCGAAGGCTGTGGCGGTGGATGCTCTAGTGGCTCCGTGGGACCAATTTGAGCTAATCTATGTGTTCCCGCCGATATCTTTACTCCCTCTGGTGTTACGTCGGATCAGACTGGAGAGAGTCCCGGCTATGTTGATAGCCCCAGATTGGCCAAGGAGGACGTGGTTCTCGACTCTGGTGTCTCTTCTGGCAGCGCCTCCACTTCCACTCCCTCTTCGCCTGGACCTGTTAACTCAAGGGCCCGTTTGCCATCCGGACCTGAAGTCTCTGCGTTTGACGGCGTGGCTCTTGAGACCGAAATTTTGACCCGTCAAGGTTTTTCAGCCGAAGTCATTGCCACTCTGCGAGCTGCCAGAGGTCCGGCTACTACTAGGATTTACCACAAGACTTGGGAAGTCTTCTTTTCGTGGTGTTTGGATTCTTCAAGGAACCCGAGGATTTTTTCCATTCCCAATTTGTTGGCCTTTTTTGCAGTACGGGCTGGACAAGGGTTTGGCAGTTAGCACTCTGAAGGGGCAGGTTTCTGCTCTGTCCTTGCTATTTTGGAAGGCTATCGCTTCGCGTAGGGATGTACGTTCCTTTTTTCGCGGAGTAACCCGTCAGTTTCCACCGCGGAAGGCACTTGTGTCTCCTTGGCGGCTCAATCTTGTTTTGGAGGCTCTTCAACATGGGCCTTTTGAGCCTATGGACTCTGTTAGTCTTTCTTTGCTCTCTTGGAAGGTTGCCTTCCTAGTGGCGGTCACTTCTTTGAGAAGGGTTTCTGAGTTGGCGGCTCTTTCTTGCTCGCCCCCTTTTCTGGAGTTTCACCCGGATCGCGTAGTGCTTCGCACTCGGGGTGATTTTCTGCTTAAGGTGGTGTCACAATTTCATGTTAACCAGGATATTGTGTTGCCCTCGCTCTGTCCAGAGCCGAGGAATGCGAAGGAACGGGCCTTGCACACATTGGATCTGGTGCGGGCTTTGAAGTTCTATTTGTCTATTACTCAAAGTTTTCGGAAGTCGGATTCTCTGTTTGTGATCCCAGCAGGTCGTCGACGTGGTCAACGAGCTTCCAAGGATTCTATAGCTCGTTGTATTCGGTCGGCCATTTTAGAGGCTTACCGACTTAAGGGTGAACCTTGCCCGATTAAGATTCGAGCTCACTCCACGAGGGCTGTGGGTTCATCGTGGGCTTTTCATCAAGGAGCCTCGGCAGCTCAGCTCTGCCGGGCAGCGACCTGGCGCTCCGTCCACACATTTACGAAATTTTATAAGGTGGACGTCAGTGCTTCCGCTGATGCGAGGACGTAGGGTCCTGCAGGCGGCTGTAGTTTAAAGTTCTTGTGAACTTGTATTTAGCGCTAGTTGCGCATTTATTTAGGTTGTTGGGTATCTGCCTCTGTTGGTTTTTTTCCCACCCTTATTTTTGGACTGCTTTGGTACGTCCCACTAGTAATGACTAGTGTGTCTCCCTTCCTTCATCTGCTGCTGAAAGACGGATTTTGGTAAGAACTTACTTGTAAAATCCTTTTCAGCGAAGGAAGGGAGACACAGATCCCTCCCATGGCAGAAGTGTGTTGTTGTGTTTTCAGATGCGGCGTGACCCTTCTCTGATAGCGATTATCTGGGCTGAGGTCGGCGCGCTAAGGCTCTTTTCCAGCATTGCCAGCTCATCGCAGTGGTCAGGTTCAGTGAGTAGTACCTGGGACTGTGTGTTTTTTTCTGTTATAGGCATAACCTGTCTTTTTGTTCTTTCTCTGAAGTTCTTCAGAAGGGGTTATGTTGCTCCGCTGGTGATATTTGCTCTTCCTTAGCTTGTGTACGGACTGGAGAGCTGGAGTAGGAGGAGCCCGAGCTGGAGGGGCCGGTCAACACTCTTTTTAATCTGAGGTGTTCTATCCTGTGTGGGCTCCGCCTACCCACTAGTAATGACTAGTGTGTCTCCCTTCCTTCTTCGCTGAAAAGGATTTTACAGGTAAGTTCTTACCAAAATCCGTCTTTTATGCTGTAACCGTTAAAACTATATTGTCACAGGTAGCAATGATGTCTTGCCTCTAATAAAGGCCCTTATGGGGGCCATTGTGGTGGAAGACTCCTCTCCTCTCTTCACCCATAACTACTCCATATTATCACACATCAGTTGTCACGCTGTCTCAGGATAGAGGTGGACCGGGGTCTATGCTGACCCTAAACTGGGGTCCTGACTAGTCCCTCTACCTGGAGGTGCTGTTAATGGTACAGAGGTCCAGGCCGCCAGCCTAACCCTGTCTCCTGTAGATCCCTGACCACTGTAATCCAGTCCTGAGAAGGACCCTGATTACCACCAAAGGGAATGGGCAGATCACAGCTTACTAACAGTATTAGACACACGAGACAGACAAGGGGTAAAGTAAATACTGCCTTGCATACAAAAACTACAACACAGAGGGAACACAAAAGGTTAAGGAGATAAACAATAAGTGAGGAGAGGATTAACCACAACAGGCACTCTTAGCTTAAGTCTTCTCAGAAACGATCCGCTCTGCTGGTCAGAATGAATGCTTTCACCGACATCTCCCAAGCAAACTGGCAGGTATATGAAGGGAGCTAATAAGTGCTTAATCAACTGCAGCCGGGCGGGGCTGGACCTAGTCTTAGCACAGAGCTAGGTAGAATTAACTCCCTCACTGCCAAACACAAAGCACCAGCAACTCAGCTGCGAGAAGTCAGAATGTGTAATCGTGACGATCTTCGTGGCGATACACCCATGACAGTACCCCCCCTTCTACGAGGGGCCTCCGGACCCTCAGGGCCAGGTCTGTCCGGGTGAGTTGTGTGGAAGGTCCGAACCAAACGATCTGCGTTAATATCAGACGCAGGAACCCACGTCCTCTCCTCAGGACCATACCCCTTCCAATGAACCAAGTACTGAAGGGACCGGCGATTCCGACGTGAGTCAATGATCTTCGACACCTGAAATTCCAAGTTACCATTGACCACCACTGGAGGAGGAGGTAGAGGTGACGGTATAACTGGCGCCACATACCTTTTAAGCAACGATTTGTGGAACACATTGTGGATTTTAAACGTAGGAGGGAGGTCAAGACGAAATGCCACAGGATTAATTATAGAACTGATCCTGTATGGCCCGATGAACCTGGGACCCAGTTTCCAGGAGGGAACCTTAAGTTTTATATTCTTGGTAGACAACCATACCAGATCATTCACACTAAGGTCCGGACCAGACACTCTCCTCCTATCAGCCATACTTTTGTATCGGATCCCCATAGAACTCAGATTATTCAGCACTCCTCTCCACACTGAAGCAAGTGACGATGAGAATCGTTCCTCCTCAGGAACCCCAGAAGGGCCCCCCCCATTGAAAGTACAAAACTGGGGGTGAAAACCATATGCCCCAAAAAATGGGGACTTACCAGTGGACTCGCTCCGCCTATTGTTAAGAGCGAACTCTGCCAGAGGCAAGAAAGAAGACCAGTCCTCCTGGTTCTCTGAGACAAAACACCGAAGATATGTCTCTAGGCTCTGATTCAGACGCTCTGTCTGTCTGACCATTGGTCTGCGGATGAAAAGCCGAGGAAAATGACAATTGCATCCCCCGACGTGAACAAAATGCCTTCCAGAACTTGGACACAAACTGAGACCCCCAATCTGACACCACATCAGAAGGCAACCCGTGAAGTCTCACAATCTCCCCAATGAACACCTGTGCCAGAGTTTTAGCATTAGGAAGAGCAGGAAGAGCAATAAAATGTGCCATCTTACTGAACCTGTCAACTACAACTAGTATGACAGTTTTCCCTGACGACGGAGGGAGGTCCGTAATGAAGTCCATTGACAGATGAGTCCATGGACGCTCCGGGATTTTCAAAGGTAAGAGGGCCCCAGAAGGACGGGTATGTGGGGTCTTAGAGCGCGCACAAACCTCGCAGGACGCGACAAAAGTTACCACCTCTTTATTTAAGTTAGGCCACCAAAACCGGCGTGAAAGGAGATTCACAGTTGCTTTACTCCCTGGGTGTCCTGCCAAAGCAGAATTATGATGTGCCTCGATAACCTTTTGTCTTAACTGATCTGGAACAAACAGTTTCCCTGGAGGTCCTACAGGGGCGTCCCCCTGAGCCTCCAATACCTCCTCCTCAAGCTCAGAGCATACAGCCGACACAACAACTCCCTCCTGAAGAATAGGAACCGGGTCATCCGTCTTCCCGGCCCCTGGGAAACTACGAGATAAGGCATCAGCCTTTACATTTTTTGACCCAGGACGATATGTGACGACAAAATTAAACCTGGTAAAAAACGACCATCTAGCTTGTCTGGAATTCAGACGTTTTGCCGATTCTAGATACAGCAGGTTCTTGTGATCAGTAATGACGGTGACCGGGTGGACTGCCCCCTCCCAAAAGTGACGCCATTCCTCAAAAGCCAACTTAATGGCCAAGAGTTCCCTATTGCCGACATCATAATTCCTCTCGGCGGACGACAATTTTTAGAGAAGAAGGCGCACGGATGCCATTTACCAGAGACGGACCTTGAGATAATACCGCACCCACCCCTACGTCAGATGCGTCTACCTCCACAATGAACGGTTGTGATGCATCTGGTTGAATGAGTATGGGTGCCGAAGCAAAACATTTTTTCAAGGAGGAAAATGCTTGACAAGCTTTGTCAGACCACCTAGAAAAATCCGTCCCTTTTTTAGTCATGTCAGTGAGGTTTGACAACAGGTGAGAAATTACGAATAAACTTCCGGTAGTAGTTAGCAAACCCCAGGAAACGCTGCAGTGCTTTAAGATCCTCTGGCCGATCCCATTCAAGCACAGCTCTTACTTTCCCAGGGTCCATACGGAAACCGGAAGCTGACACCAGGAAACCCAAAAACTGAAGTTCCTGTACGGCGAATACACATTTTTCCCATTTGGCGTACAGTTTATTGTCTCGCAAGATCTGCAACACCTGTCTCACATGCTCCTGATGAGACACAAGATCCGGCGAGTAAATTAAGATGTCATCTAAATAAACGACCACAAACTGTCCCACAAGGTGGCGAAAGATGTCATTAACAAAATGTTGAAACACCGCCAGGGCAGTAGTCAGACCAAAAGGCATGACAAGGTTCTCATAATGTCCCTCCGGAGTGTTAAACGCCGTCTTCCACTCATCCCCCTCCTTTATCCTAATCAGATTATACGCCCCCCTGAGATCCAACTTAGAGAACCATTTGGCGCCCACAATCTGATTGAAGAGATCAGGAATAAGTGGGAGCGGATACGGATCTCGGACCGTAATCCGATTAAGCTCACGGAAATCCAGGCAAGGGCGTAGGCCTCCATCTTTTTTCTTCACAAAGAAGAACCCCGCGGCCACTGGGAAGATGAAGGTCTAATATGCCCCTTGGCCAGACTTTCCGAAATATAGTCCTTCATAGCCTGCCTCTCAGGACCAGAAAGGTTATACAACCTAGATTTAGGTAACTTAGCATCAGGAAGCAATTTTATAGCACAGTCATACTCGCGATGAGGAGGTAATTCTTGACACCCCTCCTCTGAGAACACATCCTCAAAGTCCTCCAGAAAAGGAGGTAAGGTTCTAGGCACGACCGCACTGATGACCGTGTTCATGCAGTTACTATTGCAAAATTCACCCCACTGGCTTATCTCTCTGGTTTGCCAATTAATAACTGGGTTATGTTTAGTTAACCAAGGAAGACCCAACACAATAGGAGTGGGGAGACCCTCCAACACATAACAAGACAATAGTTCTTTATGTATTGCCCCCACTCGAAGGTCAATGTTATGTACGGCTTGCAAAAAGCTACCTTGACCGAGAGGCCTGGCGTCGATAGAGAATATGGGGATAGGTTTGGCTAGTACACTCAGTTGCATACCTTGAACCTGGGCAAACCGAGCGTCCACCAGATTAGCCCCGGCCCCACTATCCAGAAGAACAGAAATCCTCTCAGTTCTCGTACCTACCACCACCTCCGCTGGTACGAGAAACTGAGATGGACCTGGGGACGAAATACATACTCCCAGATTGTCGTCCACCACACAACCTGGGATTAATAGTTTTCCGGCGACTTCTTGCTCAGTGCAGTACGGGATGGACACCCCTCAATAAAATGTCCCTTTCCCCGCAGAAGAAACACCTTCTTGTTTTGCGGCGCACCGCCGACCCCCTCCCTCGGTATGATGTCCCTCCCAACTGCATAGGTTCCTCGGAACAAACCAGGGGAACCTCAATATTAGGGACTTTAGAAGGAGGTGGAGTCATCACAGGGGGCGGAGATACCCCACACCTCTCCCGAAGCCGTCTATCAATGCGAATTGCAAGAGCCATAGCGGCCTCCAGTGATGGGGGAGAATCATACTGAGCCAACACATCTTTTAATTTATCAGATAAACCTTGACAAAACTGGCTCCTAAGAGCCGGGTCATTCCACTGAGTATCCGTGGCCCACCTACGGAACTCTGAAGAAAATTCCTCTGCCGGACGATCTCCCTGCTGTATCCTACGTAACTTCATTTCAGCAAGGGAGACCCGATCCGGGTCATCATATACCAGACCCAGGGCTGTAAAAAATCGGTCCACTGACTGGAGAGCCGGGGAGCCCGGGGGAGAGAGAACGCCCAGGATTGAGGGTCCCCTTGTAAGAGCGAGATGACAATTCCCACCCTCTGATCCTCACTCCCCGACGACCGCGGCCGCAGCCGAAAATACAATTTACATGCTTCCCGGAAAGTAAAAAACTTGTCCCGCCCACCAGTAAACCTGTCCGGGAGAGCCACTTTAGGTTCAGATCTGGCTTGCTCCCGGGAGTACAAAACCTTGGATTTAACGTCCGTCAGCTCCATGGACAAACTCTGCAACTGCTGAGCTAAATGGGCTACTGGATCCATGGTGGCTGGGGAGAATCTTTAGTATGGTCGGTGAAAATGTCACGCTGTCTCAGGATAGAGGTGGACCGGGGTCTATGCTGACCCTAAACTGGGGTCCTGACTAGTCCCTCTACCTGGAGGTGCTGTTAATGGTACAGAGGTCCAGGCCGCCAGCCTAACCCTGTCTCCTGTAGATCCCTGACCACTGTAATCCAGTCCTGAGAAGGACCCTGATTACCACCAAAGGGAATGGGCAGATCACAGCTTACTAACAGTATTAGACACACGAGACAGACAAGGGGTAAAGTAAATACTGCCTTGCATACAAAAACTACAACACAGAGGGAACACAAAAGGTTAAGGAGATAAACAATAAGCGAGGAGAGGATTAACCACAACAGGCACTCTTAGCTTAAGTCTTCTCAGAAACGATCCGCTCTGCTGGTCAGAATGAATGCTTTCACCGACATCTCCCAAGCAAACTGGCAGGTATATGAAGGGAGCTAATTAGTGCTTAATCAACTGCAGCCGGGCGGGGCTGGACCTAGTCTTAGCACAGAGCTAGGTAGAATTAACTCCCTCACTGCCAAACACAAAGCACCAGCAACTCAGCTGCGAGAAGTCAGAATGTGTAATTGCGACGATCTTCGTGGCGATACACCCATGACATCAGTACTGCAAATTATAGGCAAATGCTGACCCAAGAGCACGTGGGAAAGGCCCACTTGGTGTCTTTAAAATGGGTTCTTTGTGCCTCTGCGTTTGTGGTTTTTCTTACACCAGCCAATTGTAGTTCACAAATGATGCCAAAAGTGTTAGCATGGAAAATTCTTGCCACTTCAACCCCTCCAACCCCCCTGAAAATTTAATTTTTACCGGAATTCAGTCCTTCATCTTTTGTTTAGTTAAATGAATTTTAGAGTAAATCATAGGAAACTCTGCGGTTCCTCATTAGCATACTAATGAATAAGATCAGCTTTCCTAAAAATCTGCTTTCCAGGCTGTAATTATAGTAAACATCCCCTCCTTGTCTCTGTAATGTTCACCATATGTCCCACCACTTCATTTATGTCCAAGAAGAGTTTACAAGGAGGAATATACAATTCTGCTGTGGCCGTGCCAACCTCTTCACCCCCATCGTTAGGATGGAGGAGATTCTCGTCTGTTATTTTCTGCCACCGCAGCTTAATGAGACTCCAGCTAGTCCTTCTCCTCTCAAACATTTGGCCGCTTTATATACAATATTCTAAAGGCTGCACTGTTGGTGGTCTGCGGTGCAGAGTATGGAGCTGCTGCAATCATGCCATCATATTTTCTGGGATTAGAGGGCTTTTTTTTCTTTTTTTTTTTTTTTTGTGCAATCGACCCCCGTTAATAAGATACTTGATATATTCTTGTTAATAAGTACATGTTTTATTGGTTGCTGCAATTATATGCATCACAAAACTGTCTAATGCTTACTAGTGATTAGCGAACATGCTCTGATAAAGTCTCATCCGAGCATGCTCGGGCACTAAACTGCGGCGACCCAAACATAACTCACCGGCGCGCCTTCCCACCCACAATTACTGTGTCATAACAAATATTACAAGTACACTAATTGATGTGAGTCGCACAACACCAGGGTTATGGGGTACTCGGCACCGAGCCCGTTGAAGTCTATGGGGAATGTCACAAGTAGCACAGCTCGGTCCGTTGCCCTGGGCGCTCATTCAAAGGGGGATATTTACAGGGGATTTTAATAATTGTTCGTGACGCCACCTGTGGTTTCTGATCAAGGTGACCAGCGCTGCAGGGTGAATCCTCAGAGGGGTTGTTACTGGGCAGCAAGATGTTAAGTCTTCCACAGGTAAGATTAGTCCCTCTAAGTATATGGCGATGCAGGGTGCAGGCAATAAGTCAGACACACACAAGTCAGTCTCTTTCCATACCTTTACTGGTGGTATTTGCAGGTATGTCCCGGGAAGCTGCTCAGGATGGAGGATGCACATCCAGGTAATCACTGTGTAGGTTTAAGGCCTCCTTACTTCTTAATGTGTGAGTTTCCAACCTGCATGAAGCTAAGTTTAACTCCTTCTCCTTTCTACGCCCGGCTGATCTTGTGATGAGGTCTTTTTGTGGACAGAACAGTGTCTCTATGGCGGTACCTGCCAGACTCCCGTCTTCCTAACCCCGGTTACGTATCAGCACTGAAGGGCCCCTCTGCGACCTGAAGTCCAGCAGGGATTCCGGTTTTCTCTCACTAGCCGTGAAGGTTCTAGCAAGCTTCGGACCCGGTATCCGGTTGTGTAGAGTGGAGGCAGCTATCGTTGCTATCACCTCGGTCACTCTTTCCCTTTTGTCCACTCGCCTGTCGTCCTACACACACCTTAATAGGAGCACAGGCAGCAGTAGATGTCAGCTTCTCCTGAGGTAACTCCGTACAGAGATCTCGTGTCTGCTCTCCTGAGGTAACACCAACGACTACCAACTTTTAGCTAGATTGTCTTTATCTCACTGCTGTCTCAAGGGCTCCCTCTGGTGGAACCAGGAAAAATGTCAAGTGTTGTGTGCTTATCAGGTATTTGTGAATTACCTTTCTGTGCATACTCCTGGGAACATGTGTACCAAGCGCAGCTGGGCCACACAGATGGTTAAAGGTCAGTCACAGCTTTATTAATTTTATTTTCTTTTAAGATTAAGAAAAGCACTTAACTTTATTAAACCGTGCTCATCGCCAAATACCCTGTTGAATATTCACAGGCAAGTCAGCCGATGAGCCGTAACATACAGTGCCTACAAGTAGTATTCAACCCCCTGCAGATTTAGCTGGTTTGATAAGATGCAAATAAGTTAGAGCCTTCAAACTGCAAACGAGAGTAGGATTTATTAACAGAGGCATAAATCTTACAAAACAAAAAGTTATGTTGCTCAGTTGAATTTTAATAAATTTTAAACATAAAAGTGTGGGTTAATTATTATACAACCCCTATGTTTAATATTTCGTGGAATAACCCTTGTTTGCAATGACAGCTAATAATCGTCTTTTATAAGACCTGATCAGGCCGGCACAGGTCTGTGGAGTTATCTTGGCCCACTCCTCCATGCAGATCTTCTCCAAGTTATCTAGGTTCTTTGGGTGTCTCATGTGGACTTTAATCTTGAGCTCCTTCCACAAGTTTTCAATTGGGTTAAGGTCAGGAGACTGTCTAGGCCACTCCAACACCTTGACTTTTTCCCTCTTGAACCAGGCCTTGGTTTTCTTGGCTGTGTGCTTTGGGTCGTTGTCTTGTTGGAAGATGAAATTACGACCCATCTTAAGATCCTTGATGGAGGAGCGGAGGTTCTTGGCCAAAATCTCCAGGTAGGCCGTGCTATCCATCCTCCCATGGATGCGGACCAGATGGCCAGGCCCCTTGGCTGAGAAACAGCCCCACAGCATGATGCTGCCACCACCATGCTTGACTATAGGGATGGTATTCTTGGGGTCGTATGCAGTGCCATCCAGTCTCCAAACGTCACGTGTGTGGTTGGCACCAAAGATCTCGATCTTGGTCTCATCAGACCATAGAACCTTGAACCAGTCTGTCTCAGAGTCCTCCAAGTGATCATGAGCAAACTGTAGACGAGCCTTGACATGACGCTTTGAAAGTAAAGGTACCTTACGGGCTCGTCTGGAACGGAGACCATTGCGGTGGAGTACGTTACTTATGGTATTGACTGAAACCAATGTCCCCACTGCCATGAGATCTTCCCGGAGCTCCTTCCTTGTTGTCCTTGGGTTAGCCTTGACTGTTCGGACAAGCCTGGCCTCGGTACGGGAGGAAACTTTCAAAGGCTGTCCAGGCCGTGGAAGGCTAACAGTAGTTCCATAAGCCTTCCACTTACGGAAGATGCTCCCAACAGTGGAGACAGGTAGGGCCAACTCCTTGGAAAGGGTTTTGTACCCCTTGCCAGCCTTGTGACCCTCTACGATCTTGTCTCTGATGGCCTTGGAATGCTCCTTTGTCTTTCCCATGTTGACCATGTATGAGTGCTGTTCACAAGTTTGGGGAAGGTCTTAAATAGTCAGAAAAGGCTGGCAAAAGAGATCATTAATCCACACATGTGAAGCTCATTATTCTTGGTGCCTGAACTACTTCTTAATACTTTAGGGGGACCAAACATAATTCTTGTGGTTTGAGGGGTTGAATAATAAATGACACTCTGAATTAACTTTTAACGTTTTTAAAAAAAAAAAAAAAAAAAAAAAATTAAAAAAATTTTTTTTGCTGCAGTGCATTTCCCACTTCCAGGCTGATCTACAGTACAAATGTCACAATGCCAAGTTAATTCCGCATGTGTCAACCAGCTAAATCTGCAGGGGGTTGAATACTACTTGTAGGCACTGTATATCCTTTCATTTACTACCACTGTTGATCTAAAAAAATAACACATTCATTAACAATCATATAATGAAATTAAACTAGGGGAGGGAGGGTGGAACGAGCACCTCCTGGACCCAAATGGCTCAGTGCCCACTTTAAATACTAGGAAGGGGCTGTACTATCCACTTCTAATTTCCATTGGCCCTACAATTTTATAGCCACCCTTTGACATAGGGGTGGGCGGGAATGCATTGGAGCGTAACCATGATGAAAACAGGAGAGGGGCACCGCAGTCAGAGGTACCTTCCTTATTTAGAGCACGCCGAAGACACTTTTGGCAGGCACTAAATATGTTTGAGCCCCCGCAGCTACATGTCTTGTGACTGTTGGCCACAACACATGCAGGGATTGCCAAACAAACAGTCAATCATTGCATATGTTGCGGCTATCTAAAAGCCGTGAAACATGCAGCCGTGGGGACTTGAACATATTTTTTGAGCACATCAGTCACTCGACTAGCACCCAAGCATGCTTGGATAACACCTTGTCCGAGCACGACCGCTCATCAAAAATGCTTATTAATCTGTAGGCACGAGGATGTCACATAGCACCCTTTTATTCTTGCAGAATGTCGCCGTTGCCGTAGTATGGGTCTGTGTTAGATCTCAAGCTATCTCGCTAGTGCCGCCTATAGAAAGTAGCTACCTTGTAAGTTGATGTCCGTCTCTTGCTACATGATTGGATGATTCTCATGCTGTTTGTAGAGATCTTGGCCAAGTGTTAAGATCAGGGACGCTTGGTTTATTTTGTTCAACTTGAGATGATTGGCGCCTGAGTGATCTGGCATTTACTTTTCCACCTACTGCTATGTAATAACCATGTCATAATTTTTAACCATTGGAAGACTATTCTGGAGTCTCCACCAACTACTTAAACTTAAAGAAGCCCTCCACTGAGCTCTGTACCCCTCTGTTAGCTATCCAAATAGAACTGATCAGAGAGTCAGTCTTGTCTTAATTTGCTTTTCATGGAGAGACAAATGGGAACAACCCCTTTGTTTTGACAATTGTGGAGACCTAGCACCAATCAAAATGAATATCCCCTTACTATGACATGAAAATTTTACGGTAGGTTTACATTAAAACTGTGGTCTCGATCCAGCACTATATTGGAATTTGTCGCAATCTCTGAAAGCGTATATTCCGATGGGAACCCAACTGACTTCATCGCCTTCATTCACGTTGCTCTCTGGACACTGCTAGCTTCCATTCTGACAGCCTTCATCTTTCTCAGACATGTCTTTCAAAGGGCTCCCATTTGCTTTACGGTGTCATACAAACTCTTTCCATCAGCACTTTCTGGATGACTGTAGTGATTTGTAATGAGATTAATCTTGAACATTCATGATTACAGCGTTACCTCTTAAAAAAAAAAAGAACATGAACCTCACCTCCAAATATCATACATTGATCTAATGCCTCTCGGCAAAATTGATATAACTGAACATGAGGTTCTTAGTTTAACATTCTGATCAGACTGTATGAAGCCCACTGCCACGTCACGGCAAACCTCGTAGTGGGTCCTACCGCCCTAATGGAGCGTAGCCGTGAGCTGACCATTGCCACAGAGGCAATATAGCAGCAGGGCAGATGGCCTGGTGTCTCACAGCACCCATGCTGCAAGACTGAGTCCCCATGACTCCAGACCACGCCGCCCCACCAGCACACAACCACAGCAACAATGGCCGCCACACAGCATCACACCAAGTGTAAGGAGCAAAGAAACTCACCTCCATCAAGCTCTTCAGTGAGAGCAGAAATGGGCTAGACCAGTGTTTCTCAACTCCAGTCCTCAGGACCCACCAACAGGTCATGTTTTCAGGATTTCCTTAGTATTGCACAGGTGATAATTTTATCACCTGCTCAAGCATTAATTTCATCACCTTTGCAATACTAAGGAAATCCTGAAAACATGACCTGTTGGTGGGTCCTGAGGACTGGAGTTGAGAAACACTGCCGCTATACCCATTACTTTGCAGTCTCCTGCTAATTAAAATCACCTGTGCCAAATGGGAGGAGTGCTGGTCCAAGAAAGGGGAAAGAACATGCTATGCGCCAAAAAAAGCACGAACCGCACCTCCAAAAATCAGACTTTGATCTAATGCCTCATGGCAAAATTTATATAACTAAACATGCGGTTCTTCGTTTAATATTCTGATCAGACTAGGAAGACCACTGCCATGTCGAGAAGCATCAGATGGATGTATGATTTTTGGAGGTGCTGTCCTCTCTTATTTTTGAGCATACAGCGTTATCTCGCCTGCCTCCCTGTTCGATCATTGTCAATTTCAAGCTTTATAACCCTTTCCAATCCATTCATAAAGTTTAGCACATTTCGAGAGGGACTGTATAATCGCCACGGAGGAAAGTTTATTTTATCTGCTCACACAACGGGCCATTGTTTGTCATCTCTGTAAACTGGAACAGTCTATGGGTCCAAGGAAAGCGATGAAAACCTTAGAGACGAGAGAGCAAAGTTTCAATATTAAGCTGCTCTGTCTGGTGATGACATGTGCTCAATGTCTGTACATTCTGATGTGATTTTAGGGGATACATCTGTCGTAAAGTTGTCAATTGGATAATTGGCTGTGGGTTTAATACCACAAAATGACGTACTCACCCTTGCATTCCACCCCCTGCAACAAGTATACTGATCCAGTGGTCTCTGCTAAGCCAGGAGCACAGTGATATTACTGACCACCGCTGTGGATTCTGATTTGGCTTCAGGGTCAAGAGGTTTTTTTGGTTTATTTTTCATTTTTTCTTTTTAAGCAGAAAATCCCATTGACAGACTCTTTTTGTCCAAATATTCCCTTGTAAATTAGCGGAGCCCAGTGTGATCTACTGTTTAGACCCCAAGCCTCTGACTGGACTCATTGACACAAACTGGAATCAAGTGTTCAGTTTCCTTGCAGCACCCCCACAGGGGATACAAAACATTACACTGTACACCATAAAATCTATGAGCGGATATTTTCTATGGTATTGTTTGTGTCCAGAGGAATCTTTTTCTTAATGGAACGTCAATCTGGCTAAAAGTTTAATGGAGTATTCTCATCTCATACATTTATGCTACATCGATGGGTCTGTTAGATCTTAATGATGGAGCCCAAATCTATCTCAACCACCTATCTGATGACCATGACGATGAGATATAGGCCTTCTGTTCTTGTGTATGTGCGACTCTCTCTATTGAGTTCTGAAAAGCTTGCTCAACTTCTATGGGGATTAAAAAAAAAAATAAAAAAAAAATAAATTGATTAAGCTTTGCATGGCCGCTGCAACATGGGGGAGAGGGTACCCCTGTTTCTCAAAATGTGTTGTGGGTCCAATATCTTGAGTACATACCAAAAATATTTTGTCGGAATACTTGGAACACTACATAAACTTAGGGTATGTTGCTCTACACTCATTTTTCTTATGATTTTATTATTCTGCATTTGCTCCATTTACTTTTCCATTACATTTATATATTTTTTGGGGTTACTTTAAGCCCGAAGCTTTTTCAGCTTCCCCCTGTGTTCACCACTCTGAGAAATCTAATCCAATGTAGCAAAAATAAACATAATTAATGCCCCCGAAGATTAAAATAAAAGGAATTTACTCCATTATACTTCAACTGCTTTTAATGATTTTTTTTTTTTTAAAAACCTTTTTCATTTTCTTTTAGTGCCAAAGAAACTGCTGCTTGAATCCCAGCCAAAATCAACACATTACCAAGGAGTACGGCAAACACCCTTCACCCGCCTGCCGGAAGCGTATGACCGCGATGTGATTGGGGATGGGGTCCTCTTTCCTGATCCTGCATTCATAACGGAGCAAGTTCTACCAGGTAATATAAATGAATTGAGAAACCGAACCCCTTTTCACCTTTTGGAAAGGTTGAAATGGAGAGAATTGACTTGTTCACATGGGTCGGATACCCTGCAGATTTTCCGTACTTTATTTATTTTTTTTCCCCCTGGATGGAAAATCCACAGTTTATTCTTGTACAAACATTAAAGATGAGATTTTGTGAAATCCAATCCACATGTTACAAAAATTCAGATTTTTTTTTTTTTTGCTGATTTAAAAAATTATGAAACGTGATACATTTGGAAATTCCACAGCAGAATGTGAGCAATTTTTTTGGTGCAGAATTTTCCATAGTGGTCATGTTCCATACTTTCAGGGTCCACGCAACGTCGGACTGGAGCACCTTGGGCCCGCCAGAGAAAATCATTCTTGGGGCCCACTATGTAGCTACATAGAAATAAATACAAGACCACCAATTGTGTGGTAAAACGTGCTAATATCAGTGTATAATATAAGGTAGTACACGTCTTAATTGCGTAGCAGGGTTTGGGCTAGCCCCCTCATAGAATATAAAGTAGCCCTCCTCACAGAATATAATGCAGCCCCCTCATAGGGTATAATACAGCACCCCACAAAATAAAAATATAATGCAACCCCCTCATAAGTTATAATGCAGCTCCCACAGAATATAGTGTAGCCCCCTCATAGGGTATAATGCAGCCCCCCTCAAAGGGTATAATGCAGCCCCCCTCCACCTCCATCATTGTCCTCATCACCACCTCCATCATTGCCTCCTCCCCACCACCATTGTCTTTACACCACAACCATCATTGCTTTCTCCCCACCACCCCCATCATTGCCCATTCCAACACCTCCATCATTCCCTCTCCCCACCACCATCATCATTGCCTCCCTCTACCACCATCATTGCCTCCTTCCACCACCATCATTGCCTCCCTCCACCACCATCATTGCCTCCTCACCACCACTATCACACATACAGCACCACACACACACACCACACACAGACAGCACCACACCGCTCTTTCATACACACACAAAAAGCACTGCACCACATACACACACGCAGACACACACACACACACACACACACACACTCACCTCTCTACACGTGCCCCGCATCTAATCCCAGCAGCTTCCTCTGAAACAGCCGTGCTGAATGATGTCATCCAGCCACGCTGTGTCAGACAGGAAGTGCCGGGCAGGCGAGCAGGAAGGAGGACAGTGTCGGAACTCTGGGGTCCGCTCCAGTCCCAAGCTGGAGGGATTGCAATTAGGGTTCGCCACCCTTTAGGGGCCCACCTCCGGGGCCCCAATTCAACAGCACCAGCGGGCAGTGTTAGCCGCAGCTTGTTGCTAACGCTGCTCGCTATTAAAGAGAAATGGTATTCACTCCTCTCCACGCCCATGGGGGCGTGGGGAAGCGTGCATATTCATTTCTCTTTAGCAGCGGGGACAGGCTTTTGTCTCCAGCTGCTGCTCTGCTGGCACCAGGAGGGCCCCCCTTGACTCAGGAGCCCCATAGCAGCTGGGTGTGCTGCTATTAGCGACACGCCACTGGCTGGGGGCCCCTGGAGCAGTGAGGGCCCTAGGCAGCTGCTGGCCAATATGCCAGCAGGGGTCAGAGCCTGGGCCCACCAGAGAATCCTCCGGTTCTCCGGTGGGCCAGTATGACCTTGGGTCCACATAGGTCAGAAGAAATTTCCCAGAAAATCCAAAAGACAAACCTACACAGAATCACGTAGCAGATGTGATACAGATTTGCTTCTGCAAGAATTTTTGGGGATTTCCTTTAGAAGCAGAAAAAAATGAAAAATGTATTCTTGCAGATTTTGTTGTGGATCCACACGGGTAATCTGCAGCAAAATCGGTAACACCGCATTATGTGCGGATTAATCAGACTTCAGTGGGTAAGAAAAAAAATAATCTGAAATTAAAGATGCAACACAAATGAAATGCTTCAGAATTAAAAATCAGTGCCAAGAAAACTGCAAATTCGCTGCAAAAAGTGAATATAATAAACAGCAAAAGTAAAAACGACATTGCGGTGCAGATTTTGAGACCTTTGTCACTACCTTTTAACCACTTTAGGGTTTGTAAACTATAAAACTGTTAAAAGATCCCCAAGAGAGCAGTTGCAAAGAGTGTAAGAAAGTTTTCAAGAGAAAGGACAGACCGTTAATGTAAATGAGGTACTGTGTAATTCTTAATATGTCCTGGGGTGGCGCTGCAGAGAAATCTTGTTCAAAATTGTGTATTTCCAGAGAGTGCTTGCAAAAACAAGCAATTTTTGCAATTTGCTGATTCAAATTTCCATCCGTTCTTGAGATATTAACATTTTTCTTGTTTATTTGCAACTTGTTGCTTGGAGACTGACTACCACTGTTAGACAGCACAATACGCGCAGTGTTTACAAGCACTTTTCTTGCAGAACTTCTTGGCACTGTTTTTAAGGAAGGCCAGGATTGCTAGAGTACGCTGTTACCTCCTAATCCTGGCCAGCTTCAGTCTAGTATGAACAACTTAGACAGCAGTGGTGGTCGGTCTCCAAGAGAACATGCTGTAAAATAGTTAATACCACAAAAACCGCTGCAAATTTTAACAAGCAGTAAATTGCAAAATTGCTTGTTTTTACAAGCTCTATCCGATAGTAACAATCTATGAGAAAGGGAACAACCCTTTACTGGATTACAGCTAGAGATCCCAGCAGGAGGATATGATCTGATCTGTTAATTTACAGCAAGCAGAGATTGTCCAAACTGGAGAACCTCTGTGTGTTTCCAAGAAAAAAGCTGATTTCGGTATCTGATTGTCATCCAAGCGGAACGGTCCTGCCAGAAGCTGTCTGTGTAATTTTAATAAGCTTGTATGAGAGGAAGTGATTAATACATCTGTCTCGGGTCTAATTGGCTCCAGACATAATGCAGAAGTCATGGATCCAGGTCTGGAGAAATTCATCGAGACGGTGTCCAGTATGATCTCTTGTTTAGCTCATCAGCGGAGTGGTTTGTATTGGAGAAGATTTCTGGTTGTGTTCTGTAAAACTTGCCAAGAAAATATATTGGCGTCTCAAGTTACGCTTCTCGCAGACGGTGATCTTCTCTTACTCTGAAAGGGAAACTCCACAATGAATATTACATGAGGCAGCGACTTTAAAGGGAATCTGTCAGTATGATCAACCCTGCTAAATGTATATAAACTCATGAAGATCATTGAGAGTTGAATAAAATGATACCTTGATCTCTGTCATCCAAAGTTATATTCCCGAAAAATTCACCTTATTTCTTAATATGTAAATGAGCTGTTAAGATCTATGGGACGGATATAGATCTCCCTCAGAATCTACCTTCAGAGATTATATTAAATGAAATGGGGTAGTACCAGTGTTGGCCTTGCTTCTCAAAGACCGACCAGTAACATTGATTCAGCTACATGCAAAATAACCTTACCCTAGTGCACAAACTTACTTTTGTGTCTAGTATTAATTTGGGCTGCTTGTTTATTGAATGATTAGCTGATACCTTTTTTTTTCTCCAATGAATCAAATGTAATATTACTACTCCATTAGCATTCCTTCACAGGGGCCTACTGGAGGATTCTCCTGTTCCCCTGTGGGCCAGTCCGATGCTGGGTGTTCCCTGTGTGAGACCTGTAGATCAGGAGAGCAGACTGGCAGTCATTACATGTCTCACGCTGGTTACACCTTTTTTCATCTGATCAGAGCTCATTTTATACATTGATCACCTACCCTGTTTTGAGATTATCGAAGTGTGAGATTTGAGTTGTCTGTATTACCCACCTTGCAGGTAACATTAAGAATCCTTCATTGCTAGATTATCGGTCTTGTATGAGATCAAAGACCTCGCATGTCCCAGACAAGGGAGTGACCTCTATGTGGTATACATTAACCACCATAGTAACATTGACTGTTCTCCTTGTGTATTTTACAGACACCAAGAAAGGACAGGCGGCTGCCTTCTACCCAATCGATAATAACCTCTCTATGGGAGCCATCGATCCCCCTATCTCCAATCAAACCATGGCACCTGTGGGACAAAGCAATTCAGAGATGGCATTGATCAGCAATGTCTTGGCAGCTTACTCCTTTATTACAGGTCAGTGGTATGAAGACATACTTGCCTGTAATGTACAGCACGTACTGACAATTCTGATAGTTATTGTGGAGCTGTAGGGTTCCATCTGTCGTCGTATTGTACCTCCATATGGCACTGTATGACCGAAATATTCTGCCCTAAAAATAGTTCCTCTGTTGGAGAGAATCTCCATAAGTTCATCGCTTTGAGAGGTTCAGAGCAAAGTAATTAAGGGAATCTGGAGGTCCACTAAAGGGCCACAGCTTAGAAATTGTAGATAGACTTAATAGATCAAAGAAGGAGCTGGTGGAAATCGGAATAAAAGCCATCTCGTAAAGGGCAACCGGTGGATTTCAGTTTCTCTCCCTTTCCTTGTAGTGTAGCTTCAAAACCAAACACAGGTCATTAGCCTGCTTTTCATTCCAGAAACAATCCATTTTTTTTTCTGTAATCTTTTTGGATTTTCCAAAATGTCAACCTAAATTTGATCATAATTTTTTTTTTTTTACTTTTGTCCCTGGTGTCTGGTATGCTCTCTCGTGTACCTGAACAACGAGAGTGGCTGAATCCATTGAAATTCCCACTCATTTGTCCAGGATCTTCAATATTTGTATAGAATTTATTTGGTGCGAATTGAATTGCTATTAAATTTCCTTAGGGCACTGAGGTCTCTCCAGACTGGGAAGGGGGATATTAAAGAATCAAACATTTTTAAACTGGTCTTGCACCTGATTTATCCTGGCACCGAATCATCCTCTTGATCATCCACTGGCTCACTTCCACTTTTCTCTTCAGTCTCCTTTACTCTTTAGCGCCTCCGTTGTTCACTAAGCTTCAGGCAACAACTTGATTTCTCTTGAGTCTTAGTCTTCATCGGAGGTGCTCAAGTGGGAAGATCGAAGAGGAGACGAGAACTGGAAGGAGGAAGCTGATGACTCAGAGTAGAGCTGAGGTGCTGGGGAAAAAAAGTGATTTCATACTGATTTTTTTTTTTTTATTCCTTAAAAAAAGGTAGCAGTGTTGTGGCCAGAAGACTTGATTCAAGAGAACACAATTGCATAAAACTGGGCTGTAGAGCATCTAAATTTTTTTTTTGTGTGTGTGTGAAATTTGAAGCAATTGTCTTGAAATCGCTATGCAAATCTCTAACTTTGATCTCTTCATCCCTTTTTATACTCCGGAGAATTTTTTTTTTTTATTCTCCATCTCCGTTATGATAGAGAGCCTGTCATATCCATAAATACTATTAATTTTCCAGATATTCAGTTAATTTGTAGGTTAATGGTGTCTTAAAGCTTCCCATCAGCCGCACTAAAAGCCCGGCGTCTAGCAGAATATACCTCCAGCTTCAGTAATAGAGATGCTGCTGGTGTGGCTTTAGTCACCGTTCTGTTCTCAGTGAGTGACCACTATAACCACGTCCTATCACAATGACTGACAGCCAGCTCAGTGCAGAGCCGGCTTTTAGTCAGTGCCAGGGCACGTTACAGCCACCACATAGCTATGTACTGAACAGTGACTAAAGCATAGTTTCTGCGAGTATAAAAACAGAGGCTGCTGGGAAAAATAAAGCTAATTTCTTCCCAGTAGCCGAGCTTTCAGTGCGGCGGTTGCACGGCTTTAGAACGTAATTGACCTGCAGATTGACCTCATATCCGCATGTTACTAGCATATGGGGATGTGACCGGTTCTTTTTAAATGAGCTGAGACTTATAATAAGAATAGTCCTGAGAAGATGACACATCTCCAAGGATCCAGAACAGCAGCACACAACCACTTGTCCTAATAGACATTTCCGCCGCCACTCCTCGGTGTGATTATGAGCTGTAATCCACATGTGTTATTATGAGACGCCTCATTTTCTCATAGATGAAAGCTTTCCTTTTTTTCATTCGGATGTCTCTAGTTGCTTTGTTTGCAGATGAGTAATGTCTTCTGGCTTGAGCTCAGGTCTGAAGAACTTGATTTCCAAATATAACGGCAAGTAAAACAAACAGGCTATTACATATTTGGAAATATTTAGCCCTGAGGTCTGCAGTTGGATGGGTGACGCATTATCCGCGGGCTAAAGTCTGTCTGCTGAGAGGACATAGATGCTCAGCGCTGGAATATTGTTGATGAATATAAATATATATATTCTATTATATTCTATTCTATATTCTATTATTATGAGAGAGCGAGAGACTCAGAAAAAAGAGAAGATGGAGAATTTAAGTTCTCCATCTTCTCCGCACCTGGCCTGCGATTTTCGCGTACTAGGGAATCTGATTACACTACCATGGCACGTGGCTCAAATTCTGCCACAGTTTGCTGCTGTCATACACTAAAAGACACTTTTTTATGGCAAAAACTTGTTTTATGCATCCCCCATATTAGACAGCTTTAATTTTTCCATATTTCGGCCGACAGTCATGTGACAGTTTCTTTTTCTCAGGACAAGATGATGTTTTTATTGGTACCATTTTCGAGTACATGACATTTTTTGATTGCTTTCTATTCCGATTTTTGGGTGGTAAAATGATCAAAAAACAGCAATTAATTATCAATTTTACCATATGCGGAACAGTATAAAAAAAATAAGGCAGCTTTATTCATTAGGTCAGTACGATTACAGCAATATCCCTACTTATGTTTTGGCACTTTATCTATAGAAGAATTTTTGTGTAAAATTATTTTTGAATTGCTTTATTCTGAGAACTTATGGTATGTTCCCACAGTCAGTAAACACTGCGGGTTGGACGCTGTGTACATCCGCAGCGTCCAACCCGCAGCGGTCAGATGTTGCAGCATAGTGGATGAGATATCAAGAAATCCCACCTCCACTATGCGTTCTCTGGCACCCGCGGCTTCCCTGCGGAGATGCACATGCGGCTTGTCTTTACTGACTGAAGCATGTCTATTTATCTTGCGGAGACGCTCAATCTCCACAAGATAAATGTCACCCGTACAATGTAATGGGATGCAGTAATTCCGCATGGTTCAATGAACACATGCGGAATCACCTGCGTTGAAAAGCCGGCAGCGCTTTGGACGGAGCGGATATCGTGGGAACATACCCTAACGCATTTTTATTTTTCCACTGAGCTTCTTGGCGGCTTGTTTTTTGCAGACAAGGCTTTGAGGTTCAGACCAGGCCACTGAGTACAGATAGCAATGGAGATCCAGGCAGCCTGGAAGCAACTTAGGACAGCGCAGAAAGGAGGCCTCCAACCCATCTGGCTTAGTGGATCGTATGAGGTCCTCGATGCCTAAAGCTATGCTTGGTCCTCTGTTCCTTACTGTCCTGTGGTACTTGCCTGTATGGCAGGCAGCTTGAGCCTATTGCAGGTGTCGCTCCTCTATGGCGGCTCTGACTCTGATCTGCTGCTGTGCCTTGAGGCGTATGATGGGCTCAGGAGGCCTGTAATCTCCTACCCTCTAGATTTGGCTGTTGGGACTGTTTTACCTGTGCAGCCACGGACTCCGGCATCCAGTTTCAAGCGCTCTGCCCTGGGGTGAGCTTGGTCACAGCTCCAATCCCCAGCGTTCCCTAAACTTCTCCTGTCCTCTCTTTACTCTGCTCTTGGGACGAGCTCCTCACAGCTCCTGTCCCTTGTCCTTACAAGAATAAAAGGTAGCACACTGTAGCGCTATAGCTTGCGGACACAAAAATATGAAAAATGAATTGCATCACTGCCTTAGAAATATGAAAAATTGAGAAGTCTTATCGCATAAAAAGGACAATTTATGTGTACCTGGTAGCCACGTTAAGGCTCTTCTCGTATACCAGGTCCTAACTATGCCAATCCTCACTTAGAAAATTCTGCATGGGAACATATGAATCCTCTCTCCAGACTAAAATCTACATCTCTGTGGAGGGGTAATGAACCTGTTATAATTAAAATGCCTGTGACCACCAGGTGGAGTGCTCAGGTAGAATTTAAATGAATACATATCAAAAACTGACCGGCACATCCAAACATAGATCCAATGTGAACAGGTGCTAAAACCTAGAGTCGCCTTTTTATGCGCTAAGACTTCTCAATTTTTCTTATTTCTAAGACAGTGATGCAATTCATTTTTCATATTTTTGTGTCCGCAAGCTATAGCGCTACAGTGTGCTAACTTTTATTCTTGAATGTATAGGAGTTGGTGACTCTAGGTTTTAGCACCTGATCACATTGGATCTATGTTTGGATATGCCGGTCAGTTTTTGATACCTGTCCCTTGTTAAGACTCACAGACTGCAACTAACTAACTCCACCTCCAGCCCAGAATTTATAGGAAAGCTCCCCTGAAACTGGGTTTAGACCTCCCCCTTCTGGTCTGGAGTAAGAACAGTCTTGGATGTTGGTATTATCTGGCTAAGGGACCCCTCCTTGCTTCCAGGCATGTCATCGCCCCCTGTGAGGGCGACAATGCCACTGTGGCAACCGGACTCCTGGGGTGCCACACACTCAGTTCCTGAAATTAGGCCATATGTATACTGATTCATTGGCCTACAACAGTGTAATTGTCCTGTAACCTGTATAACATAACTGGTCGTCACACGACGTGCGTCATTTTTTATTTTCTTGTCTCCAAAGTTGCTGTAAAATCGTTGCATATTTACTCCACATTTTTGGAATATTGCATGAATCCCAGCATGATCACATTGAGTCGCACGTACCAGGGCTTTGGGGTACTCGGCACCGAGCCCGTTCACTTCAATGGGGGATGTCACGGGTAGCGCAGCTCGGTCCGTTGCCCTGGGCGCTCACTAAAGGGGGGATATTTACAGGGGATGATAGAATGTTTGTGATGCCACCTGTGGTTCCTGATCAGGGTGATCAGCGCTGCAGGGTGAATCCTCTGAGGGTTGTTACTGGGCAGCAAGGTGTTAAGTCTCCAACAGGTAAGACTGATCCCTCGAGGTATATGGCGGTGAAGAAGCAATAATGCAGACACACACAAGACAGTCTCTTTCTGTACCTTTACTGGTGATGAAGTTGCAGGCACGTCCCGGGAAGCTGCTCAGGGTGGAGGATGCACGTCCAGTAATCCACTGAGTAGGTGTAAGTTCTCCTTACGTCTTTATGAGTGTGAGTTTCTAACTTGCATAAAGCAAAGTTTAACTCCGTTCTCTTTGCTACGCCCGGCTGATCTTGTGGTGGAGCCTTCTTTTGGACAGAACTAGTCTCTATATGCAGGGCCCTGCTAGACTCTTGTTCTTCCTGACCCCGGTTACGTATCAGCACTGAAGGGCCCCTCTGTGACTTGTAGTCCAGCAGGGTCTCCGGTGTCTCCTACCAGTCGTGCAGATGCTGGTAAGCGCGGACCCGGTGTCCGGTGGTGCAGAGTCGTGGTAAGCTATCAATGCTGGTTGACCTCGGTCACTCTCTTTCCCTTTTCCACTTGCCTGTCGTCCTACTCTCACCACTATCATAAGCACAAACTAGCAGCAGATGTCAGCTTTCTTTTCTTCACCGCTCTCCAAGCGTCGGCACGCTTACTTTACTGAAACGCTCACTGTTGGAATCTCAGTGGACTCAACCTTGACCAGACCAAGTGGCAATCCTTTCCACTACACTGGACTCCACTATATAAGCTGAGTGATTCCTGAAGTCCTCAGGCTTTCCGATAAGTCTTTCTTTCTGGCTAGAGTTCCCTCTCAGCATGTCTGAGGTAACTAGCTCGTTTTCTTCCGTCTCGTCTGACAGGAATGTCTCTCTCCTCCTCACTCTGAGGTGTTCTGCTGTTCTGAGGTAAAACCAACAACTAGCTAACGTTCAGCTAGACTGTCTTCATCTCACTGCTGTCATTTCAAGGGCTCCCTCTGGTGGTACCAGGGAAAATGTGAAATGTTGTGTGCAATGGGTTATCGTGGATTTACCTTTCCGTGCATCCTCCTGGGTAACATGTGGCTCCAGTCACAGCTGGGCTACACAACATCATGTGAACATGCTCGTCAAGGTATGTTGACGCATTGTGTACTTGCGGATTTTCTTGCAGAAATATCTGCAACTGTCTCATTCATCGGAATGGGGTCATTTCTGATTAATAGAACAGATTTTGAGTTGCAAAAAAATCTGTAGTGCGGGAATTTACTCTAAATTCGTCTTCCCATGTGTGTAAACTCTACACTTTTTTTTTTCCCACTACGTTCTCTTCTGCAGGCGTTCTCCCCAAAATATACAGTACTTCTTTAAAAGATGCAACAACAAAAATAAAAATCGCTAATAAAACTTGTACAATAATTGGTGAAATCTGAATGAGCGCTTACTCTGCATCAGTGCAACCACAAGTGACTTATTCTGGAGCATCAAGGTTTCCTTGTGTCTTTTCAGGAGTTTGTGTCCAAGTTTTCTTTGTTCATGCTACATATACTGTATAGGGTACAAAAAAATCATGATAAATATAAGCTGGCACCAAAAACCTGTGTGTTAATGTATATAATTGTAATTAGAGAGCTCAATCATGCCTAGGGGTTACCGGGTTCTCCCCTAACTAAGTCCATGAAATCTGCAAAAAAAGACACAGTGGCACTCACCAGTGTTATTAAAGACCACCATTTTCTTCAAGACCTCACTCTCCCCTGCCAGTTTTCATGTGAAGCAAGTGGGACTGACGTCGGCTGTTTCGCCTCAGTCTGCGCTTCAACAGTAGCACTCCTGTTGGCTGCACAGGAGAGTGAAGCTCATAGGACTGACAATGGCCGTTTCATCCCTGTCCATGCTCCAGTTTTCACGTGATGTCTTGAATAAAATGGTGGATTTTAAGAGGACTGGTGAGTGCCACTAGGTTTTTCTTTGCTCTCAACCATATATATTTAGACTTTGTTTTTACGTCTGCAGATTTAGCCCACAAAAAAAAATAGAACTAAAGTTTCCTTCCTAATCCACTTGCTTTAAAAGAGTTGAGAACTGTGGAACGTAATCAGATCGGCCATCTGCTGTTTTTTGTGAGGTCCATACGGACTTTGTAGAGTTTATGGCACTCGTTGCCACCGACTTGTCTACAAGCGTCTCGACAGCGGCGTTGTAAGTGATCAGAACTACTGATGAAATAGCTGTGAGTACATTTGGCCCGGCTAATCGTAGTGTTTGCACCTGCTAAACTATTGGCCATTACATGTCCAGCACAGCTGTCCCGCTCCTATAAATACCGAGACATTCCTTCACGAGCCGCACAACCGCATTTACTGGTCTAAGATGTCGAATGCCTTTATTTATAAGTTGTAGTGCTACCAGCGGAGTCTTAAAAGGTCCAAGAGCGGCAGCTGTAGCGTAAAAGTCTGAACATGAAAGGATAATGTGAGACTCGCACCGTAAACGGCAGCGCCATATGCCGCCGATTCTGACCCAAGTGTCCTAGCGTAACCGTGTGATCATCTACTAGGCACGATGCATATGGAAGAAGCTAAGGATACTCTTACACCTAGAAAAAAAATGGAGGCCGAGGTACAAAAACTGCTAAAAAGGAAAAACATGTTTTTGTTGTGCCATTAGCTTAAATTCCTAATTGGTTGCTATGGGCATCTTTCATTTTTTAACAGTGTTGTGACTGGTTTCTATAGGCAACATTAAGGCCCCTGAGTAGATTTATGAAATAAGTTATGAAATTGTCATGCTGTATAGCAGATATATATATGTGATGTCAGTAATCTATATCAAAAGGGCAACATACTATAAAACATGCGCATAGATATATGATAACATAGAATTACCTGACAGAATGTCCAGTGGGTCAATACGGAATCCGTTATACGCTGTCTCCGGCTAGAGGGTGACCGGGGTCTATGCTGACCCTAAACTGGGGTCCTAACTAATCCCTCTACCTGGAGGTACTGTTAAAGGTACAGAGGTCCAGGCCACCAGCGTAAACCCTGTCTCCTATCAATCCTTGCCAACTGTAATCTAGTCCTAAGAAGAACCCTGATTATCACCAAAGGGAATGAACAGGTAACGGTTAATGAACAGAAAGACATACAAGAAAGACAAGAAATAAAGTAAATAAAGTCTTACATACAACACTCACACACAGTAGGAACACCTAAGGTCTCAGAGATAAACTATAAGCTATAAGAGTAAAAACAACTAAGGAGCTCTTAGCTTAAGTATTCTCAGAACCGATCCAGTCTGTTAGACTACATGAATGCTTTCACCGGCATCTAACAAGCAGACTGGCAGGTATATGAAGGAATCTAATTAGAACATAATCAAAAGCAGCCGGGCGAGGCTGGACCTAGTCTTAGCAAAGAGCTAGGTAAAATTAACTCCCTCATTACCAAACACAAAGAAACAGCAACTCAGCTGTGAGAAGTCAGAGTGTGTAATCGCGACGATCCTTGTGGCGATACACCCATGACAGAAATAAACCATTATGAAATAGTGTTGCCCGTAGCAACCAATTTCATAAGTCTGTTTCAGGGCCTGAATATTGCCCATAGCAACCAATCACAGCAAAGCTTACATTTTTCAAAAGTAATCTTCGCAATGAAAGCTGTGCTGTGATTGGTAGTTTTGGGGAAACGGACATGTTTCTTTTTAGCATTTTCATAACTTTGTTCTCGTTTCTCATAGGTGTAAAAGTATCCATAGGATTCCACCCATATATATTGTGCTTAGTAGACCATCATATGGTTACATTAAGAAACTTCAGGCAGCATCGGTGGCATATGGCGCTGCTATTTTCACTGCAAGTCTCACATTATCCTGTTATGTTTAGACTTTTCATCTAGGTGTAAAAGTATAGCGTAAAATGATGGGGCCAATCACTGAGTGGCTTTCATTTCTAATGACCCTTTTGAAAACAGAAAGCTGCGCTGCGATTGGTTGCTTTGGGCAACATTGACTGTTGTCTTTTCAGTTTCATAAATTTGCTCCTCATTTATCAAATTCTTTGTACTGTATATTACCTGGAGGTTTTCCCTATTGAGATCAGTGAGACTTAGTTGCAATAAAAAAAAAAAAGAAAAAGTATTTTTGCTACAAAGGTCAAAACAAGTAAGGGAAAAAAATTCACTGTGTGAAAAAGATTTTGAAAGTTTTTTTTTATTTTTGTTTCCAAAAAAAACACCATAGAGTATGTGTGGAAAAACTCCAAATTCTCTTACCTGTTGCGTTCACACATACACAATTGTATCTGCATTTTTAGTGCAGCTTTTCCAGGTTGAAATCAGAGACTTGGCAGCAGAAAAACTGCAGCAGAAAATGCACCTAAAACCACACTAAAAAGAAAAAAAAGCAAATTTAAAAAATCTGCATCTTTTAAGATATGCTTACCTGTCTGAAAAGGCCTCAATACTGATGCACTGACAGAGTGCAGCGGACCCAAGTAAAATGGCGACTACACAGGTGCATTAATACCAAATTAAACAGCCAGCCTACAATCAGGGATTGGCCGTGTGGTACACCAGTGCACAAAAGTACAATCTGTATATGGCAATGTTCACACTAGGAATGCAGAGCATCTGGTATGCAGCCTATTAATGACCCTTATGCGGGCTGCCCAGTGCTAACTATAATGCATTCAATCCCTGATTGAAGGCTGGCTGTTTAATTTGGTATTAATGCACCTGTGTAGTCGCCATTTTACTTGGGTCCGCTGCACTCTGTCAGTGCATCAGTATTGAGGCCTTTTCAGACAGGTAAGCATCTCTGCCTGTGAGTCGCACCACAAGTGGGTACCAGGGCTATGGGGTACTCGGCACCGAGCCCATGGAAGTCTATGGGGGATGTCACTGGCAGCAGAGCTCGGTCCGTGGCCCTGGGCGCTCATACAATGGGGGATATTTACAGGGGATTTTAGTAATAGTTTGTGACGCCACCTGTGGTTTCTGATCAGATAGACCAGCGCTGCAGGGTTATTCTTCTGAGGGGATGTTATTAGGCAGCTAGATGTTAAGTCCCCCACAGGTGGGACTGTTCCCTCAAAGTCAATGGTGTTGCAGAATAAGTCAGTCACACACAATTCAGTCTCTATCCATACCTTTACTGATGTTGTTGGCAGGTATGTCCCGGGAAGCTGGTCAGGTTGGAGAATGCACATTCAGGGATTGCTGAGCAGGTTTAAGGCAATGTGTAGCCCTGGTGTAAGGCACACGCAGTACCCTGGAGGATGTGTGGAGAGATAGCAGTTTAATGCTCTATAAACATTCATTCCAACACACACTTAGACACGCCCACAGGTATATATATAGTCTAGTCACATTCAGGGAGTGGTCAGAAGTCAGTGTGGAGTCATTCAGAGGTCTAGTCAGTCAGCAGCAGAGCTGAGTGCAATCTGTGTGCAGTTCAGAAAGTGGAGTCCAGTACAGGTGAGCCAGATCACCTCAGCCTGGTCAGAGCTGTGGCCCACTAGAAGACAGACTGAGACATTTATTAAGAAGAGAGAAGTGAGTTGCAGATATACTTCAGTCTCCTGTCTCAAGGACAGTGAAGGTTCAGAGACGTGCTCCTGCCTAGAAGATTACTGAGAGTCTGGCAACAAGCTCAAGAAAGAAGTTAAGAAAGGGACTGACTTTATTAACCTGTGAAGTGAGGAATGCTTATGCTACAAGCGTGGACAAGGCGAAAGGCACAGTGGTAGGAATTCTGAGTGCTATAGGATTGGAGAAGTCCTGCACGTTGTCACCGGTCACTGGAGACCGAAGCACCACTATAGCTTCACGCATGGTGGTAGAAAACCCAGAGGCTTACTGAACCTTAGGTAACAGCAAGCAGCCCTGGAGTGTCAGTACGTAACTGGGGTCAGGTGGAATAGGAACTTTGAGCTAGGCCAAGCAGAGAAGAACCTAGTTTCATCACAGGAAGGCTCCGACCACAAAACTGACCGGGCAGTACAGCTTGGAGATAGCTGGAGTTTAAAGAGGGAACTACGCTTCATGCTGGTTGGACTCATCTTTGTGAAAGTAAAGGAGGCCCCTAACTTGTCCAGCTGCTATCTTGAAACACATCCTCCATTGGATCAGCCTCCCTGGGACCTGCATAACCATCTTGCAAGTAAAAAGGTATGGAAAGACGCTGATGTGTGAGACTGTGTTATTTGATTGCATTCCTGCACAACCTGCCCATTACTATCGACCTGAGGGAAGAGTCCCACCTGTAGGGGACCCGACATCTAGCTGCCTCACCATCCCCTCAGAGATCTACAGCAGCGCTGGTACAAATTACCAGAAGACTACAGGTGGCGTCACGAACTGTAAATATATCTATCCCCTGTAAATATTCCCCCAACATACGCCAGACCGCCAGGGCCACAGACCGAGCCACCGCTACCTGTGACAAACCCCATAGACTTCCATGGGCTCGGTTCTGAGTACCCCATTGCCCTGGTAATCCACAATTGTGGTGGCGGGTCGACACAGCCTCCTTTCTCCTTGAAGTGTATGTGAGTCCTAACTTGCATGAAGTCAAGTTTAACTCTTTCTATAGCAGCTTCGCCCGGCTGACATTGTGGTAGAGTCTTTTCTGTCTCTGATGCTCAGAGGCTGGCAAGAACGAAGTCCTCTAAGCTTGGCCTAGCTAAAAGTCCTTGTTCTCCCTGACTCCAGTTACGTATCAACGCTTAGGGCTACCTTCTGTGACTTGAAGTCCAGCAAGGATTCCGGTGTATCTTATTACTAAACGTGAAGTACTAGCAATGCTTCGGACCCCGGTGTCCGGTTAATTAAGTGAAGGTGATCTGTCACCTTGGTCACTTGTCCTTCTTTCTCCACTCGCCTGTCGCCCTGCTCTTGCCCTTAACATAAGCACGGGTAACAGTAGGTGTAGTTGTCAGTTGTTTTTCCAAGCTCACTGACCTGTTCTCAGTTGCCTCGATGTTACAACTGCTGTAATCCCTTTCCTTCTTTCCTTCAAAGACTCTGACAGAAGTTCCTGATAGCCACTCTGGACAAACTGATTTCATGCTCGCTCTGAGAGTTACTTTCCACGTTCATAGGGAACACAGGCAGCTTGTTCTGAGTAACAGCTTCAGATTCAAATGTAGCTCTGACTAGGCTAGAGTGATTCCTTCCCACTCGTACTAGCCTCCACTTCAGTACAAAATGAACTACCTGAGCTCTGTCAGGAATCAGTCTTCTCTCCTCTCCCTCCAAGACTGAACTGCTCTGTCCTGAGACAGGAAACTAATCTAATCCCCCTACTGACTGACCTACTACTGCTCGTCACACTAACTTAAATAGTCTAAGTTGCCCTCTGGTGGCAGTGTTGGAAGTGTGTGATGTGAATGAATATCAGGCTTCACAATTACCTTATCTGTGCATTTTCCAGGAGACATGTGTACCAAGCGCAGCTTGGCCACACATCTGTTTTTTTTTCTTGAATTTTGGATTTTTTTAATCCGCTTTTTGTGGCTTTGATCTTTTAAGATATACATTTTTTTCACTATGGTCTGTCAGTAAAAAAAAGCCTTAAAGTATTAAGTATGATTGCACTGTATCATTTTTAAGTTTTTGTCACAATTTTTTCCAAATTACAGCAAAAACTAATTTTTTTGCCTCCATTTTCCAAATTTTCTGCAATCATGATTTTAGTCCCAAATAATGCCAGTAATACAATTTTCAAGAGAAATCCATGCATTTTTGTTGGGGTTTTCAAATATGACTGTCAAGTTGCAAAGCTGCAAGAAAAACATGTAAAAGTTTTTTGAAGTTTTTTTTGTTTTGTTATTTTTTGAGCATTTTTACTTTTTTGTTAAGCTTTGAGCAGATTCCAAAAGGTGTCATCACCAATGCAGTGACTTTTTTTTTCCCTTCCAATTTATTTTTCCTCGCGAGGAGATATTCCGAACCTCATTGGAAAATTTTTTTTTGCAAACACTTTATTGTATGACCAGCAATGTGAATTTCCCCTTGAAATTAATAAAAAAGTTATGTTTTCTGATGCAGATTTTGAAGTGAATTCATTGCATTTAGACTGGCAGATTTCTGCCCATAAACAAGCACTGACTGTCATGGGTGTATCGCCACAAGGATCGTCGCGATTACACACTCTGACTTCTCACAGCTGAGTTGCTGTTTCTTTGTGTTTGGTAATGAGGGAGTTAATTTTACCTAGCTCTTTGCTAAGACTAGGTCCAGCCTCGCCCGGCTGCTTTTGATTATGTTCTAATTAGATTCCTTCATATACCTGCCAGTCTGCTTGTTAGATGCCGGTGAAAGCATTCATGTAGTCTAGCAGACTGGATCGGTTCTGAGAATACTTAAGCTAAGAGCTCCTTAGTTGTTTTTACTCTTATAGCTTATAGTTTATCTCTGAGACCTTAGGTGTTCCTACTGTGTGTGAGTGTTGTATGTAAGACTTTATTTACTTTATTTCTTGTCTTTCTTGTATGTCTTTCTGTTCATTAACCGTTACCTGTTCATTCCCTTTGGTGATAATCAGGGTTCTTCTTAGGACTAGATTACAGTTGGCAAGGATTGATAGGAGACAGGGTTTACGCTGGTGGCCTGGACCTCTGTACCTTTAACAGTACCTCCAGGTAGAGGGATTAGTTAGGACCCCAGTTTAGGGTCAGCATAGACCCCGGTCACCCTCTAGCCGGAGACAGCGTATAACGGATTCCGTATTGACCCACTGGACTTTCTGTCAGGTAATTCTATGTTATCATATATCTATGCGCATGTTATATTGTATGTTGCCCTTTTGATATAGATTACTGTCATCACATATATATATATCTGCTATACAGCGTGACATTTTCACCGGCCATACTAAAGATTCTCTCCAGCTGTCATGGATCCAGTAGCCCAGCTGGCCCGGCAGTTGCAGGGGTTGTCCATGGAGTTTGCAGACATTAAGTCCAAGGTTTTGTTCCCCCGGAGCAAACCAGATCTGAACCTAAGGTTGCTCTCCCGGACAGGTTCACTGGTGGGCGGGACAAATTTTTTACTTTCCGGGAGGCATGTAAATTGTACTTTCGGCTGCGGCCTCGGTCATCTGGGAGTGAAGAGCAGAGGGTGGGAATTGTTATCTCGCTCTTACAAGGGGACCCTCAATCTTGGGCGTTCTCTATTCCTCCAGGCTCCCCAGATCTCCAGTCAGTGGATCTATTTTTTTACTGCCCTGGGTCTGGTATATGATGATCCGGATCGAGTTTCCCTTGCTGAAACAAAGTTACGTAAAATACGGCAAGGAAATCGTCCAGCGGAGGAATATTCTTCTGAGTTCCGTAGATGGGCAACAGATACTCAGTGGAATGACCCAGCTCTTAGGAGCCAGTTTTGTCAAGGGTTGTCTGACAAATTAAAAGATGTGTTGGCTCAGTATGATTCTCCTCCATCACTGGAGGCTGCTATGGCCCTCGCTATTCGCATGGATAGACGAATTCAGGGAAGACGCGAGGTAACTCCGCCTCCCGTGATGACTCCACCTACTACTAAAGTCCCTTATACTGAGGTTCCCCTGGTCTGTTCTGAGGAACCCATGCAGTTGGGAGGGACATCTTTTTGTAGGAGGGAATTGGCGGTGCACCGCAAGACTAGAAGGTGTTTCTTTTGCGGGAGAGAGAGGGACATTTTGTTGGGGGGTGTCCATCCCGGGCCTCTTTGAGCAAAGGAGTTAACCTGGGAGTGTGTATTTCGTCCCCAAATCCCTCTCAGTTTCTCGTGCCTGCGGAGGTGGTGATTGGTACTAGAACTGAGAGGATTTCTGTTTTTCTTGATAGTGGGTCCGGGGCTAATCTGGTGGACGCTCGGTTTGCCCAGGTGCATGGTATGCAACTGAGTGTATTGGCCAAACCGGTCCCTATAGTCTCTATTGATTCTAGACCTCTCGGTCAAGGTAGCTTGGTACAAGCTGTTCATAACATAGATCTTCGAGTAGGGGCAAGACATAAAGAGCAATTGTCTTGTTATGTGTTGGAGGGTCTACCTACTCCTATTGTGTTGGGACTTCCTTGGTTGGCTAAACATAACCCAGTGATTGATTGGCAATCCGGAAAGATAAGCCAGTGGGGTGAATTTTGCAGGAATAACTGCATGAGCACGGTCATCGGTGCGGCTGTGCCTAGGACTTTGTCTCCTTTTCTGGAGGACTTTGGGGAGATGTTCTCAGAGGAGGGGTGTAAAGAGTTACCTCCTCATCGCGCATATGACTGCTCAATAAAGTTGCTTCCTGATGCCTTATCTCGTACTTTCCCAGGGGCCGGGAAGACGGATGATCCGGTTCCTATTCCTCAGGAGGGAGTTGTAGTGTCAGCTGTATGCTCTGAGCTTGAGGGGGAGGTATTGGGGGCTCAGGGGGACGCCCCGGTGGGACTTCCAGGGAGACTGATAGTTCCAGATCGGTTAAGACTGAAGGTTACGGGGAACCGTTACAAACGGATGGCTGATAGAGGAAGAGTTTCTGGTCTAGATCTGAAGGTGAACGATCTAGTTTGGTTGTCTACCAGGAATATAAAACTAAAAGTTTCCTCCTGGAGGTTGGGTCCCAGATTCATCGGGCCGTACAGGATCAGTTCCATAATTAATCCTGTGGCATTTCGTCTGAACCTCCCTCCTACGTTTAAAATTCATAATGTGTTTCACAAGTCATTACTTAAAAAGTATGTGGCACCAGTCATACCGTCACCTCTACCTCCGCCTTCAGTGGTGGTCAATGATAACGTGGAATTTCATGGGTCGAAAATCATTGACTCACGTCTCAGTCGCCGATCCCTTCAGTACTTGGTTCATTGGAGGGGGTATGGTCCTGTGGAGAGGACGTGGGTCCCTGCGTCTGATGTTAACGCAGATCGATTGGTTCGGACCTTTCACACAACTCACCCGGGCAGACCTGGCCCTGAGGATCCGGAGTCCCCTCGTAGAGGGGGGGGTACTGTCATGGGTGTATTGCCACAAGGATCGTCGCGATTACACACTCTGACTTCTCACAGCTGAGTTGCTGTTTCTTTGTGTTTGGTAATGAGGGAGTTAATTTTACCTAGCTCTTTGCTAAGACTAGGTCCAGCCTCGCCCGGCTGCTTTTGATTATGTTCTAATTAGATTCCTTCATATACCTGCCAGTCTGCTTGTTAGATGCCGGTGAAAGCATTCATGTAGTCTAGCAGACTGGATCGGTTCTGAGAATACTTAAGCTAAGAGCTCCTTAGTTGTTTTTACTCTTACAGCTTATAGTTTATCTCTGAGACCTTAGGTGTTCCTACTGTGTGTGAGTGTTGTATGTAAGACTTTATTTACTTTATTTCTTGTCTTTTTTGTATGTCTTTCTGTTCATTAACCGTTACCTGTTCATTCCCTTTGGTGGTAATCAGGGTCCTTCTTAGGACTAGATTACAGTTGGCAGGGATTGATAGGAGACAGGGTTTACGCTGGTGGCCTGGACCTCTGTACCTTTAACAGTACCTCCAGGTAGAGGGATTAGTTAGGACCCCAGTTTAGGGTCAGCATAGACCCCGGTCACCCTCTAGCCGGAGACAGCGTATAACGGATTCCGTATTGACCCACTGGACTTTGTCAGGTAATTCTATGTTATCATATATCTATGCGCATGTTATATTGTATGTTGCCCTTTTGATATAGATTACTGTCATCACATATATATATATCTGCTATACAGCGTGACACTGACCCCACAAGTTGATTGGCGCTCATTTAACGGCCAGTTCACCCAGATGCAAACTGTACGGGGAGCAGATAGTTTGCATAGTATGAAAATCGCCATTGTTGGCAGCACAGTGCGTGCTGTCAGGATTCTCTGGCGCCAGGATCAAGCGGCCATGTGGCCACAAATATGTGACATCCTTCCGGCCACATTCTGAGTACATGAGCCCGGCCTCGCTCAATTCACTTGTATTACTGCACATGTCTAGTCGGAATGTGACTTCATATATGCAAATCACATACAAGCGGTCACGGACCTTCCCGCTCCCGGCGATGGAGAATCCTGACTGTGATCTGTAAGGGTAGACAAGTCTGCAATCGCATAGTGACTACAGACTTTATCTTGGACAACCCCTTTAAATTGACACCATACAATGGGCCAATGTTCCTATGATTTGTCATAGGGTCTAGTTTTTTGGCTATTTGCCAAGCTGCCGCAGTACAGGAAGAGCAGATATAATAGTGGGGGTGTAAAAGAGGCTGAAAACTGCAAAAGAAAATGTAAATGATAAGTCAAATATCGGTCACACAGGAGTTTCATATTTTGGAGGTCTGGGCACAGGGCCAGAGTGGGTCCTTTATGAATGAATGTTGAAAGTTACATACTGAAAGACCTTTAACATCTTATGAAATCAATAAAATATTGATGATGCCACCAGATATATCAGACAATAAGGCCCTACACATTAAGTTATTATTACTTATATAGCGTCTTTTATTCCACAGCACTTTACAAACATTATCACTGTCCCCATTTCGGCTTTCAATCTAATTCCCTATCAGTATGTCTTTGGAGTGTGGGAGGAAACCGGAGAACCCGGAGGAAACATACACTAACATGGGGAGAACATACAAACCCCTGTCCTTGGTATGATTTGAACCCATTTAAATTCTAGGCAGAACTTATATGCTAACTTTTTACTATAACTTATAAAATACTGGGTTTGTTTTCAACTTTAAAGGGTAAGCCACAAAAGGTCTTTGAACAGCCAGCTTCTTTAGCAGAGTGCGCATATTAATGGAAAGTTGAGTGGAAGGAAAAAGTATGGTATAAACAGGTGCACAAGCAACTGGGATAACCGCAGCCTTGAAAGGATTGTTAAGAAAAGGCCATTCAAAAATTTGGGGGAGATTCACAAGGAGAGGACTGCTGCTGGAGTCATTGCTTCATGAACCACCACACACAGACGTATCCAGGACATGGGCTATAAGTGTCACATTCCTTGTGTCAGCCACTCATGACCAATAGACAACGCCAGAAGCGTCTTACCTGAGCCAAGGAGAAAAAGAACTGGACTGTTAAGGCCCCGTCTCACATAGCGAGATCGCTGCTAAACAGCAATCTCAGCAGCGATCTCGCTATGTCTGACACGTACCAGCGATCAGGCCCCTGCTGTGAATCATTGGTCATGTTAGAAATGCCTGGACTTTTTTTTGATCACTGGTCTCCCGCTGGCCAGCACGCATCGCTGTGTGTGGCAGGCAGGAGACCAGCGATCAGCTGGTAACCAAGGTACACTTCGGGTTTCCAGGTGCGGTTCTGTGCCTGGAAACCCAATGTGTACATTGCATACCAGCACGCTGCTGCAGGGGAGCTGGTAACCAAGGTACACATCGGGTTTCCAGGCACCGCACAGCACCTGGAAACCCGAAGTGTACCTTGGTTACCAGCTCCCTGCATCAGCGGGCTGGTATCCAACGTACACTGCGGGTAACTAGGTGACGTTACCTGCAGTGTCGCTGTCCTGATCGCTGCCTGAGCTGCCGGTTTGGCAGCTCAGCAGCGATCATGTAGCGACACACCAGCAATCCTGATCGTTGTTGGGATCGCTGGTGTGTCTCTATGTGAGACGGGGCCCTTACTCAGTGGTCCAAGGTGTTGTTTTCAGATTTACTGTAAATACTCATGTATAAGCCGAATCGTGTATAAGCCGACCCCCCTAATTTTGCCACAAAAAACTGGGAATACTTATTGACTTGCGTATAAGCCTAGGGTGAAAAATGATTATGCCCCATATGCTCCAAAGATTATGCCCCCATATGATGCTCCACAGATTATGCCCCCATATGATGCTCCACAGATTATGCCCCCATATGATGCTCCACAGATTATGCCCCCATATGCTGCACAGATTATGCCCCCATATGCTGCACAGATTATGCCCCATATGCTGCACAGATTATGCCCCCATATGCTGCACAGATTATGCCCCCATATGCTGCACAGATTATGCCCCCATATGCTGCACAGATTATGCCCCCATATGCTGCACAGATTATGCCCCCATATGCTGCACAGATTATGCCCCCATATGCTCCACAGATTATGCCCCCATATGCTGCACAGATTATGCCCCATATGCTCCACAGATTATGCCCCATAGTATAGGTCCCTTATGCTGCCACAAAAAAAAATAACATACTCCCCTCTCGTCGCTGGGGGCCAGGTGCCGGTGTCCTGAGCAGGCGGTGACACCGGTGCGCTATGAAGACAGGTGCCGGTGTCACCGCTCGCTCAGGACCCGGCACCTGACATATTTACCTGTCACCGGACCGGTCCACCGCTGCACTGCTCCCTCTTCCGGGTCCTCGGCAGTGAATGATCAGACAGAGCGCGCGGCGCGCACTAACGATGTCATCGCGCCCTCTGCCTGAACATTCACAGCCAGAGGAGTCGGACAAGGGAGCAGCGCAGCGGTGGTCCGGGGACAGGTAAATATCGCTATACTCACCCCTCCGCAGGCGCATCTCTGCAGCCTCTCCTCTTCTCCCGCGGTCTCCTCAGCTCTTCCGTCCTACAGCGGTCACGTGGTACTGCTCATTAAAGTCATGAATATGTGCATATTCATGACTTTAATGAGCGGTACCATGTGACCGCTGCAGGAAGGAGCCGGAGATCTTGGGAGAAGCAGGGGGCTGCAGAGATGCGGAGAGGTGAGTATGATCCACTCTTAATTGTCTGACCAAGATGAGCACAGACCACTCCTGTCTGCCTCACACCTGATTGCACTTTGTAGTACATATATTGCATAGCACAAGTCTGCCAAGACTTTAGTCTGCAGTGTGTATTCCACAAGTGTGAGATATGAATTAATCCTGAACTGAACCAGAAGGGAACTGAAGGTAATTGGATACAGTAACTGTAAGCAATGTTTCTGTTTGTTTTTACTCTGACTCCTATCATCCTTCACTTTCTGCTAACCTCCCTAATTCCCACACCAAGCAAGGAACTGTTCATCTCTTCAATCCTCCCAATCCATCTCACCTCTTCCTCAGATCTGTTTCTCAAAATATAATCCTCTGTCTCCAAACACATACAGCCCCCTCAGGCCCTCTCCTGCTCCCACCTGCTAATGCTCTCTCTGCTTCTCCTCACTGCCGGCAATGTCTCTCCAAATCCTGGACCTCCTCACCACATTCCCACAGTCATTTCTAACTTCCATCCACGCTCTATCACAACTTTCCGTAACCTCTCCAACCATATACCCATTCGCCCGGCCCCAGCTTCCCCAGTCCCACTAACACTCGCTCTGTCTTCATCCATGATCTTTTTATTGCTAACAAACTTTCCTTACTCGCCATCACCGAAACCTGGCTCACCCCCTCTGACACAGCCTCTCCTGCTGCACTCTCGTATGGTGGATTCCACCTTTCCCACACCCCCCACCCCAGCAGCAAGCATGGTGGAGGAGTTGGTTTTCTCCTGTCAGATAACTGCTCCTTCACCCCAATCCCACTGCCTCCCTCTGTTACCCTCCCTTCCTTTTGAGGTGCACTCCATGCGCATCTACTCCCCTCCAACCTTCAACTAGCTGTCATTTACCGCCCCCCAGGGCCAGCCACCACCTTCTTCGACCACTTCACCAGCTGACTACTTCATTTCCTTTCCACTGACATCCCCACTATCATCTTGGGCAACTTCAACATCCCCATTGACACTTCCCTCTCAGCTGCCACTAAACTTCTGTTCCTCACTTCCTCCTTCAGCCTCAATCAATGGTCTTCTGCAGCCACTCACAAAGATGGCCACACACTAGACCTCATCTTCACCCCCTCTGCTCCCTATCTAGCCTCTCTAACTCACCGCTTCCACTTTCTGACCACAACCTACTTACATTCTCTTCCCTCTCCTCTCCAGGTCAACAATCCCCACCCCACAAACTTGCACCCCCTCGCAGAAATCTTAAACATCTCTATCTACACTCACCGTCTGAGTCCCTCCTCCCTCTTTCAGACATAAGTTCCGTACAAAATGCGGATGCCGCTGCCGCTCTATATAACACCACAATAGCTGCAGCTCTGGAATCGGTCGCCCCTCTCACACATACCAAAGCTCGCAAAATCAACAGACAGCCCTGGCACACCAGCCTGACCAAAGAACTGAGGTGAGCTTCCAGGGCTGCTGAGCGGAGATGGAAAAGATCCCACTCCAATGAGGACTTCATCGCATTCAAACAGTCCCTCACTAGTTTCAAGGCCACACTCACTGCAACAAAACAAACCTACTTCTCATCTCTCATATCCTCCCTGTCTCACAACCCTAAACAGTTATTCAATACCTTCAATTCTCTCCTCCACCCCCCAGCACCTCCTCCCTCCCCCCCTCATCTCAGCTGAAGACTTTGCCTCATTTTCAAGGAGAAGATTGATAACATCACACAGATTTGGTCAACAACCCCCAGAGCCCTTCCTCCTAACTGCCCTGCCCTCCTCCTCCAAAACCAACTTCTCCACCATTACAGAAGATTGACTCTCCACTCTACTCTCAAGATCACATCTCACTACCTGTGCACTTGACCCGATCCCATCCCACTTCATCCCAAACCTCACCACAGTCTTCATCCCAACCCTAACCCATCTCTTCAACCTATCACTAACAACTGGTGTTTTCCCCTCAAGCTTTAAACATGCCTCAATCACACCTATCCTCAAAAAGCCCTCTCTTGACCCATCCTCTGTATCTAGTTATTGCCCTATATCACTTCTCCCCTATGCCTCAAAACTACTGGAACAACATGTCCATCTTGAACTGTCCTCCCACCTCTCTTCTTGCTCCCTCCTTGACCACTTACAATCTGGCTTCCCGCCACACCACTCCACTGAAACTGCCCTAACTAAGGTCACCAATGACCTATTAAACGCCAAGACCAAGCGACACTACTCTGTCCTCCTCCTCCTGGACCTGTCCTCTGCCTTTGACACAGTAGACTGCTCCCTATTACTACAGACCCTCTCATCTCTTGGTATCACAGACTTGGCCCTATCTTGGATCGCGTCATACCTAACAGACCGGACATTCAGCGTCTCCCACTCGCACACCACCTCCTCACCTCGCCCCCTATCTGTCGGTGTCCCACAAGTTTCAGTCCTAGGACCCCTGCTCTTCTCCATTTACACCTTCGGCATCGGACAGCTCATTGAATCTCATGGCTTTGAATATCACCTCTATGCTGATGACACACAGATCTACATCTCTGGACCAGATATCACCTCCCTACTAAAAAGAATCCCTCAATGTCTGTCCACTGTTTCATCCTTCTTCTCCGCTAGATTTCTAAAACTTAATATGGACAAAACAGAAATCATCATCTTTCCCCCATCTCACGCAACCCCCCCAATGGACCTATCCATTAAAGTAAACGACTGCCCACTCTCTCCAGTCCCACAAGCTCGCTGCCTTGGGGTTATCCTTGACACTGATCTCTCTTTTAAACCGCATATCCAAGCCCCTTTCACTTCCTGCCAACTTCAACTCAAAAATATTTCACGGATCCGTACATTCCTCAACAAAGAATCTGCAAAAACCCTAGTCCATGCCCTCATCATCTCCCGCCTTGACTACTGCAACCTCCTGCTCTGTGGCCTCCCCTCTAACACTCGCGCACCCCTCCAATCTATTCTAAACTCTGCTGCCCGACTAATCCACCTGTCCCCCTGCTGTTCCCTGGCCTCTCCCCTCTCGGTAATGGGGAGCCAGTGCAGGGATTGACAAAGACTCCAGTTCAAAACCCTAATCATGACATACAAAGCCATCCACAACCTGAGTCCTCCATACATCTGTGACCTCGTAATTACCTGCACGCAACCTCCGATCCTCACAAGATCTCCTTCTCTTCTCCCCTCTTATCTCCTCTTCCCACAATCACATACAAGATTTCTCCCAAGCATCCCCCCTACTCTGATATGTTGTGGTAGAGAGTTCCAGACTCTTGCCTACCATGGAAACCTTCAAAAAGAACCTGAAGACCTACTTCTTCCGACAAGCCTACATCCTGCAGTAACCACCGATCCACGACCAGCTTTACCCTCGCTTACTGTATCCTCACCCATCCCTTGTAGATTGTGAGCCCTCGAGGGCAGGGTCCTCTCTCCTGGACCAGTCATGACTTGTATTGTTTAAGATTACTGTACTTGCATCTATTATGTATACCACACCTCACATGTAAAGCGCTATGGAATACATGGCGCTATAATTAATAATGAGTTTCACTTTTAGTATTGAAGAACTGAATAACTTTTTGATAATCTAATTTAGTGAAAAGCATGCGTGTGTATGTGTGTGTGTATGTATATGTGTGTATATATATATATATATATATATAGTGCATCTCAGGCATTTTTTCTTTCATGGACAAAGACAAACCACTTTATCTACTTTCCATGCTGAAACATAGACTTACTAGACTTATTCTTGATTATAACTGATCATTGGTTTGCACAAGAATAGATTTCTAGTCCTATCTTAAAAAAAAAAAAAAAAAAATTGCATGCCACTAGGATATGACAACACTTAATTTTCTATAAAATGCAGTGAATTTCTAGTGCAACTGTCCCTTCATTCTCCTAATTGGTGAGAGTCCTCAGTCCACCCTTTAAGGTACTCATGGATTAAGTGCATAGCACAACACATACCCATTGTAGTGTATAGGTCTTTTCACAGATCCATGTTTTTTTCATTTTATCGTGTGTCGTTGCTGATCTCATGGAGACAAGTCTGTTTTTTGTTTTGTTTTTTTTTTGGTGTAACCGGCTAAATTAACTCCTGTCCAGATTAAACCCGGTTATAGTTTGGCCTAGGATATTTTACACCACGGGGCCAAACTATACCCCTCCAGGCTCCATAATAACATTATTTTATGAGCCCTTAAAAAAGGCATCTAAAATCTCTCCCATTTACAATAACTTAAATCTGTTTTAAACGTAGTGGATGGTATTTGTGTTAATCACATGATGAAGATTGATCTGACAATACAATGGGGTTGGTAAGGAACCTAGAATGTAATTGTAACTTGATCTGATCACTTCACTGGTTTTCTCACTCTGAGTATGATAGAAAGAAATCTGAACACTTTTCAACCAGACACAGCAGCTTTTAATATGTAACTACTATAGCTGAGATGGACAGAAAACAAGTAGGCGGGAAGGTGTACTGAATGGTTTGTCAGCACAAAATTACTGTTCAAACCAAGCAGAGGCACTTGGTCCACACTTGGCCAAAGAACTTGGTCCACTTTCCCATCTACCGGTTTTCCATGCATCTCCATCTGCGTCTGGCTTACTTGATTGACAGCTCTGAGTTTACATGTGTGAATGACAGACGAAAAACAAGTAGGTGGGAAGGTGCACTTAAAGTTTTTAATGGTCACTTTTTGGTGTCAAACCAAAGCAAAGGCACAGGCCTTCTTGTAGCTCTTGTCCCTTCAAAAATTAAATACTGTGGTTTAAAATACAAAACGCAAAGTCATTAATTATAAATTGGCTCATAGATTTTTGTGGGTTTTTTTTTGTTGTTTCTTTTGCCTTTCCTCTCTTACTGACACGTCTTTCTGATTTATTTGTAGAAAACCCGGAGAGGGCTGCTTTGTATTTCGTATCTGGAGTATGCATCGGCCTAATTCTGACACTAGTGGCTTTAGTGATGAGGATATCCTGTAGGACAGACTGTAGGAGGTCATCTGTGAAGAAGAATCCCAGGAAACAGGAGAGTGACAGTGACACCAGCGACAGCGATGACTCCGACACCACTTCCGATCTCTCCGCCAGGAGGCACAGACGTTTTGAGAGGACTTTAAATATGAACGTTTTTACGTCTGCAGAAGAACTTGAGAGAGCACAAAGGCTTGAAGAAAGGGAACGCATCATTCGTGAGATTTGGATGAATGGACAACCAGACATCCCAGGGACAAGGAGCCTCAACCGTTATTACTAGGGTTTCTTCTGTTCTTGGAACAAAGTATGATTAACAATGGGAAACTTGTATTTTCTGAGAGACTGGAACAGGAAATGCAGTGGAAGCAATTATTTATGAGTTCAAGCTGAGCAGTTCCTCAGTGTTCAGGTCCTTAACACAACAAGAACCTGACAATTATTCCTGTTGTCCAAGAGAACAATTGACAGAAGATCACTACCCATAATCCTGTTGCTGGATAGGACAATTTATAGACCTCTTGTGATCTGACAGTCTTCATTGAGACACTAGTGATGTTGTCCGAGGCTGGCCCTTGATGACTCTCAATGTTCTCCATTTGGGATATGTTACCAGCATGGACAATAGAAGTATACAATGCAGGATACTTTTGGGCATTTTTCTTTTCGGTAGAACAACCAGAAAGACAATTTGTTTCTTGCAGACAGAAGATCGTCTTGTCTGTAATATTTAATAGATGTTTGAAACCTTTCTTTTCTCGGCAGCATTTAAAACTGATGCCTCAGGAATGAAGTACTGTTGTATTCGCATAAGCTTTTATGGTCAGCAAACAGGATTCCTATCAGAGCTGGATTTACAATTTAGGAGCTTTCAGGCAATTGTTGAATGCCAGCATCAACTGTTAACCCAAAAGTTCAAAATAAAGATGGCTGTTCACTAGTGATGAGTGAACGTGCTCAGACATAATTTTATCTGTGCATGCTTGGGTGTTATCAGAGTATCTCGGCATGCTCGAGTAATATGTTAGAGTCCCCGCGGCTGCATGATTCGCAGCTGTTAAGCAGATAGGATATCAGATGATATCTGAGCACGTTCTCTCATCACCACTGATCACATTGCAATAGGCCAATGTAGAAAGCTGGCTCATTTTAATCGTCCAACACCCTAGGAATTCCTAAATGGCATATGTCAAAGGCGAAAAGGACTGGGCAATTTGGAATCCAACATGACCAATCCTTTGTTTTCCTCTTGAGACAAGTCACTGCCAAACGTCTCATTGCAGTTCCCACTTTACTGCCAATGTAAAATAAAGAAATTATGATAGCTTTGACCAATACTGACAAGCCCCTTTATATGATTTTATCCTAATAGTAGCTTACCAGGCCATCTGTTAATCAAGCAGCTCCAACTTAGCCTCATTCAAGCACTATTGACCCTACAATACCTTATAGACTGGCTCAGGTTTGTGTGAATCCTTACGTGATAGTCAAAGTGGCCACTCTCTAAAGGTGCCCACGCACAATAGAACAAAGTTGGCCAAACGCACTGAGTTTAGATGGACCTCTCTACTCTTCCCTGGCAAATGGTATTGTGTGAAAGAAATATTGAGCGTGTTGAATTTCAACACCCGATCCATTTGTTCTTGGGGAAGATAAGGTAGCATCCCTCATGGGTATATGGCAGCTTATTTCTTTGCTTTGTCAGCTTCAAATTTTGAAATGGCAAAATTGAATTTATTTTTTTTCCAATTCTTTTTACTCTTGACCACATCCATATAGCCAAATTGTTTTTGGAAAACTTGTAGTACAATTGAAGCCCATGTTGACCATGAGACCTGGGCTGCTCTGGCTCAGTTGTGATTTTGCCGTGGTCAGCACAGTCTTCAGCTTTGACATAGTAGAAGACCTATCATATTCGAAAATTGGGAGATCAAGATGGTGAAAATTCATTGACTGGCCAGTTCTATGGAGCGTTCTAGAGTTTAAATAATTTAGGAAATTAGAGTATCCGTCAATAATACACATGAACATTTTTCAGTTTTGTCATATAACGTATTCTGCTTTCATTCTCAATACAGAATTTGGGATTTATCTTTCACCTATGAATTATGTGAAGACTGATTTTCCAATTACTGAGATAGGCGATGACATTTGGTGTTATTAAAATTCTATAGAGAGGGGAGAGTAGATAAAGGCACAAATATTATGCTGCAAGTTCTCCTGAAACAGTTAATGTTCCTCCATAGACATTATGCTTCAAGTTCTCCTGAAATGGTGCTTAATGTCTATGGAAGAACATGCAAATTGCCTCTTCAGAGAGAGAGAGGATTTGAACTTTATAGCATCACCTGTTGGAAGCAGCAATTCTACACATCTCAACCCTTTTCCCTAGTCAGTGCAGACTAGTTAGTCATATTGCAAAAGTACGAGAACTGATTTGGTTAGGTGAGAGGCTCTGGACTGTGGGGTCTAAAGGGTAAGGTTTCTCCTTGTGGAGAGTGACATACATTGGCATGCCAGAGCTGGTAAGGAGGCTTATTTGCCATGCAATGCTTCTCTTGGAATTTTATGGACGAACAGTAACTGTTTCAGGAGAACTTGCAGCATAATGCCTGCCTTTAGCTCCTTTTCCCCTCTCCATAGAATTTTAAAAGAACCAACTGCCATCTCCAGAATTCAGAATGAATGTTCAATCCTGGAGGAGAAAGAAGCAGATTTCTCTATTAAGAAACTTTGCAATATATCTTAAGTTCACATGCACTTTTGATTTATCAAAACACACAGGAAAACTCAGGGGGACACTTAAGGGTAAAGTTTTAATGAAGTTCCAAATTATAAATCCAGCTCTGTCTATATTAATTATAGGAATGAAAATCTAAAGTCTCCCTGTGGCTGTGGTGACCCTGACCTGCGAGTGAAGTCAGATAATAATAACCTTGGAGAGGTTGAACTGTTAGATATTTATGTATATCAAAAGTATTTGGGAAATGCTGCACAATCCATGTGCCTTATCGAGTATCTGTTGTCCAGCCGTCTCCTTAATGAATGGCAATGCACAATAATTTTTTATATATTTTATTAAAGGAACAAAAAACAAATTTGTATGTGGAAAACAAAGGGAGACCAAATGTGATGAACAAAATAAGCAAATAAAACTAACTTTTTTTTAATTAAGAAGTAATACAAAATATATATATATTTAAAAAAAAAAATGCAAATACTCTCAAAGGGCTGTCCACCTAACATGACTGGTACTGAAGCTGCCCTGAGTAGAGAAGGAGACACATGGTATGGTGAACTTTAAGCAGTTGAATGATGTTTATTAGCCTATTTCCTTGTTCGAATCTTGATGGGTTATCTATATTATAGCAGAGACGGGCAGAAGGACACCTGTTCAAGAACAATACATGGGCCCTTTGCAATCCAATAGTTCATCATAGTTCAGTACAATTCCACCTGCTTTGGAGGTGTAAGTGGCCCTCTTACCTTTTAGCCCCTGTTCGGCGTCACATGTTGCACCCATTATGGGTCCCCCTCTGTATTAAAGGTTTCAACATTCCTCTTAGACAGTATGTTGGAAGCGCAAAATCTTTTCAGCCAATCATAGAAACTCTTAAATAGAGAATTTGTTGGAATCGCTAGTTTCTGCTTGATCTCTGCCTTGAAGATTGCAGGAATGTAACCCCCTTCAGCACTCTTGACCACCAGGGAAGTTGGCATTATCTTACTACCCCAGCCCACCAGGACTATAATAATTTATTCCTTCACTACCATAGACCAGCAAGGAATGTAACCATAAATGGCTGCTCTGCTTTTAGATGACTTTAAAACATTTTAAAAGTACTTTGTAATGTGATAAACTATCTTATTTTTTTATTGCTCTTACTACACAGATATCCCTCCATTGTGCCTGCCACTAGATGCCTCCCTTTTGTCTAACTTGCTGTCCTCTGCCTGCTCCTAAAGATGTAATCTTGCATTGTCTCTGTAGTCAAGCATAATCCAACTGGCGTTGGGGCTTTGTCTCTCTACAGGAAGTGGGGGTGCATCTGTCTTGCTCTACAGGAAGTGGGGGTGCATCTGTCTTGCTCTACAGGAAGTGGGGGTGCATCTGTCTTGCTCTACAGGAAGTGAGGGCGGGTCTGTCTTGCTCTACAGGAAGTGAGGTTGTGTCTTTCTCTACAGGAAGCGGGGGCGCATCTGTCTTGCTCTACAGGAAGTGGGGGTGCATCTGTCTTGCTCTACAGGAAGTGAGGGCGGGTCTGTCTATCTCTACAGGAAGCATGGGCGCGTCTGTCTTGCTCTACAGGAAGTGGGGGCGCGTCTGTCTTGCTCTACAGGAAGTGGGGGCGCATCTGTCTTGCTCTACAGGAAGTGGGGGTGCATCTGTCTTGCTCTACAGGAAGTGGGGGCGCGTCTGTCTTGCTCTACAGGAAGTGGGGGTGCATCTGTCTTGCTCTACAGGAAGTGAGGGCGGGTCTGTCTTTCTCTACAGGAAGTGAGGGCGTGTCTTTCTCTACAGGAAGCTGCGGCGCATCTGTCTTGCTCTACAGGAAGTGGGGGCGCATCTGTCTTGCTCTACAGGAAGTGGGGGTGCGTCTGTCTTGCTCTACAGGAAGTGGGGGCGGGTTTTTTGTCTCCGGCTCCTGTTCTCCTGTCTGTCATTCTGCTCACAGATATAACACTGAGACAGACAATAACAGTAGCAATACATATTGGGAAAGTCTAATAACTTGCCTGCCCAGAATTGAAAGGAGGTTCTTGGACTTATAGTGCTGGCAGAAAGAAATGGATGGCAAGTTAAAGCACGAGAATAGTGTTAGTTCCTAAACTTATTAAACTGTCGTGAATTGAAGGCTGGTTTAAAGGGACCCTGTTTGCATGGAATGACTGACTGTTCAAACCAAGTACAGGTACTCTGTACACCTATGGCATGGCCAAACATTTAATTGTACGTTCCAACCTACTTGTTTTCCCTAACGCTTAGCTCTATTATGGGAATATCCAGCGATTTGATGTTGTTACCTGGTAAATATTTTGCAGAAATAGCGCTTTCTTCTTCAAGAAAATATTCAAAGATTAGACAACCCCTTTAATATTTTTCTTTTAGTTTTAAATATGCAAAAATGCTCTTCAAGTATAACATTTTTTAAAATATTGACACCTATGAATTTGAGCATGGCAGGGAAATGAAGGCTAACACATTGTTCTTGCACAGGGGCCCAGCGGTGACTGTGTTTGACCTTGCACTAAATAATTAGCAGCAGTCTGAATTTAGCTCTGGATGGAAATTGAGAAGAAAACTCCTAAATGGTCACAGGTATTTAGTAACTTCTGTTCCTTGATGTATGAAGAGCGGTGACTGAGAGCATTGTATGGAAAATAAAAAGCTATTGAATGATGACAAACTGGACCAGTTGAGACAGAAGTGTTCAGGATGTGGAGATGGCGGTTCTCCGGGTGGGTATTGTGCAGGGGTGACGTGTTTGGAGTCTGAAGGACACACAGGCTTTGTGTAACGTACAATGCCGGAACCACACATTCTAGAAATGTCACGGATATAGAGATGTAAGAACTTCTTCCTTTGTCATTGCCTTTGTGCACTCCTGACATGAACATTTTCTTTTAATAATGGTGCACTATTGTGCCAAAACACAACTGTTTTTTTTCCTTTATTCACTTATGTACTATGGGGAGTAAAATTATCTACTGGAACCGACATTTTAAGAGGTCATCCACTACTTTTTTTTTTTTTTGATTATCTATCCTTAGGATAGGTCATTGATGTCTGATCTGTCAGGGTCTGATAGGAAAGGGAGAGGTCATCAATGAGAAAGTAGTGGAAAACCTCTTTAACAGTAGTTATAACACTCCTTTGGATAGTGGCGCCTAAGTATTTAGGCAAACGCCGGTTATTTTCTGATGACACATTCCCTTTTAACAAAAACCTCATTTAAAATAGGTCCTCTTTAAAGTAATTGTATTATGAAACAGTAAAAAAAAATATTTCTGTTTTCATAGGAAATGAAAACAAATTAACACTTTTACAAACCCTATTTACCTCTCCTAACATCAGTCATTGTAGTCCTGCCTGTAATAACACCTGCTGTGAATGGTGGATTCTATCTATTGGATATAGAGGTCTTATCTACTGTATATAGAAGTGTTATCGGTCATTGTACAAGGGGAGGAGGTGAGCTGTGACATCACATTATGAAGGGTGGATCCTGTGTTGTCACAGCTCACCTCCTCCTGTACAATGACTGAACACTATATATAGTAGATATCACCTATTGTGAATGGTGGATCCTGTGTTATCTGCTGTATATAGAGGTGTTATCAGTCATTGTACAGGAGGAGGTGAGCTGTGACATCACCTATTGTGAGTGGTGGATCCTGTGTTATCTGCTGTATATAGAGGTGTTATCAGTCATTGTACAGGAGGAGGTGAGCTGTGACATCACCTATTGTGAATGGTGGACCCTGTGTTATCTACTGTATATAGAGGTGTTATCAGTCATTGTACAGGAGGAGGAGGAGGAGGAGGTGAGCTGTGACATCACCTATTGTGAATGGTGGATCCGGTGTTATCTACTGTATATAGAGGTGTTATCAGTCATTGTACATGAGGAGGAGGTGAGCTGTGACATCACCTATTGTGAATGGTGGACCCTGTGTTATCTACTGTATATAGAGGTGTTATCAGTCATTGTACAGGAGGAGGAGGAGGTGAGCTGTGACATCACCTATTGTGAATGGTGAATCCTGTGTTACCTACTGTATATAGAGGTGTTATCAGTCATTGTACAGGAGGAGGAGGAGGTGAGCTGTGACATCACCTATTGTGAATGGTGGATCCTGTGTTATCTACTGTATATAGAGGTTTTATCAGTCATTGTACAGGAGGAGGAGGTGAGCTGTGACATCACCTATAGTGAATGGTGGACCCTGTGTTATCTACTGTATATAGAGGTGTTATCAGTCATTGTACAGGAGGAGGAGGAGGTGAGCTGTGACATCACCTATTGTGAATGGTGGATCCTGTGTTATCTACTGTATATAGAGGTGTTATCAGTCATTGTACAGGAGGAGGTGAGCTGTGACATCACTGTGAGGAACTAAGCCGACCGCCACATGGTAGCCTGGGTATCACAGCTTCTGATCCCACCTCCGCTACCAAATGTGAGGGACGATCCCCTTTCCTCCCACGTCACCAATGGGACGTAACTCCACAGGTACAGCTCTCCGGCGCCCCCTTTGTCTCTCAGGTCAGTAAGGGAACTGCACCTAGAGCAAATGGCCGCCGGGAGGGTGTCCTGTTACCCAATGGGTATTCTAAGATTCGTGATCAGAGTAAAAGCATCAGCCCAAGATTAATTTTATGGTTTAACCCCTTCACCCCCAAGGGTGGTTTGCACGTTAATGACCGGGACAATTTTTACAATTCTGACCACTGTCTCTTTATGAGGTTATAACTCCGGAACGCTTCAACGGATCTTCGCGATTCTGAGATTGTTTTCTCGTGACATATTGTACTTCATGTTAGTGGTAAAATTTCTTCCATATAACTTGCGTTTATTTTTGAAAAATACGCAAATATGGCGAAAATTTTGAAAATTTAGCAATTTTCAAACTTTGAATTTTTATTCCCTTAAAACAGAGAAATATGTAGCACAAAATAGTTAAGAAATAACATTTCCCACATGTCTACTTTACATCAGCACAATTTTGGAATCAAAATTTTTTTTTGTTAGGAAGTTATAAGGGTTAAAAGTTGACCAGCGATTTCTCATTTTTACAACAAAATTTACAAAGCCATTTTTTTTAGGGACCACCTCACATTTGAAGTCACTTTGAGGGGTCTACATGACAGAAAATACCCAAAAGTGACACCATTCTAAAAACTGCACCCCTCAAGGTACTCAAAACCACATTCAAGAAGTTTATTAACCCTTCAGGTGCTTCACAGGAACTAAAGCAACGTGGAAGGAAAAAATGAATATTTAACTTTTTAGCCACAAAAATGATCTTTTACAAACTTTTTTTTTATTTTCACAAGGGTAAAAGGAGAAAATGGACAGATAAGGTTGTTATGCAATTTCTCCTGAGTACGCCAATACCCCATATGTGGGGGAAAACCACTGTTTGGGCACACGGCAGAGCTCGTAAGGGAAGGAGCGCCGTTTGACTTTTTCAAACTAAAATTGGCTGGTGTTGAGATTGGACGCCATGTCGCGTTTGGAGAGCCCCTGATGCGCCTAAACAGTGGAAACCCCCCACAAGTGACACCATTTTGGAAACTAGACCCCCTGAGGTACTTATCTAGATCTGTTGTGAGCACTTTGAACCCCCAAGTGTTTCACAAAAGTTTATAATGCCTGGGTGTGAAAAAAAAAAAAAATTCCACAAAAATGATTTTTTAGTCCTAAATTTTTGAATTTTCCCAAGGAAATTGGACCCCAAAAGTTGTTGTCCAATTTGTCCTGAGTACGCTGATACCCCGTATGTGGGGGTGGAAAACTGTTTGGGCGCACGGCAGGGCTTGGAAAGGAAGTAGTAACGTTTTGGAATGCAGATGTTGATGGGGGTCATGTTCCGTTTGCAGTGCCCCAGATGAGCCTAAACAGTGGAAATCCCCCACAAGTGACCCCATTTTGGAAACTAGACCCCCTAAGGAACTTATCTAGATCTTTGGTGAGCACTTTGAACCCCCAAGTGCTTCACACAAGTTTATAATGCCCGGGCATGAAAATAAAAAATCCTATTTTTTTCCCACAAAAATTATATTTTAGTCACTAATTTTTTATTTTCCCAAGGGTATCAGGAGAAATTGGACCACATTAATTGTTGTCCAATTTGTCCTGAGTACGCTGATGCCCCATATGTGGGGGGGAACCACTGTTTGGGCGCACGGCAGAGCTCGGAAGGGAAGGAGCACCATTTGACTTTTTCCAACCAAAATTGGCTGGAATTGAGATTGGATGCCATGTTGCATTTGGAGAGCCCCTGATGTGCCTAAACAGTGAAAACCCCCACAAATGACCCATTTGGGAAACTAGACCCCCTAAGGAACTTATCTAGATCTTTGGTGAGCAATTTGAACCCTCAAGTGCTTCACACAAGTTTATAACGTAGAGCCGTAAAATTTAAAAATCATATTTTTTCCACAAAAATTATCTTTTCACCCGAATTTTTATTTTTCCAAGGGTAACAAGACTCCAAAAGTTATTGTGCAATTTGTCCTGAGTACACTGATACCCCATATGTGGGGGTATACCACTGTTTGGGTGCATGGCAGAGTTTGGAAGGGAAGGAGCGCCGTCTCACTTTTTCAACGCAGAATTGGCTGGACGCCATGTCGTGTTTGGAGAGCTCCTGATCTGCCTAAACAGTGGAAACCCCCACAAATGACACCATTTTGGAAACTAGACCCCTCAAGGAACTTATCTAGATGTGTGGTGAGAACTTTGAACCCCCAGGTGTTTCACTAAAGTTTATAACGTACAGCCTTAAAATAAAAAATCCTTTTTTTTTTAAAAAAAAATGATTTTTTCGCCCCCAATATTTTATTTTCACAAGGGTAACAGAAGAAATTGGAACCCAAAAGTTGTTGTCCAATTTGTCCTCAGTACGCTGATACCCAATATGTAGGAGAAAACTACTGTATGGGTGCACGTCAGGGCTCGGAAGGGAAGTAGTGACGTTTTGGATTGCAGACTTTGATGGAATGGTCTGGGGGCGTCATGTCGCATTTGAAGAGCCCCTGATACGCCTAAACAGTGGAAACCCCCACAAGTGACCCCATTTCGGAAAATAGACCCCACAAGGAACTTACCTAGATGTGTGGTGAGCACTTTGAACCCCGAAGTGCTTCACAGAAGTTTATAACGCACAGCCGTAAAAATAAAAAATATCTTTTTTTTTTACAAAAATTATTTTTTCGCCCCCAATATTTTATTTTCACAAGGGTAACAGGAGAAATTGGACCCAAAAGTTGTTGTCCAATTTGTCCTGAGTACGCTGATACCCAATATGTGGGAGAAAACTACTGTATGGGCGCATGTCAGGGCTCGGAAAGGGAAGTAGTGACGTTTTGGATTGCAGACTTTGATGGAATGGTCTGGGGGCGTCATGTCGCATTTGGAGAGCCCCTGATGCGCCTAAACAGTGGAAACCCCCCATAAGTGACCCCATTTTGGAAAATAGACCCCACAAGGAACTTACCTAGATGTGTGGTGAGCACTTTGAACCCCGAAGTGCTTCACAGAAGTTTATAACGCACAGCCGTAAAAATAAAAAAATCCTTTTTTTTTTTACAAAAATGATTTTTTCGCCCCCAATATTTTATTTTCACAAGGGTAACAGGAGAAATTGGACCCCAAAAGTTGTTGTCCAATTTGTCCTGAGTACGCTGATACCCAATATGTGGGAGAAAACTACTGTATGGGCGCATGTCAGGGCTCAGAAAGGGAAGTAGTGACGTTTTGGATTGCAGACTTTGATGGAATGGTCTGGGGGCGTCATGTCGCATTTGGAGAGCCCCTGATGCGCCTAAACAGTGGAAATCCCCAACAAGTGACCCCATTTTGGAAAATAGACCCCACAAGGAACTTATTTAGATGTGTGGTGAGCGCTATGAAGCCCCAAGTGCTTCACAGAAGTTTATAATGTACAGCCGTAAAAACAAAAAAATCTTATTTTTTTTACAAAAATAATATTTTCGCCCCCAGTTTTTTATTTTCCCAAGGGTAACAGAAGAAATAGGACAAATTTCACAATAACTCTTGGGGTCCAGAGTACGCTGATACCCCATATGTGGGGATAAACTACTGTTTGGACGCATGGCAGAGCTCAGAAGTGAAGGAACACCGTTTGACTTTTTCAACGCAGAATTGGCTGGAATGGAGATCAGACGCCATGTCACATTTGGAGAGCCCCTGATGTGCCTAAACAGCGGAAACCCCCCAATTCTAACTCCAACCCTAACCCCAACACACCCTAACCCTAGTCCCAACCCTAACCCTAATCCTAACTCTAACCCTAATCCTAACTTTAGCGCCAACCCTAACCCTAACTTTAGCCGAAACCCTAACCCTAACCCTAATGGGAAAATGGAAATAAATACATTTTTTTTATTTTATTATTTTTCCCTAACTAAGGGGGTGATAAAGGGGGGTTTGATTTACTATTTATAGCGGTTTTTATGATTGGCAGCTGTCACGCTAAAAGACGCTTTTTATTGCAAAAAGTAGTTTTTTGCATCGCCACATTTTGAGAGCTATAATTTTTGCATATTTTGGCCCACAATGTCATGTGAGGTCTTAATTTTTGCGGGACGAGGTGACGCTTTTATTGGTACCATTTTTGAGCACGTGACATTTTTTGATCGCTTTTTATTTCGATTTTTGGGAGGTTAGAATGAACAAAAATCAGCAATTCATGAATTTCTTTTGGGTGAGGCGTTTTTATTGTTCCGCGTGTGGTAAAATCGATAAAGCAGTTTTATTCTTCGGGTCAGTATGATTATGGCGATACCTAATTTATATCATTTTTTTATGCTTTGGCGCTTTTATAGAATAAAAACAATTTTATATAAAAAATAATTATTTTTGCATCGCTTTATTCTGCGAGCTATAACTTTTTTATTTTTTTGCTGATGATGCTGTGTGATGGCTCGATTTTGCGGGACAAGATGATGTTTTCAGCGGTACCATGTTTATTTATATCCGTCTTTTTGATCGCGTGTTATTCCACTTTTTGTTCAGCGGTATGATGATAAAGCACTGATTTTTTGCTTCGTTTTTATTTTTTATTTTTTAAGGGGTTCACAAAAGGGGTTAACTAGTGGGACAGTTTTATAGGGGGGTCGTTACGGACGCGGCGATACCATATATGTGTACTTTTATTGTTTTATTTTTTTATTTACAATAAGTAATGAATTTATTGGGGAATATTTTTTTTTTTTTTTATTATTTATTTTGGATTTTTTTTTTACAAGTTTATTTTTACTTTTTTTTACTTTTTTACTTTGTCCCAGGGTGGGACATCGCTGTATTTCATCAGATCGCTGGTGTGACAGTGTGCACAGCACTCTGTCACACCAGCGATCGCACAGGCATAGATGCAGGCTTCTCAGTGCCTGCTCTCGGCAGGCACTGAGGAAGCCGCCTCCCTCCAGGACCCCAGCGCCATCTTGGATCCGGGTCCTGGGAGGGAGGAAGCCCTCAGAACAGCGCGATCACATCGCGCTGCTCTGAGGGTCTCAGGGGGGCGCGCAGGGAGCCCCCACCCTGCGCGATCCTCCCCTGTGCCCCCAGTACACCGCGATCATGTTTGATCGCGGTGTGCAAGGGGTTAATGTTCCGGGAGCGGTCCGTGACCGCTCCTGACACACAGTCACGGGTGTCAGCTGTGATAATCAGCTGACACCCGGCGGCGATTAGCTGCGCTCCCGGAGGGAGCGCAGCTAATCGCCTATGACGTACTATCCCGTCCATGGTCAGAATGACACGGGTTTTATGGACGGGATAGTACGTCTAATGTCAGAGAGGGGTTAATCGCCTTAAGAGCGCACTAGATAATTACAGAAATATACAGTAAAGCTATACAACGTAATTACAATGGAATTGCAGTCAGAGAAAAAATACAACGATAATGTACAAGGCTTAAAGGTATAAGCTATAGATCAATATTACCGGGTAGTATGGTCATGGGAAGGCAGGGGCTCTACCATTCCCAGGTACAGTCTTCAGTTGCTGGATAGTCCCTTGGTCCTTCCTAGACCATCTTCTTGGCTTCTGTCTAAAATGGAATGACCACCCTGTACATGGCTACAATTCTTAAACCTGCTAGGCCCTTCCCTTTTGCTTTGAAGCACGCATATTAACTGGCCTGCAATTCATATGGAGCAGGAAACAATGACTTGAGCTTGAGCTATTTACCATACGACTGACCATCTTATTCAGACACTGGCCTAAACTAATTAGCATGCTAAAGCCCCTTCGGTTCCTAGTGGACATCAAAACCGGTCGTACTGGATATGCTAATAGGCCCTGTGTAGTTAAAAGTTTGTGGCTCTGTGAACAGACAAGATGGAGGCTGGTATACAAAATGGCGACGTCCCTTTCCTTACACCTCCCTGCTTTTGAGGGCGCTAGGGGGTATCACATTCTTGTGTTCCCCCGTGCGCCCTACCGCACCCTCTCTTTGGCTAGGGTGGCAGATCCAGAAGGATTTCTGACTCTCTGTTCTCTGAAAGGTTGCACTCTGGTTGGGCATAAGCCTCCCGCTCATGGTGGGCCTTCATCATGTTCACATGGAAGGCCTTCCTCCTTCCACGGGCGTGGTCCAGGGTGACCAGGTAGGTGACGGCGTTGAGCTGCTCGTGCACGAGGTATGGACCCTCCCAGGCCGCCTGAAGCTTGTTTTGGGGTACGGGGACCAGTACCCACACCTTTTGACCCACCTGGTAGGTCCGCTCACAAGCATTCTGGTCGTACCATCGCTTCTGGTCAGCCTGAGCTTGGGTCATATTGTCATGCACCAGCCATGTCAAGGCCATCATTCGGTCCCGGAAGCGCACGACATACTCAATGACCGACACTCCAGGGTGGCTAAATCCGCTTCCCATGCTTCCTTCACCAGAGCAAGGGGCCCCCGTACACGTCGCCCGTACAGGAGCTCAAAGGGGGAGAACCCCGTTGAGGCCTGTGGGACCTCCCGGTAAGCAAACAGCAGGTGTGGGAGATACCGCTCCCAGTCTCTCCCGTGGGAGTCGACCAACATCTTCAGCATCTGCTTTAAGGTGCCATTGAACCGCTCACACAAGCCATTGGTCTGTGGGTGATACGGGCTGGCCACCAGATGTTGCACCTGTACCTGCTTACAGAGAGACTCCATCAGCTGCGACATGAACTGGGTCCCTCGGTCGGTGAGCATTTCATTGGGAAACCCCACTGTGGAGAAAATCTCCAGTAAGGCAGTGGCCACTTTGTCGGCCCGAATGGACGACAAAGCTACCGCCTCCAGGTACCGGGTGGCATAGTCCACTACCGTTAGTATGAAGCATTTCCCGGAGCGGCTGGGAGTGGACAGAGGTCCAATGAGATCCACAGCCACCCTCGAGAAAGGCTCTTCGATGATGGGCAGAGTTACCAGTGGGGCTTTGGGGCGTGGCCCCGCCTTCCCCACCCTCTGACAGGTGTCACACGAACGGCAGTAGGCTATCACCTCGGTCCTCATTCCGGGCCAGTAGAAATGCTGAGCTAGCCTGGCCCTGGTTTTAGTGATCCCTAGGTGTCCGGCCATTGGAATCTCGTGTGCGATCCGCAACAATTCCGCCCTGAACGGATGGGGTACCACTAACTGTCGGTCCCTGGGCCACGCCTCCGGTGAACCCTGCTGGACCGTTACCCGGTACAGCCGTCCCTGGTCCCAGACCACTCGCTCGCGGTTGGACTCCAGGGGAGGCTGTGCCGCCTGTTCCTTGAGAGTCTTCAGACTAGGGTCAGCTTCCAACGCTGCCTGAAATCCCTGACTTGATGTGGCAAGAATTGATGAAACTGCCATGTCCTCTGTCAGTTCCCCGGGATCTGTCTCCTGGTTACTGTCTGACTCGGCAGCCACTTGGTCGGAGAGGGGGAAACCGTCGGACCTCCGTGAGGCTCCTTGGGCTTCAGCGCTCCCACTCCTGGTAACAGCGGCCACGACCGCTGAGACCACGGGTAGCGCCTGCTTTCCCTCGTCCCCTGACCAAGTCGCCGGGTCAGGCAGACTTCCCTGACTTCCTGACATCCCGGATATGGGGAACTCCTGCCCTGGGGTCTTACCTGGTGGCTCCTCTCCCGGGACGCCCCCCCCATGGCCTGTTCCTCTTCCTGCAGGGGCCCTAGACTCAGCAGGCTGGATTCACTTAGGGGCCCTACACTGCCCATAGCAGCCCCTCCCTCCACCTCTGAGCTCTCCCCTACAGCCTCCTCACCTGTCCTCACTGTGAGCCCTGTGTGTGTAGTGTCAGTGCATGGCTTACCATAAGGTTTCACTCCCTCCTCCACTGTTGGAGGCACATTCAATACATTAACATTAGCATTCACAGTAGAGTCATGACATTCTGGGGAGCCGAACTTTCTGGGTTCAGTGGCCACATACTGGGACACTAGCCGCCCCAAATCGTCCCAAGCAACACATTTGCAGGAATATTTGGCGTTACTCCCACCTCCCGCATCCCCCTCCCGGCGCCCCAGTCCAAATACACCTTGGCAACGGGCAGCGCCGGTTCAACGCCTCCAATTCCGGAGACGGAAAGGGTTTTCCCAGGTACCAAGTCTTGAGGGGACACCACCTCAGGGCGTACCAGGGTTCGTTCAGCGCCTGTGTCCCGCAGTCAAATGACCGCTGAGCGGCCGATGGTGATGGGTTGGTAATTGTCTAGGGACCTCCCACCACCCCCTCCCACACACAAAACAGTGGACGGTTTCTGGGACAGGGATGGGGCCTTCTGGCGCTGGGGACATGCAGCCTTAAAGTGTCCTGGCTGATTGCAATTATGACAACGTCTGGGTTCTGTTCCTGGCCTGGAGAGGGCAGCAGGGGGTACACCCCTTGCACTCTGGGGCTGGGTATGGGGCTGGGGCAGGATTGGGCTTACCCCCTCTCCAGGTGCTGCTGGCAGGCTTCTTTGGCTCCGGCGCCCTGTTGTTGGCATACTCGTCTGCCAGGGCGGCTGTAGCAGAAGCCCCCTTTGGTTTCCGGTCACGGAGAAACTGCTGGAGGTCCTCTGTCATGGAGCAATTCTTGTGGAACTGCCCAATCAGTTCCTGGACCTCCTGGCGGGTAGTGAGCTCTAGACCCGAGGTCCAGTGCTCCGCAGCTCTCAGCAGGGCCCGCATGTGGTCGGTCCAGGTGTCCTTTGAACCCCGCTGCAGGCTCCTGAACTTCCTGCGGTACGACTCCGGGGTGAGGTTGTAGTGCTGGATCAGGGCCCGCTTGATGCTGTTGTAGTCCTGCTCCTCCCCGGCAGGTAGACCATAGCATTGGCCTCCCCCTTTGCCTTACTCCTGGTGCCTTCCGCCATCTTGGGAACCTTTGGTTACTGACACAGCTGCAACCCTGACCTTGCACACAACTTATATTTACACTCTGACCGTCTAGTGCTGGGCTGACCTTAAGACCCCAGCAGTGAAAGTACCGCTGGTAGTCTCTAGTGTCTGGGAGTAGGGGTCCCACGCACACTATTACTCTGATCCCACTGCTGCCACCAATTTGTGAGGAACTAAGCCGACCGCCACATGGTAGCCTGGGTATCACAGCTTCTGATCCCACCTCCGCTACCAAATGTGAGGGACGATCCCCTTTCCTCCCACATCACCAATGGGACGTAACTCCACAGGTACAGCTCTCCCGGCGCCCCCTTTGTCTCTCAGGTCAGTAAGGGAACTGCACCTAGAGCAAATGGCCGCCGGGGAGGGTGTCCTGTTACCCAATGGATATTCTAAGATTCGTGATCAGAGTAAAAGCATCAGCCCAAGATTAATTTTATGGTTTAATCGCCTTAAGAGCGCACTAGATAATTACAGAAATATACAGTAAAGCTATACAACGTAATTACAATGGAATTGCAGTCAGAGAAAAAATACAACGATAATGTACAAGGCTTAAAGGTATAAGCTATAGATCAATATTACCGGGTAGTATGGTCATGGGAAGGCAGGGGCTCTACCATTCCCAGGTACAGTTTTCAGTTGCTGGATAGTCCCTTGGTCCTTCCTAGACCATCTTCTTGGCTTCTGTCTAAAATGGAATGACCACCCTGTACATGGCTACAATTCTTAAACCTGCTAGGCCCTTCACTTTTGCTTTGAAGCACGCATATTAACTGGCCTGCAATTCATATGGAGCAGGAAACAATGGCTTGAGCTTGAGCTATTTACCATACGACTGACCATCTTATTCAGACACTGGCCTAAACTAATTAGCATGCTAAAGCCCCTTTGATTCCTAGTGGACATCAAAACCGGTCGTACTGGATATGCTAATAGGCCCTGTGTAGTTAAAAGTTTGTGGCTCTGTGAACAGACAAGATGGAGGCTGGTATACAAAATGGCGACGTCCCTTTCCTTACAATCACCTATTGTGAATGGTGGACCCTGTGTTATCTACTGTATATAGAGGTGTTATCAGTCATTGTACAGGAGGAGGTGAGCTGTGACATCACCTATTGTGAATGGTGGACCCTGTGTTATCTGCTGTATATAGAGGTGTTATCAGTCATTGTACAGGAGGAGGTGAGCTGTGACATCACCTATTGTGAATGGTGGATCAAGTGTTATCTACTGTATATAGAGGTGTTATCACTGATAACACCTCTATAAACAGTAGATAACACAGGATCCATCATTCACAATAGGTGATGTCACAGCTCACCTCCTCCTCCTGTACAATGACTGATAACACCTCTATATACAGTAGATAACACAGGATCCACCATTCACAATAGGTGATGTCACAGCTCACCTCCTCCTCCTCCTGTACAATGACTGATAACACCTCTATATACAGTAGGTAACACAGGATCCAACATTCATAATAGGTGATGTCACAGCTCACCTCCTCCTCCTGTACAATGACTGATAACACCTCTATATACAGTAGATAACACAGGATCCACCATTCACAATAGGTGATGTCACAGCTCACCTCCTCCTCCTGTACAATGACTGATAACTTATAACTGTATATAGAGGTGTTATCAGTCATTGTACAGGAGGAGGTGAGCTGTGACATCACCTATTGTGAATGGTGGATCCTGTGTTTGATAACACCTGTATATACTGTAGATAACACAGGATCCACCATTCACAATAGGTGATGTCACAGCTCACCTCCTCCTGTACAATGACTGATAACACCTCTATATACAGTAGATAACACAGGATCCACCATTCACAATAGGTGACATCACAGCTCACCTCCTTCTCCTGTACAATGACTGATAACACCTCTATATACAGCAGATAACACAGGGTCCACCATTCACAATAGGTGATGTCACAGCTCACCTCCTCCTGTACAATGACTGATAACGCCTCTATATACAGTTATAAGTTATCAGTCATTGTACAGGAGGAGGAGGTGAGCTGTGACATCACCTATTGTGAATGGTGGACCCTGTGTTATCTACTGTATATAGAGGTGTTATCAGTCATTGTACAGGAGGAGGAGGTGAGCTGTGACATCACCTACTGTTTATGGTGGACCCTGTGTTATCTACTGTATATAGAGGTGTTATCAGTCATTGTACAGGAGGAGGTGAGCTGTGACATCACCTATTGTGAATGGTGGATCCTGTGTTATCTACTGTATATAGAAGTGTTATCAGTCATTGTACAGGAGGAGGAGGTGAGCTGTGACATCACCTATTGTGAATGGTGGACCCTGTGTTATCTACTGTATACAGAGGTATTATCAGTCATTGTACAGGAGGAGGAGGTGAGCTATGACATCACCTATTGTGAATGGTGGACCCTGTGTTATCTACTGTATATAGAGGTGTTATCAGTCATTGTACAGGAGGAGGTGAGCTGTGACATCACCTATTGTGAATGGTGGGTCCTGTGTTATCTACTGTATATAGAGGTGTTATCAGTCATTGTACAGGAGGAGGAGGTGAGCTGTGACATCACCTATTGTGAATGGTGGACCCTGTGTTATCTACTGTATATAGAGGTGTTATCAGTCATTGTACAGGAGGAGGAGGTGAGCTGTGACATCACCTATTGTGAGTGGTGGATCCTGTGTTATCTACTGTATACAGAGGTATTATTAGTCATTGTACAGGAGGAGGAGGTGAGCTGTGACATCACCTATTGTGAGTGGTGGACCCTGTGTTATCTACTGTATACAGAGGTTTTATCAGTCATTGTACAGGAGGAGGAGGTGAGCTGTGACATCACCTATTGTGAATGGTGGATCCTGTGTTACCTACTGTATATAGAGGTGTTATCAGTCATTGTACAGGAGAGGAGGAGGTGAGCTGTGACATCACCTATTGTGAATGGTGGACCCTGTGTTATCTACTGTATACAGAGGTATTATCAGTCATTGTACAGGAGGAGGAGGTGAGCTGTGACATCACCTATTGTGAATGGTGGACCCTGTGTTATCTACTGTATATAGAGGTGTTATCAGTCATTGTACAGGAGGAGGAGGTGAGCTGTGACATCACCTATTGTGAATGGTGGACCCTGTGTTATCTACTGTATATAGAGGTGTTATCAGTCATTGTACAGGAGGAGGAGGTGAGCTGTGACATCAACTATTGTGAATGGTGGACCCTGTGTTATCTGCTGTATATAGAGGTGTTATCAGTCATTGTACAGGAGGAGGAGGTGAGCTGTGACAACACAGGATCCACCATTCACAATAGGTGATGTCACAGCTCACCTCCTCCTCCTGTACAATGACTGATAACACCTCTATATACAGCAGATAACACAGGATCCACCATTCACAATAGGTGATATCTGCTGTATATAGAGGTGTTATCAGTCATTGTACAGGAGGAGGAGGTGAGCTGTGACATCACCTATTGTGAATGGTGGACCCTGTGTTATCTGCTGTATATAGAGGTGTTATCAGTCATTGTACAGGAGGAGGAGGTGAGCTGTGATGTCACCTATTGTGAATGGTGGATCCTGTGTTATCTACTGTATATAGAGGTTTTTATCAGTCATTGTACAGGAGGGAGGTGAGCTGTGACATCACCTATTGTGAATGATGGATCCTGTGTTATCTACTGTTTATAGAGGTGTTATCAGTGATAACACAGGATCCATCATTCACAATAGGTGAATGTCACAGCTCACCTCCTCCTCCTCCTGTACAATGACTGATAACACCTCTATATACAGTAGGTAACACAGGATCCAACATTCATAATAGGTGATGTCACAGCTCACCTCCTCCTCCTGTACAATGACTGATAACACTCTATATACAGTAGATAACACAGGATCCACCATTCACAATAGTGATGTCACAGCTCACCTCCTCCTCCTCCTGTACAATGACTGATAACACCTCATATACAGTAGTAACACAGGATCCAACATTCATAATAAGGTGATGTCACAGCTCACCTCCTCCTCCTGTACAATGACTGATAACACCTCTATATACAGTAGATAACACAGGATCCACCATTCACAATAGGTGATGTCACAGCTCACCTCCTCCTCCTGTACAATGACTGATAACTTATAACTGTATATAGAGGTGTTATCAGTCATTGTACAGGAGGAGGTGAGCTGTGACATCACCTATTGTGAATGGTGGATCCTGTGTTTGATAACACCTGTATATACTGTAGATAACACAGGATCCACCATTCACAATAGGTGATGTCACAGCTCACCTCCTCCTGTACAATGACTGATAACACCTCTATATACAGTAGATAACACAGGATCCACCATTCACAATAGGTGACATCACAGCTCACCTCCTCTCCTGTACAATGACTGATAACACCTCTATATACAGCAGATAACACAGGTCCACCATTCACAATAGGTGATGTCACAGCTCACCTCCTCCTGTACAATGACTGATAACGCCTCTATATACAGTTATAAGTTATCAGTCATTGTACAGGAGGAGGAGGTGAGCTGTGACATCACCTATTGTGAATGGTGGATCCTGTGTTACCTACTGTATATAGAGGTGTTATCAGTCATTGTACAGGAGGAGGAGGAGGTGAGCTGTGACATCACCTATTGTGAATGGTGGACCCTGTGTTATCTACTGTATACAGAGGTATTATCAGTCATTGTACAGGAGGAGGTGAGCTGTGACATCACCTATTGTGAATGGTGGACCCTGTGTTATCTACTGTATATAGAGGTGTTATCAGTCATTGTACAGGAGGAGGAGGTGAGCTGTGACATCACCTATTGTGAATGGTGGACCCTGTGTTATCTGCTGTATATAGAGGTGTTATCATCATTGTACAGGAGGAGGAGGTGAGCTGTGATGTCACCTATTGTGAATGGTGGATCCTGTGTTATCTACTGTATATAGAGGTGTTATCAGTCATTGTACAGGAGGAGTGAGCTGTGACATCACCTATTGTGAATGGTGGATCCTGTGTTATCTACTGTATATACAGGTGTTATCAGTCATTGTACAGGAGGAGGAGGTGAGCTGTGACATCACCTATTGTGAATGGTGGATCCTGTGTTACCTACTGTATATAGAGGTGTTATCAGTCATTGTACAGGAGGAGGAGTGAGCTGTAACATCACCTATTGTGAATGGTGACCCTGTGTTATCTACTGTATATAGAGGTGTTATCAGTCATTGTACAGGAGGAGGAGGTGAGCTGTGACATCACCTATTGTGAATGGTGGATCCTGTGTTATCTAATGTACAATAGGTGTTATCAGTCATTGTACAGGAGGAGGAGGTGAGCTGTGACATCACCTATTGTGAATGGTGGATCCTGTGTTATCTACTGTATATAGAAGTGTTATCAGTCATTGTACAGGAGGAGAGGTGAGCTGTGACATCACCTATTGCGAATGGTGGATACTGTGTTATCTACTGTATACAGAGGTATTATCAGTCATTGTACAGGAGGAGGAGGTGAGCTGTGACATCACCTATTGTGAATGGTGGACCCTGTGTTATCTACTGTATACAGAGGTTTTATCAGTCATTGTACAGGAGGAGGAGGTGAGCTGTGACATCACCTATTGTGAATGGTGGATCCTGTGTTACCTACTGTATATAGAGGTGTTATCAGTCATTGTACAGGAGGAGGAGGTGAGCTGTGACAACACAGGATCCACCATTCACAATAGGTGATGTCACAGCTCACCTCCTCCTCCTGTACAATGACTGATAACACCTCTATATACAGCAGATAACACAGGATCCACCATTCACAATAGGTGATATCTGCTGTATATAGAGGTGTTATCAGTCATTGTACAGGAGAGGAGGTGAGCTGTGACATCACCTATTGTGAATGGTGGACCCTGTGTTATCTGCTGTATATAGAGGTGTTATCAGTCATTGTACAGGAGGAGGAGGTGAGCTGTGATGTCACCTATTGTGAATGGTGGATCCTGTGTTATCTACTGTATATAGAGGTGTTATCAGTCATTGTACAGGAGGAGGTGAGCTGTGACATCACCTATTGTGAATGGTGGATCCTGTGTTATCTACTGTATATACAGGTGTTATCAGTCATTGTACAGGAGGAGGAGGTGAGCTGTGACATCACCTATTGTGAATGGTGGATCCTGTGTTACCTACTGTATATAGAGGTGTTATCAGTCATTGTACAGGAGGAGGAGGTGAGCTGTGACATCACCTATTGTGAATGGTGGACCCTGTGTTATCTGCTGTATATAGAGGTGTTATCAGTCATTGTACAGGAGGAGCTGAGCTGTGACATCACCTATTGTGAATGGTGGATCCTGTGTTATCTACTGTATATAGAGGTGTTATCAGTCATTGTACAGGAGGAGGAGGTGAGCTGTGACATCACCTATTGTGAATGGTGGATCCTGTGTTATCTAATGTACATATAGGTGTTATCAGTCATTGTACAGGAGGAGGAGGTGAGCTGTGACATTACCTATTGTGAATGGTGGATCCTGTGTTTATCTACTGTATATAGAAGTGTTATCAGTCATTGTACAGGAGGAGGAGGTGAGCTGTGACATCACCTATTGCGAATGGTGGATACTGTGTTATCTACTGTATATAGAGGTGTTATTAGTCATTGTACAGGAGGAGGAGGTGAGATGTGACATCACCTATTGTGAATGGTGGATCCTGTGTTATCTACTGTATATAGAGGTGTTATCAGTCATTGTAAAGAAGGAGGAGGTGAGCTGTGACATCACCTATTGTGAATGGTGGATCGTGTTATCTACTGTATATAGAGGTGTTATCAGTCATTGTACAGGAGGAGGAGGTGAGCTGTGACATCACCTATTGTGAATGGTGGACCCTGTGTTACTACTGTATATAGAGGTGTTATCAGTCATTGTACAGGAGGAGGAGGTGAGCTGTGACAAACACCTATTGTGAGTGAGTGATCCTGTGTTATCTACTGTATACAGAGGTATTATCAGTCATTGTACAGGAGGAGAGGTGAGCTGTGACATCACCTATTGTGAATGGTGGACCCTGTGTTATCTACTGTATACAGAGGTAGTTATCATCATTGTACAGGAGGAGGAGGTGAGCTGTGACATCACCTATTGTGAATGGTGGATCCTGTGTTATCTACTGTATATAGAGGTGTTATCAGTCATTGTACAGAGGAGGAGGTGAGCTGTGACATCACCTATTGTGAATGGTGGATCCTGTGTTATCTACTGTATACAGAGGTGTATCAGTCATTGTACAGGAGGAGGAGGTGAGCTGTGACATCACCTATTGTGAATGGGGATCCTTGTGTTACCTATTGTATATAGAGGTGTTATCAGTCATTGTACAGGAGGAGGTGAGCTGTGACATCACCTATTGTGAATGGTGATCCTGTGTTAACACTCTGTATATACAGGTTACAGTCATTGTAAGAGATGACTGTGACATCACCTATTGCATGGTGGATCCTGTGTTATCTACTGTATAATACAGGTGATTATCACTCTTAGTACAGTAGAGAAACTGAGCATCACCATAGAATAGGTGTATAGTACATCAGGTTACTCATCATTGTACAGAGAGTGAGACTGTGACATCCTATTCAGAATAGGTGATGTCACAGTACCTCCTCCTTTACAATATGATAACACCTCTAATACAGTAGATAACAGTGATCCACCATTCACAATAGGTGTATTCGTAAAGTCACTCCTCCTCTGTACAATGGATGAGATTAGACACACTATATGACAGTAGACTAACACAGGATCCAATTCACAATAGGTGATGTGACAGTCACCTCCCCTCTCTGTACATAGTGACTGTGAATCCTCTATATACAGTAGATAACAGATCCATTACAATAGGTGACTGTACATCACCTACTGCCCTGGTTAATACGATAATAAGTTATCATCATGTACAGGTAGAGGAAACATGGATCACACCATAAATAGGTGATGGTCCAGTCATATCTACTGTATACAGATGTGATACACATCATATGTACAGTAGGATAGAGCTGGAAACACCATTAAATAGGTGATGTCCAGCTCATCCTCCTGTACAGATGATGATAACACCTTATAGTACAGAGATAACTACAGTGACCACCTCATTGAATGGGATTCCAGCTATCTCCTCTGTAATGATGATTAACACCTCTATTTACAGTGAGAAGACGGATCACCTATTAGTAGTGATGGGCACAGCTCTACTACCTGATACAAATGATGATAACATCTATATTACAGTAGATAACTGGACATTCACCATAGGTGATGTCACCTTGTCTACCTACCTGTCATAGAGTTATCAGTCATGTACAAGAGGTGATGTGACATCACCTTTGAATGGATACCTGTGTTAACACAGGATCCACCATTCACAATAGGTGATGTCACAGCTCACCTCCTCCTCCTGTAAATGACTGATAACACCTCTATATACAGTAGATAACACAGGATCCACCATTCACAATAGGTGATGTCACAGCTCACCTCCTCCTCCTGTACAATGACTGATAACACCTCTATATACAGTAGATAACACAGGGTCCACCATTCACAATAGGTGATGTCACAGCTCATCTCCTCCTGTACAATGACTGATAACACCTCTATATACAGTAGATAACACAGGATCCACCATTCACAATAGGTGATATCACAGCTCACCTCCTCCTCCTGTACAATGACTGATAACACCTCTATATACAGTAGATAACACAGGATCCACCATTCACAATAGGTGATGTCACAGCTCACCTCCTCCTCCTGTACAATGACTGATAACACCTCTATATACAGTAGATAACACAGGGTCCACCATTCACAATAGGTGATGTCACAGCTCATCTCCTCCTGTACAATGACTGATAACACCTCTATATACAGTAGATAACACAGGATCCACCATTCAATAGGTGATATCACAGCTCACCTCCTCCTCCTGTACAATGACTGATAACACCTCTATATACAGTAGATAACACAGGATCCACCATTCACAATAGGTGATGTCACAGCTCACCTCCTCCTCCTGTATAATGACTGATAACACCTCTATATACAGTAGATAACACAGGGTCCACCATTCACAATAGGTGATGTCACAGTTCATCTCCTCCTCCTCTACAATGACTGATATCACCTCTATATACAGTAGATAACACAGGATCCACCACTCATAATAGGTGATGTCACAGCTCACCTCCTCCTGTACAGTGACTGATAACACCTCTATATACAGCAGATAACACAGGATCCACCATTCACGTTAGGTGATGTCACAGCTCACCTCCTACTCCTGTACAATGACTGATAACACCTCTATATACAGTAGATAACACAGGGTCCACCATTCACAATAGGTGATGTCACAGCTCACCTCCTCCTCCTGTATAATGACTGATAACACCTCTATATACAGTAGATAACACAGGGTCCACCATTCACAATAGGTGATGTCACAGTTCATCTCCTCCTCCTCTACAATGACTGATATCACCTCTATATACAGTAGATAACACAGGATCCACCACTCATAATAGGTGATGTCACAGCTCACCTCCTCCTGTACAGTGACTGATAACACCTCTATATACAGCAGATAACACAGGATCCACCATTCACGTTAGGTGATGTCACAGCTCACCTCCTACTCCTGTACAATGACTGATAACACCTCTATATACAGTAGATAACACAGGGTCCACCATTCACAATAGGTGATGTCACAGTTCATCTCCTCCTCCTCTACAATGACTGATATCACCTCTATATACAGTAGATGAGGAGGTGAGCTGTGACAACACTGGATTCACCATTCACAATAACATCTCCTAAAGGAGAGCTTTCTATGCATGCTCTTATTTCTGGCTCCACATGTACGAGATTGGTATTGATTCTAGTGGGCAGTGAGAAAATTCAAAAAAAAATTTTTTTTTATTGCGATCAGAAAAATTGTATTTTTTTTAATTTTCAGAAGACCATGAGTTTGGTATAAAGGCTCATCGAAAACCATTTTTTTTAACTGACACATTCCCCTTAAATATACCCTTTTCTTTCCCCACCTTTTGACAGAGCCATCACATACTAGGTAGTTCAGAAGTAGTAACAGCCATTTTTCCTTTTACAGCACTCTTGTGGCTGGGTGGTGAGACTTACCACACAGTCCCATCAATCTGCTGTAGACTAAAGTGTATCAACTGGGAAATGTAGAGTAGTAAAATCAATAGTATATCTCTCGAGGACACAATGTAGATCACTTATACACGTTGTCTCTCTCTGCAATTATCATTTCACATTAGGATTGTTGCACCACTGAGAAGAATCACAAATGTTCATCTAAACTCATCCCAGTTCCTCTTCACTCTAATTTGTCAGCAATTTGCTTTCTTTGACCTCTATTCGGCTTCCCAACATCTATCATTCACAAATGGATGACTTTTAAACCCCCTGAACAGCTGGTGCTTAATACTTGACATCCCCCTTCTTCTAAGTGACACCTGTGGTAATATCCTATATCAATCATTTCGCCTCCTCCGGTGATGAGTATCGTTCTCTTCACCTCTGGCTATTATGTGCCTAGTTTAGTTTTCCTTTCTATATTAATTAGAAATCTAAGACTTCCTTTGAGGTATTTTTTTTTTCGAAGGTATACGTTATCCGTGCACCATGTGCATACATATAGTGTCTCTAGGAGGGCTAGCACCCTCTACAAGCAATACTTCTAAGGAAAAATGTCTCCATAATCTATGAGAAATAAAACTAATTTTATGCAATCTGGGAATCAAACAAAATCTTTGGCTTCCATACTTCCACACCTACTGTAATAGACATGAAGTGAATATGGACAATCTGTTGGACTGGCCTTCCACATGACCGGATGATCTTCAGGTGGGCCCTGGCACACACTACAGTACTGCAGTTCACTTCATGTTGACTGCTCACCATCCTTCTCCAGACAATCTTGGAAAGTGGTGAGGTAGCCATAGCTCACTTCTGATAGGAATCTGGTGCCTGGAGGAGCAGGCAGAGTTCTGCTCGATCATTGCTGATCTGTCTCAACAGCACAGCTGAAGTCACAAGGTGGACTGCACGAGGAACTGAGAGATACAAGATAGTATCCTGCTGCTTCACAAGGTTTGTGACTGAGCCTGCCTTACTGACTTGAACTTGCCGACAAGAGGACCAGATGATTCTCCGGTGGGCCCTGGCACAAGACCAGTACTGCAGCAGTTCAATTAATGCTGGCTGCTTAAATTTCTTCTCCGTACAATCCGGGAAATCGGTGTTGCACCTGCTACTAAATAGAATTAGAAAAAAAACTGTCAAATGGTAAAAAAATACTCCATGGCATCAACCTTTATCATTATACTTTATAGTTTTGTATTTAGAGGAGATATTAGGAGCAAAAATAGTTCGTTGGTGCAAGTACAACTAAAGCAAAACCAAAGAAATGAGCCAGAACACATGTTGGTATAAGTGCAGTTTGTAAGAGCACAATCATACTGCGGCCATTTAACAGAAAAAAAAACTAGGATTAAAAAAAAAAGAAATACACAAATTCCCTGTAGTAAGTAATTTAGTTTACTATATATAATAAAAATTCAAGGCAGCACCAGCAAAGAAAGGGAACATGGATGCAGAGCCTCCGGGCATAAACCAATCCTCCAATATGCTTACAAAAATGTAGACAGCACTCCCAAAATTGAAAATTTGAAAAATTTAATAGTCCATGGTGACAGCAATGTTTTGGTCCAATTGAGGACCTCTGTGCCACCGCGCCATGTTGGGTTGTCTTCTTCAATCAGGTAAATGATATGGTTGGTCTTTACTGGGCAATCTTCAGCATCTTCTGCTGTCCAGTAACTTTGGCATCTCTTGTACTGACCAGGCCATGAAGTTATGACATCATGCAACACACATTTATGGCATTGAGCAATATCGTGACCTCACAGCCTAGTCAGCTCAGGAGACACCAAAGATGGTCCAGAGAACACTAGCTGACATACTAAAGAAGTTGGGCGAGGGCATAGTGAGTATTACATTTTCTAATTTTTTAACTCCTTCCAGACCCCTTTAAATCCAGAAAAATGGTTGCCACACAGCTGCCATTTTTCTGGATGCCGGCAAATCTAATTTCACAAAAATAAATGAATCTGACACTGTAAAATTATAATTTTCCTTCAAGCAATTTGGTAATGAGTCTGTGACCAAACATACCAGGTGCTCAATCCACTCTAAGGCTGCTTAGGACACAAACCTCTTTTTCTGGAACAATTCTTGTACCAAATTCTAAAATCTCAGCTGTATAACACAGAGATGGATGATAACCTGCATCTACTCAGCATGCTGCTGCCTGGAATAAATCAGCCATTAGAACAACATCATGGAATTCCCACAAGTAAATGAGGCATGTCCTTCTTCCTGAGAACCTGGTGACTTACCAAAAATCCAAGAACTTGCAGTGTTTTCAGAACACATCTGGCCTTTGTAGGCGACCTGCATTAGTGCCCTCCGGCCATCAGCCGCTTACATTTTCTTCTATGAACAAAGACTTTTTATCCAGTAACCCAATTGTTGGTTGGGAGTATTTGTACAGTAGAATGAGATCTGCATGGACCACGTAGGTTCTATGACATCAGTGACCTAAGCAGAAGCAGATTTCTATTCATATTTTATTTTCTTTTGTGCATATTTAGTTTATTATTAGTGATGAGCGAACGTGCTCGCCCCTACTCGTTACTTGCAGGAGTATCACGGTACCCTGTGTACTCGGCGAGCACCGAGCATTTCTGGGATTACTCGATGGGAACTCAGGTCTCCACCCAGCATTTTTGGTGGACTTTACAGACCCAATCACAATGCAGGGATTGTCTGCCAGGAAATGAAACGCTGCAGCCATCTTTGTTGTGGTAGTGCAGTGATTGGCTGGCTGCACAGCATCATCAGGGGTATAAGAGACCGGACGCCGCCCTGCTCGGCGCATTCTGCTCCGGATTCAGACAATGTAGGGAGAGCTGCTGCTGAGATAGGGTCAGAATTGGGGATTTATTAGTTAGTGTGTGGTTTACCATCGTAATCTTCTCAAATCCTGATAACACAACAGTCCTTCTAAGGCCGGCGTCACACACAACTACAAAAAATCGGACCGTTTTAGTCGGTCGATTATCGGAGCAAAATGAAAACATCACACATCCGCCTGGCATCCGATTTTCCTTCAAAGATGCGATTTAGTCGCATGTGTGTGTACCTTGTAACATCCGATTTTCATCCGACCACCGTTTTTTTGTTGCAGCTTCCCAAAAAGGACCAATAACGGTTTTGAGGCCTGAATCTCATTTAAATCATCAGGCAGAGCTATATTTAAGTGCTCTGCTACAGGTGTGACCCTCCCACCTTTGCACTGGTGTCATTTTGTTCCTTGTGCTTAGTGCTTTCTAGCTGCTTTATCGAAACATGAGCGACACACTCAGATTTACTCCCACTGAGCGTGTGCTGTTCCATTGGGTTATATCCCGACGTTTTGGGGAGCCATATCGTGTAATACCAGATCCCAGAAGACGCAGAAGAATGTGGGTACATCCACTTTTGACAAGAAGGATAACTAAAGGGCATTTTCACCACCTATATTTGTCACTGCGTAGCCATGGAGATAAGTTTTTCCAATATTGTCGAATGAGCATAGCTGTTGTGAATGGGTTTGAGATGAGTTCTGAGCAGAGGCTCCCTCTGGTGGTTACAAGCGGTGCTAGTGAAGATTGTGAGGACTGGGAATCAGGTGTTACTGACTGGTCTTATATAAGGGAGTCATTTTCCCATCAGGGTTGCCGGTGATCAATTGTTCTGGTCTGAATCCTTCATTCCAGTTTCCCTTGTGGCCTGCTGTGTCGTGTCTGCATCTCCTGCTTACAGATAAGACTTTTGCTTCTTTTGTGTTTTTGCTATATTTTTGCATTTTGTCCTGCACTTCTTTGGGGGCCTTCAGGGTCCCCTCCGGGGGCTTCTGCCCTCTCAGTTTAGTTCAGCCACTGAGTTTTGTTCTTTTGCTTTTTTCAGTTTTTTCAGTGGCTGCTGTTTTGATTTTGTTACACCAGAGAACTAATTTAGGTGGTAGAGGTCGTGTGATCTCAGGTGATTTTGAAATTAGTAGAGTTGGTGCTTTTCAGGGTTTTCTGGGATTGCAGTAAGTACCCTTCCTATCCTTTTCTATTTAGATAGTTTGGGCCCCAGCGTTTGCTCATACTATTTTCTTTCTGTGTCTGTATTTCCTCTTGTCTAACCGCCATTACATGTTTGGGGGCTTTCTATTATCTTTGGGGTTCTGCTCCGGGGCAGATAGCTTTCCTATTTCTATCTTTAGGTGTAGTTAGTTTCTCAGGCTGTGACGAGGCGTCTAGGACCAACGTAGGAACGCTCCACGGCTGCCTCTAGTTGTGGTGGTTAGTCAGGGTACTGCAATCTAATAGATTCCAACTGCTCTGGTGTATTGCCTTTTTGCCTGCTCTCCTCAGCTACCGAAACACAACAGTATCACCGGCCTAAACTGAAAATTATATTGTACTCACAGAAGGGAAAAATATTGTGAAAGAAAAAAGTTGTCAGAGTTGTCAGAGATTTTTTTTTTCTGTTTGTTGCATTTTTTTTTTCCCTCTGTATCTCTGGGTGCTGAGGAGGATTTTTTTTTTTCCTCTCAATGGAGTTTGCACAGTTGTCTGGCCGTGTGGATCAGCTTGCCACTTAGTTCGGAGTATTGCAACCTATCTTGCTAGGTTGCCTGTTGTGGAACCTAGGATTCCCATGCCAGATTTGTTTTTAGGGGATCGAGCTAAGTTTCTGAATTTCAAAAATAACTGTAAATTGTTTTTTGCCTTAAAATCTAAGTCCTCAGGGAACGCAGCGCAGCAGGTTCAAATTGTCATCTCTCTCCTGCGCGGCGACCCTCAGGATTGGGCTTTTTCCCTGACACCTGGGGATCCTGTTTTGAGTGATGTTGATGCGTTTTTTCATGCTTTGGGGTTATTGTACGATGAGCCTAATGTCACTGATCAGGCTGAAAAAACTTTGTTGGCATTAAGTCAGGGGCTTGAGGACGCTGAGTTATACTGTCAGAGATTCCGTAGGTGGGCAGTCCTGACCAAATGGAATGACGACGCTTTGGCGGCCCTTTTCCAGAAGGGTCTGTCAGATAATGTAAAGGATGTTATGGTGGGATTCCCTGTCCCCTCTGGTCTCAATGATTCTATGTCATTAGCGATTCAAATTGACAGACATTTGCGTGAGCGGAGAAGTATGCGTGGAATGGTGTTGCCTTGTGAACCAGCTTCTGAACCCATGCAGTGTGATAGAGTGGTGTCTGGGGCACAGCGTCATGAGTTTCGAAAGCGCAATGGGTTATGTTTCTACTGTGGTGATGCCTCTCATGCTATTTCAGTCTGCCCTAAGCGGGGAAGACGTTTTGCACGCTCAGTTGTCTTGGGTAGTGTTCAGACTAAGTTTTTATTAACTGTCACTCTGATATGCTCTCTGTCCTCATTTTCTGCTCAGGCTTTCGTTGATTCTGGAGCAGCTATTAACCTGATGGATTATGATTTTGCTAAACGTTGTGGGTTTCCCTTGATACCCCTACAGAAGTCTATTCCCCTACTGGGGATCGATTCTACCCCTTTGGCTGAGAATAAACCACAGTTTTCTACTCAGGTGATAATGAGGGTTGAACCGGATCACCAGGAGTGCTGCAAATTTTTGGTTCTATATAATCTGCATGACATTATCGTGCTGGGTTTCCCTTGGTTACAGTCTCATAATCCTGTTTTGGATTGGAAATCTGTGTCTGTAACCAGTTGGGGCTGCCAATGTGTTAATACCAACACTCCTGTTTTTTCTGCCTTCCCCCAGGCTCAGGATGTTCCTGACTTTTTGTTTGATTTTTCTGATGTGTTTAGCGAAAGTAAATCTGCATCCTTGCCTCCCCATAGGAGCTATGACTGCGCTATTGAATTAGTGCCGGGTAGTAAATTCCCTAAAGGTCGCCTTTTTAACTTGTCTGTACCTGAACATGACGCTATGCGGTCTTATATCAAGGAATCATTGGAGAAGGGTCATATCAGACCATCCTCTTCACCCTTAGGTGCCGGTTTTTTTCTTTGTGGCCAAAAAAGATGGTTCATTAAGGCCGTGTATTGATTATCGTCTCTTGAACAATATTACTGTGAAATATCAATACCCGTTACCCTTGATTTCTGACCTGTTTTCCAGGGTGAAAAACGCTACTTGGTTTACCAAGCTTGACCTCAGGGGGGCGTATAACCTTATTCGCATTAAGCACGGGGATGAATGGAAGACGGCATTCAATACCCCTGAAGGGCATTTTGAGTACCTAGTGATGCCCTTTGGGCTCACTAATGCTCCTTCCGTCTTCCAGTCCTTCATGAATGACATTTTCAGGGATTTTGTGGATAAATTTCTGATTGTTTATTTGGATGATATCTTGATTTTTTCTAATGACTGGGACTCTCATGTGAAACATGTTTGAACTGTATTCCAGATTTTGAGAGAGAATGCTCTGTATGTGAAGGGATCAAAGTGTCTTTTTGGCGTACAGAGGATCTCATTTCTGGGATTCATTTTGTCCCCATCTGTTATTGAAATGGACCCGGTCAAGGTTCAGGCCATCTGTGATTGGGTCCAACCTACTTCATTAAAGGCTCTTCAGAGATTTTTGGGTTTTGCCAATTTTTATCGTAAATTTATTGGTAATTTCTCGGTTATTGTTAAACCATTAACTGATTTGACCAGAAAGGGTTCTGATGTGGTGAATTGGCCTCCTGAGGCAGTCTCTGCATTTCAGGAACTTAAGCAGAGATTCACTTCTGCTCCTGTTCTACGGCAGCCTGATGTTTCTCTGCCATTTCAGGTGGAGGTTGATGCCTCTGAAAATGGGGCAGGTGCCGTTTTGTCCCAAAAAGATCCAGAGACCTCTAAAAGTAACCCTTGTGCCTTTTTCTCTCGAAAATTTTCTCCTACTGAACGTAATTATGACGTGGGTAATCGGGAGTTATTGGCCATGAAGTGGGCTTTTGAAGAGTGGAGACATTGGCTGGAGGGAGCCAAACATCAGGTGGTGGTCCTTACGGACCATAAGAATCTGGTCTATCTGGAATCTGCCAAGCGACTCAATCCTAGACAGGCCAGGTGGGCCTTGTTTTTCACACGTTTTAATTTTGTGGTTTCCTTTCTTCCTGGCACTAAGAATGTTAAGGCGGATGCCCTCTCGAGGAGTTTCCTTGCGGACTCTCCTGAGTTATCCGATCCTTCTGTTATTTTGAAAGAGGGTGTAGTTCTTTCCGCCATCTCGCCCAATTTGAGACTTGCTCTGGAGGGGTGTCAGGAGGATAGGCCCGAGCGCTGTCCTGTTGGAAAATTGTTTGTCCCGGACCAATGGAAAAAGAGTGTGATGTCTGAGATTCATTGTTCCGCATTGGCTGGGCATCCCGGAATTTTTGGTACCAGAGACTTGGTTAGTCGGTCCTTTTGGTGGCCTACCTTGTCTCGTGATGTCAGGGAATTTGTGCAGTCCTGCGGGACTTGCTCTCGCTCCAAGCCTTGCTCTCGCTCTAGTGGTTTGTTGATGCCATTGCCTGTGCCCAAGAGACCATGGACCCATATCTCTATGGATTTCATTTCCGATCTTCCTGTTTCTCAGAGAATGGCCACCATCTGGGTAATTTGTGATAGGTTTTCCAAAATGATACATCTTGTGCCATTACCTAAGTTGCCTTCCTCCTCTGAATTGGTGCCGTTGTTCCTTCAGCACGTGGTTCGTTTACACGGCATTCCTGAGAACATTGTGTCTGACAGAGGAGTCCAGTTTGTTTCCAGATTTTGGAGGACTTTTTGTTCTAAACTGGGTGTTCAATTGTCTTTCTCCTCGGCATTTCATCCTCAGACCAATGGTCAAACTGAGAGAACAAACCAGACATTGGAGACTTATCTAAGATGCTTTGTGTCTGCTGATCAGGATGACTGGGTCTCTTTTTTGCCTTTGGCTGAGTTTGCTCTTAATAATAGGGCTAGCTCTGCCACTTTTATGTCTCAGTTTTTCTGTAATTCTGGGTTTCACCCTCGATTTTCTTCAGGACAGACGGAGGCTTCTGTCTGTCCAGGTGTTGACTCTGTTGTGGAGCGTATGCAACAGATTTGGGACCAGGTAGTGGAGAGGTTGTCACTCTCTCAGGAGAAGGCCCAGCGGTTTGCTAACCGGCATAGACTGATGGTCCTCGGTTTAAAGTGGGGGACTTGGTCTGGTTGTCCTCAAAGAATATTCCTATGAGAGTAGCATCTCCTAAATTTAAGCCTAGGTTCATTGGACCTTATAAGATCATGGAGATTATTAATCCTGTTTCTTTTCGTTTGCTTCTTCCAGGGACATTTAAGATCCATAACGTGCTCCACAAGTCCTTGTTGAAGAGGTTTGTTGAGCCAGTGGTTCCTGCTGCTGTGCCTCCTGACCCTGTTTTGGTTGAGGGCAATCTGGAGTATGTGGTTGAGAAAATATTGGATTCTCGTTTTTCTAGACGGAAACTCCAGTATTTGGTTAAATGGAGAGGTTATGGTCAGGAGGACAAATCTTGGGTGTTTGCTTCGGACATCCATGCTAGGAGACTTATCCGTGCGTATCATAGAACTCATCCTGACCGACCTGGTTGCTCAAATGAGGGTTCGGTGACCCCTCCTCAAGGGGCGGGTACTGTTGTGAATGGGTTTGAGATGAGTTCTGAGCAGAGGCTCCCTCTGGTGGTTACAAGCGGTGCTAGTGAAGATTGTGAGGACTGGGAATCAGGTGTTACTGACTGGTCTTATATAAGGGAGTCATTTTCCCATCAGGGTTGCCGGTGATCAATTGTTCTGGTCTGAATCCTTCATTCCAGTTTCCCTTGTGGCCTGCTGTGTCGTGTCTGCATCTCCTGCTTACAGATAAGACTTTTGCTTCTTTTGTGTTTTTGCTATATTTTTGCATTTTGTCCTGCACTTCTTTGGGGGCCTTCAGGGTCCCCTCCGGGGGCTTCTGCCCTCTCAGTTTAGTTCAGCCACTGAGTTTTGTTCTTTTGCTTTTTTCAGTTTTTTCAGTGGCTGCTGTTTTGATTTTGTTACACCAGAGAACTAATTTAGGTGGTAGAGGTCGTGTGATCTCAGGTGATTTTGAAATTAGTAGAGTTGGTGCTTTTCAGGGTTTTCTGGGATTGCAGTAAGTACCCTTCCTATCCTTTTCTATTTAGATAGTTTGGGCCCCAGCGTTTGCTCATACTATTTTCTTTCTGTGTCTGTATTTCCTCTTGTCTAACCGCCATTACATGTTTGGGGGCTTTCTATTATCTTTGGGGTTCTGCTCCGGGCAGATAGCTTTCCTATTTCTATCTTTAGGTGTAGTTAGTTTCTCAGGCTGTGACGAGGCGTCTAGGACCAACGTAGGAACGCTCCACGGCTGCCTCTAGTTGTGGTGGTTAGTCAGGGTACTGCAATCTCATAGATTCCAACTGCTCTGGTGTATTGCCTTTTTGCCTGCTCTCCTCAGCTACCGAAACACAACACATAGCTACCTTTGATACGTTGCTTGACATTGTGCGCCCTGGGATCACATTTCAGGACACCAGGATGAGAAAAGCAATTTCTGCAGAGGAACGCCTTCTCCTAACAATAAGGTATGTGTGTCAACGATATGTTGATGATGTTTGCCTCGACATAGTCAGTTTGCAAGTGTTGTAGCACACTTATTGTACACTTATAATGTGAGTAATGTATTTCTCAAGCTTACCTAGCTAAATTATTGCCTTTGGTCTATTCCACAGAAGGCATGGCTTGTAATATAATTTCCAGCATGTGTGCTCTAAGAAACTAAAGCATTGTAAGTGTTGTGAATGCTGTGTTTGTTGTTTTTGTTGCTGATTTCTCCATGTTCTATGTTCTATGTGTGTTACAGGTTCCTTTCTACTGGCATGTCCTACACTGCTCTGCACTTAGAGTTCTTAATAGGGCGATCAACAATTTCAGGCATTGTGCGGTCAACTTTTGTGGAAATTTGGACCAGACTACATGAAGACGTCATGCCTGAGCCAAAAATGAGTGACTGGTTGAGGATAGCACAGGGTTTTGCCGAAAATTGCCTGTTTCCACACTGTATAGGAGCCCTGGACGGGAAGCACATACGTGTTCGTAAACCTCCTAACTCAGGCTCCCAATTCTTCAATTCTAAACAATATTTTTCCGTAGTTTTGTTGGCCTTGGTCGACACAAACTACAGGTTTATAATTGTAGACATTGGGGCCTGTGGAAGGACTGGAGACTCAAGAGTCTTCAATACTTCCATAATGGGTAGGCGGATACGCAATAACCAACTGGACCTACCACCAGCAAGTCAACTTACAGACTCTATTCCAGAACATGTGCCTTATGTTATAGTTGCAGATGAGGCATTTCAATTAACCCGTAATGTAATGAGGCCATATCCCCGTCGTTATCTCACCCATCGGCGTAGAATATTTAATTGTCGCCTGTCACGTGCTCGGCGGCTGGTGGAGTGCACATTTGGAATTCTTTGTGCTAAATGGCGGGTACTTCAATCTGCAATTCAACTCAGTGAAGACAATGTTAATGTGGTCCTCAAAGCATGTGTGGTCCTACATAATTTTTGTAGAATCCATGAATGCTCCTCACAACATGTGGGTGAATTAGCCTCTGTGAATGTGTCTATGGCTATGTCACCACCCATCCATCCCCGTCGTCCACCTTCAGGCCTAAAAGTACGTGATGTGTTCACTCAATATTTTGTGTCCCCTGAGGGTGCTACTGCCTGGCAAGAGGAGGCATTATTACACATGTAGTGTGCCTATGTTGCTCTGTCATAAAGACATTTAGCCACACTTAATTGTATATGTTGTGTTTGTTTTGGTGTCATATTGTGTGTAAGTTATAGGCAGACCATCACATATTTAAATAAACAGCTACATATTGAAATAATCACATACAATCAATGCGACTCAAAAATTTTTTTTATGTATTTTGTCATGTTTTGTCGCTGTAAACATAATGAAAAATGACTAATGTGTCATACTTTTTTCAACATATTTCCTGAGAAACTTGCAGCAGTAAAACAATTTATAATGTTCATAACTTCAAACAAATAACAAAAAAATACATTACACCTATAACTGGTGGTAGGTGTGGGGTGGTGAAGGTGGAGGGCCAGATTGTGAGGGCTGCCTAGACTGCTCTCCAGCCACTGTGTCACCATGAGTGGTGGCTGAGTGTGCACTTTTCTGGCTGCTTGTTGCTTGCTCTGTATGGGGGTTTGGGTAAGGGAAGGTTGGGAACTGTTGTGGGTAGTCATAATATGACTGCCCACTTACACTGTAGCCCCCAAAATGCTCATGTCGACCATACCCATGTTGTGGCCAGCATTGAACATTGGGTATGGTCGAGTGGGCATATTGAGAATGGCCACTGTGTCCCATGTGTGGTACATGTTGTGTGACACTTTGGTAGGACTCACTTAGAGGAGGAGGAGTTGGTCTCTGTGGTCCACAAGGAGGAGGTGGAGGAGGAGCATGATGATGAGGAGGAGGCTGATCAGAGGCTGATGCAGACTCCCCTTGCTGGGTTCCCAACAAACGAAGGAGATTTTCACTGGAACGTTGCCACCTTTCCAGTAAATCTAGGAAGTTGTTGGGATCATTTGGTGGGGTTCCTGCATCCAGCACAATTTGTACCCCAGCTCTGATCCGCAGTCTGTGCTGACGGGGAATGGCCCTGAGGTACCGAGCCAGACTGCGTCCAAATGCCTCCTCACCATCATCATGGGCAACAGTGGACAAGTAGTCAAGAACTCCTCTGTCCACCTGCCTCCTTGTGCCAGAACCAACTCCTTCTCTTCTACACCTGGCTCGCCGTGACACAACTGCAGGAGGCGAAGCCACATCCTGGGGCCTACCAGGGCTGCTGCTGAGGGGAGGGTCTTGGGACTCTAGAGGCAAGCTCTCTGACTCCACTGCTGGTGGTGGTGGTGGTGATGCTGCTGCTGCTGCATTTGCTGCTGATGACGGCCCAGCCTCCTCAACATCCCCCACGGGTCGATCACTGCCTCTGAGTCAGAAGCTGGCTCTCTCTCTGTAAGGTTTGACTCGGTGCTAGAGAAGAAAAAAATTTGATTACAATTTATACGAAAATATAGCAATACACTTTGTACAGACATTAACTTACGGTCGCAAATCCATAGCTGGAGCCAGAAAATTCAGTCTATCATAATAGACATATTTTCTTTTGCTGCTTGCTGCTGCCCCACTGCGCCCCCTCAGCTGTCTCTCTCGCCTGTAGCAGTCCCTACAGCTGCGCCAACGCCTTGTAACATCTGAGACTGAAAAAGTAACGGATACAATCCAAAATTATACTTATCTGCCCTTGTAATGTATAAAAACAGAAGTACCGTACACCAGCAATATTATCATTTTTTGGCGTGTTAGGGGTACACAACAGCACTACAAATTGTATGTAGGTAATATAACAAGTTAATATTAGAAGGGTTCATACATACAAAGCTCTATGACATATGTGTCACAATAATGAGCATTTATTTGGGACACAGCGATGGCATTACCAAAAGGGACACATATTAAGTACTTCACCTACGCATTTATTGCGTAGGCAAACATTTTTAAGGTTAAGTAGGCGACCATTACAGTTGGAGCTAAATATTAGAATGTGCTTGGAGTACTGACATAGCACTGGGGGTTCAACAGTCATAACTGTTGTTTTGGCCACATTTCTGTTTCACATATAAGGCTAGAGGGACATTATAACACATTGTTGTTGGGAGATACTGAGTAGTCATACAGTATTGTACGCGTTTTCATTAAGTTACTTACTGATGCGTTCTTGGTCCTCCCTAGACCTGTCGCCAAAATCAGGAAACATCTGGGAACATATTCTCCTCCAAGCTGCGTCCTTCCGCGACCGGTTGGAATAATTGGGATCCCGCTGGTCCCAAAGTTCTGGTCTCTCCTGGACCAGAACGATCAACATCTCAACATTGATGTGACTGGCCATGGTTCTGGACTCCGTGGAGGCGGTTTCCTGTTTGGGTTTGAATTTTCGTAGCCTAATTAGCATGTCAGCCCTTCCTGGCAATTATCCTGATGCAATTTCCTGGCACCTGGGATAGTGGTGCGATTTAATCACAAGTCACACGTGCGGTCCGTTTGTAATCCGATTTTTCATCGCTCCCATAGACTTGCATTGGCGATAGTCGACCCACAATCGGTGACAATCGCAGCATGCTGCGATTGCACTCGGACGATTAAAACGGACCACAAAAAATCGGATACTGGGAGCTGCTCCATAGATTAACATAGGGCAGACTGCAATGCAATATTTCATCGTATTGCAGTCATCCGATTTTGTCGCCAGTGTAACGCCGGCCTAAGGACTAATTCCGGAGTATATAGGTTCCAGTGTTAGGTAGGCAGGGAGTGTACATCGCTCTATACACATCAGTGCAAGGCCTGCAGACACTGTGTGTATATAGATCATTGCATATATCAAGAGGGTCCATTCCCTTCCTGTGTTCTGGTGCTGCTGCTGCGACCTGTAGGATATATTGGCCGTATATACCTAGCCCGAGGTGTAATTGGCTTTGAAATTTTTTTTGGCCAGGGCTAATAAAGCTTTTTTTTTTTTATTGCAAAGCAATCCAGAGCCATTTTTTTTCCTCCATTTGCTTTTTGACAGTGCACAATACAGCCAGATCCTTTTCCTAGCAATTTTAAAGGGGTCCCAAACATCCATTTTGAGTGTGCAGAGAAATCTTTTATTTTATTTGTGGTACGGTTGAGTAGATTTTTTTTTGAGTGTCTTACACAATTTCTTGATACTAATTTGCTGAACCCCCCCCAAAAAAATACATACGGGCCACATATTTTACAGTGTGGTATATCTGTGACACGCCTCATCCATCCGTCTGCTAAAAATTTTGGTCTTTTTACCCCTAAGTTCACATTCCAGACAGCAAAAAAAATTGCTTATATGCAGCATTATTTAGCCAAAAATAAAAAAAAATACAGGCCACACTTTTTTCGTAGTGGTATCTCCATGTCAGCTCATATGTGTGTGTGCTCAAAGTTTTGCCAGTTTACGGTAGTTTTCTTTTTTGTCCTGGGTGTCACAATACTTATATACAGCACTATTTTGCACTATTTTAAAAACAGGCCACGTTTTACAGTGGGGTCTATCTGACACTCCTCATACATCAGTGTGCCAAAAATTGAGGCATTTGAGGCCTAAATTCCCTTTTTTGGGGCAGTCTGTCACTCTCGTTATATTATATCCAGCACTCTTGCATCTACCAAAAAAAAACAAAACATGCTTTACAGTGTGGTATATGTGTGACACGCCTCATATGTCCGTGAGATCAAAATTTGTGGATTTTAGGCCGGTACTCCAGTGTTTTCCTGTCTGGTACTCAAGTTATATACAGCACTATGTTGCATTATTTTAAAAAACAGGCCACATTTTAAAGTGGGGTCTCGCTCTGACATGCCTCATACATCCGTCTGCCAAAAATTGAGGCATTTTAGGATTAAATTCCTTTTTTTGGGCAGTCTGTCACTCTTGTTATATCCAGCACTGTTTTGCATCCACAAAAAATATATATTTTTACCGACATACCCCACTGTAACAAAATATTTTCTGTTTCAAGTTGTTATGGCAACTTCATGACTGTTAAATGCTCCAACTACTACTACCATCATTATCTTCATGACATAAAGGAGAAAATAGGAGTCACTGATGACAAAGGATTTTTTAGCAAAAAAATGGTAAATATTTATTCATATAAATCGTATAAAAAGTAACACAAGATCATATGAAAAAGACATAAGAAACACATACATAGGACGGATGCACATGCAGGGGGAATGCGTTCCTGTTAATATCAAGTGACATTAATAACAATGGCAGTGGGATAAACAAATGGTAGCCCCAAACAGGGAGTCATATGGAGCACCTCCCGCAGTGGGAAAAGGGATTAAGGTGCTATAGCTACCTACATGTTAACCACAAAGTGCCTGAACATGCTTCAAAAAAAAAAAATCACAAACATTGGTATATATTCAGGTCAGCAATAGACTGTGCAGCGCTGCCTAATTCAGCAAGAAGCCATGCTCACCAATACAAAAGTAACACAGGAATGCAGTCACCCCGCTCACAGATGTCACCCCAACGCACTTTTCGTGGCTAGCATGCCACTTTTACAAGGGGATAGTGATATAATGCACAAAGGACCTTCTTATACCTCCCCTTCCCTGATCACATGATCAAATTTAGCCAATGGAGAACGGTGTGTCGGCGCATGTGTCGCTGGAGCCGGGCAAACCCCCAGCGACGGCGGCGTCATGTCTCCAGGGGTGCGCACCGGTCAAAGGGCCCGTGCGCACTCCGGACACAGAAAGACGCCCCATCACAGCGTCAATCGCCCAGACCACAGCGGGGCATGCGCACTCCCGGAACTCCATTTATGGCAGTAAGCACTACATACATCATGAAAAAACTGGTTTACAATGGTATATGCAGAAATACAAAGCAAGATTTGCATCATATATCAGTCAGAGTATATCAAAGTGCAACAAATAGTGGGTACACAAGATTTAATACATTAGAGAATCACATATATTACAGCTTTGTTCTCTCTTCTTTATTTCTCTCTTTAATGATTCAGAAATGAACGGGACGGAGGTAGAAAGCCAGATGACGAGTTAGATGTAGACAAAAACACAACTGTAAAAAATATATTAAAAACAAATATTAAAATCAAGAAGACATCAAAAGGAACCAAAATAGGGGATACTCAGAAGGAAAAGCAACAATTTATAAAAAAGAGGCAAAACTTAAAGATTCATTAAGGCCATTGGGCACCATTGTGTCCAACTCAATGATCCAACGGGCCTCCATTTGGGCCAGGATTTTTTTATAATCCCCTCCTCTGACACCAAGGTGTAGAATATCGATTCCACGAACTTTGAAAGAGGATGCGTCACAGTTCTGATGGTATTTATAGTGACGAGGAATCGTCTTTAGGTCCGAAGATCGGAAATAGTCCTCGCTGCGCCAATGTCCCTTACGTGTTCCCTAATACGTATTCTCAATTCCTGGTGGTGAGGCCAACATATATCCTCGGACAGCTGCACGTAGCATAGTATATAACATTTGAACTCCCGCAGGATATACGCTGGCGAATATCAAAAGTTTTATCACCACCAGAGGAAGAGAAATTTGTGGAACGCAGGGTATTGGCGCAAGCGAGGCAATGGCCACACGGAACAAAGCCCGCGGTAGGACCACGAGTACCAAAGACATTTTTGGAAGGTGGAAGGTAGTGACTCCGAACAAGCATATCGCGCAGATTTTTTGACCGTCTGGATGTCATGGATGGGTAATCGCCCAGCGAGCGCAGCAGAGCGGGCTCAGTTTTTAAAACGTCCCAATGTTTAACCAGGATCTGTCTAATACCAGACCATTCATGGTTAAAGGTGGTGATAAATCTTATTGGTCCCTCTTCACACCCCTGACTGTCCACACGTACAGTATTAAGGAGGCAGCCACGTGGAGTCCTCTTTGCACGATCATATCCTTTTTTAATACATCTATTGCTGTCCCCACGCGCCCTAAAGCGCTTTCTAAGGTCCTCGGCTTGTGCCTCAAAGGCATCATTGGTAGAACAGATGCGTTTCATACGAAGAAACTCCAACCGGGACGGCCCTAATGGTGGCAGGGTGGTAAGCTGACTTAGCGTGAATCAATGCATTCACGGAGGTGGGCTTCCTAAAAACGTCCGTCCTGCAGCGGCGAGTGCCGTCCACCTCCAACAAGACGTCCAGGAATTCCACCCTCGTACGACTATTTTTATAAGTCAGATGAATGTTAAAAGAGTTCTGATTCAGCTCCACCATGAAATCCTCGAGCTGCTGCACCGTCCCGTCCCACAACATCAGAACATCATCAATGTATCTAAACCAGTACAGCACATGGGAGGCGGCCTGCGCGCCCGCATCACCAAACAAGGATCTCTCCCAGAACCCCAGAAAGAGATTGGCGTAAGCGGGCGCACAGGCCACGCCCCTGGCTGTACCACGCCTCTGCAGGTAAAAACTGTCCTTGAAGACGAAAGAGTTGTGGGTCAGGACATAGTGGAGCAGCTCGAGGATTAGCTCACACATAGGGCCGTCCAGGTTGGAGGACTCTAAGAAGAAACGAATGGCATCCAAGCCATGGGAATGATCAATGCAAGTGTATAGGGACTCCACGTCGGCTGCCACCAGAATAGTAGAGTCATCCACAAGGATGCCGTCGACCCGTGCCAGGATGTCCTTAGTGTCACGAATGAAAGAAGGCAGTGTCTCCACAATTGGTTTGAGATAGAAGTCAATAAATTTACACACCATATCACATGGACCACCAATGCCTGACACTATAGGGCATCCTTGTGGATTTTTGGAAGTAGATAGAAAGTAGGGGTTTTAGGATTTTTTATCAAAAGGACCTCATAGATTTTTTTAGGGATGATGTTAGATTCATACGCTCCATGTAAGATGTCCTGGAGTTCCAACGAGAAGGAGGAAAGAGGACTACACGTCAGCCTGGTATATGTATTAGGATCCCTTAATTGGCGGAAAACCTCTCGTTCATATTTATTGCAAGGCCAGATCACGATATTCCCCCCCTTGTCAGCAGGTTTAAAGACAACATCATTATCTTCAGCCTAGAGGCAGTCACTGCGCAGATAGAAAGTCTGAGTAGCAGAGGGTGAACGCTTAGGCGGTATTGTACTCTGTATTGTACTCTGTGTTGTACTCTGTACTACGAAAGCTAAATCTTCTTGATGAAATCATGCCTGGAAGAGCCATAGCAAGATAATATTGAAGATCACGTGGACAGGACTCTCAACTACTGAAGCCTGGTGTTCCTGGGCAGGATTCTGACTAGCCCTCACCTACTAATACTGAACTGGTTGGACGATGACGTTTAAAAGGAGCCCATGCATTTTCTATAACTGAAGCTAGAGGTTTTGACATTTCGGATGCATTTCCAGAGATGACAATTGGAGAGCGTGGTGGTCAGAGATGTGACTTCAACACCACCACCCGAGGTGCTACCTCTCCACCACCCGAGGTGCCGCACCTACCACCTTCTGTCTCTTTCCTATTCTCCCGCAGAATGAAAGTCGGCAAGGCCAAGGTCCTCTCCCTCTGTAACAGTCTGTCATAGTAATAGATATCGTTTACCCATAAAAAAAAATTACAATGTATGTAACCTCTTGTCATGTACAGCACCATGGAATTAATAGCGCTATATAAATAGCTAAATAATCATAATACTATATGGGTGTTTCCACTAGATAATCAAACTTGTTATTGAATGAATTTTTTTTTCTGACAACTCTGTTCTGCAGTGCACAAACTGTCAACTTGGTAGCTATACCCCAGTAGGTGTTGCACAGTGTCATGTTGACTACAGTTCCCAGATGTTATGTAGGTCCCTAATCTCACCTCTACTTCAGCAGCATAATGAATTAATAGGAAAAGCACGTGGTATTGGTGTAGCTGTTTTCTTGACAAAGAAACTCAATAACATCAATGAGGTGGTTAACCTCACACGGAATGGAGAAATAGTAAAGATGACAATTGACAAGTAGTTTCATATTTGAGGTAAAGCACACTTCAACAAGTTCCTTTAACTCTTACAACATTATATTCCAAAGCATTGAAGAAAAAGATGAATATATTGTGAACCAAATAGATATGAATAATTAATCACACAAATGATGTAACATAATTCTAAACATACACAAGCTATCAGTGGTGAAATTATTTTCCACCAAAAATTTTAAGTATGAGACTAGTATCATCTTGTGGAATGATATGAGCCACAAAGTCCTTCAAATTGAAACTGTACTGGGTGTACTGTACAATTTTTCTAGAAAATTAGAATTACATGCCTTCTATGCTGCTTGCATTAAAGAACTGATTTGCCAGATATTTACGGAGTCAGGATGACCGGGCTGCGGGTACCTGTGTTGCGCCGTGTCAGGAACTGTCAAGGCTGCGTCCCCTGTTTCCCGGCAGAAAGAATAGGGTAACGGACAGGCCCCATTAAACAGAAACAGGGGTCGTGTTTAGACAGGGAACCTGGCCGGAAACTGAGGGTTGAAAAAAGCAAAGCAGGAGTGAGTCCCCAGCTGTGACCGTGTGAGCAGCAAAGGGGGCAGTGCACTATGCACCTGAAGCGGCGAAATGCAGCAGACAGACCTGGTTACCTAGAGGCATGGGACAGCTTAAGAGAAAGTGGGCAAGACATCAAAGATTTGTGGCATGGACAAGCAGTGCATAGGAGGCGGAGTAGTGTGCTCCGTCCTTAGAGCAGTGGCGCTGCAATGGACAGTTACCATTGTCTCCCACCACTAAAAGCGGTACTGCTATTTGCCAAGGCACCGTTTGCCCAGTAACTGCCAGAGAGAGAGGCGTCGTGCGCTCCTTGACCGTGAGTACAGCGCACGTGCGCAGTAGAGAGAGCCAGTTCATGCCACGTGTTCAGCGTGGAAGACCAATAATTAGAAGGCACAGAGGAAGGACAGTGAGATGGGAGGGTCTGAGAAAACTTTCCTCAAACTTTGCCAGTGTTCCACTGCCTTTGCTGGCTTGCTGGCTTGCTGGCTTGGAGTTGTCTCTCTCAGCTGTACTCCTTGCTTGGCCAACAAACTTTGACCTCTTCTGCCAGCGTTTTCAGATGTGATTTTTTTTTAATAATTCCGCAAGAAGGGCCCTCTGTTTCTCCAACTTTTTTTAACCCCTTTTCTCTGGGAAAAAGAGATGTAAAGTTCTTTCCGTAGCATGGGTCTAGAAGTTCACCCAAACAGTATTTCCAACACCCAAAATTTGGATAATGCGGGGGGCGGGGAAAAGGGAAACGTAACATAAACTCACCAGGTCAAAACTGCTAACATCAAAACTTCGGTCCTCACCAAAGGTGATGACCATGCTTCCTCCTCCTTGTCCCCAGGGCCCCCAACCTTGAATAACCTCATAATTTTATTGTGCAAAATCATTGTAAATACAGGCTGAATTTTTATCCCCCCCCTATTTTTTTGATCGTGGTTGCCACAAGCAGGGTTGTTTTGTTTGGGTTTAATTTTTGCTTCTTGTTTCTTTTTTGAAGCATCGGGGGATCGTGAACAGTCCACCCATACTGCCAGGGAACCAGTACCGGGTCTAAAGGAAAGATGAAGAAATCACGGGGAGACTTGCCCACAAAAAGCAAACCCTTTTAACCCCAGAGCCCCCAATGGGGAAAGAAACTTTGTGATGAAACGGGAGTTTTGCAGGGGGGATTCCCGTTAGAGGAACAAGGCCCCTATCTGCAGACCCCATATAACCTCAAGAAAATGTGGTCTTTCCCGTGCAAAAATTAAAGATTTCGACAGGTATCAGGAAACCCTTTAACCAAAAAATACACCCATTCCCAAAACATGTGGGGACAAATGACACCACAAGAAGTGACCTGGAAACCATCTGCAGTGACTTTGAAAACTTAGGGAAAAAGTAAAGAACTGGGGCGCGGGGTTTTTCTCATCCATCCCCCCATGGAAAGGCCCTGGAACAAGGGGGTGGGAAAAAGATTTGCGGTGAACAAGGCTACTCGATGGGCCGCCAAGGATTTGGATTTCTGGATCACGGAGTGAATTACCTATAGATGGGCTACTTTTAGAGTAGGGTGCACCTTCGAAGACTGGAAAAAAGTATTTGAAAATCGCCCTTCTAACCCTCAGGAGCTTTTAAATAGAACAATTGGGAAGGAAGAAAAAAGCCAGAAAAAGCCCCTCCCTGACAAAAAGCTATTGAGAACTCGGCATTAAAGTGGAAAAGGGAAAAGCAACAAAACAATCTAAAAAATAAAAAAAATTTTTGGAAAAAAAGAGAAAACCAACACAAAAAAAAGTTTTATACAAATGACAAAGCAAAGGGCAA
>JARQOD010000005.1:23792389-23896092 GCA_033576555.1 Oophaga sylvatica
TTTTTAAGAGTGGAACATTGCTGGAGGGACCAAACATCAGTGGTGCCTTACGGACCATAAAATCTGTTCTGAATTCCAAAGCGACTCAACCAGAGGGGCCAGGGGGGCCTTTTTTTTCCCCCCTTTTTTAAAATTTTTGTTTCCTTCTCCGGGGCACTAAGAATGTTAAGGGGCCCCTGGGGGAGTTTCCTTGCGGACTCCCCGGGGTTTCCGATCCTTCTGTTTTTTTAAAAAGAGGGTGTAGTTCTTTCCGCCACTCCCCAAAATTTAGACTGCTCGGAGGGGGTCAGGAAATGGCCCCCGAGCGCTGTCCTTTGGAAAATTTTGTTTTGTCCCGACCAAAGGGGAAAAAGGGGTGATGCGATTTTCATTGTTCCGCATTGGGGGACCCCGGGGAATTTTTTTGGTACCAGAGACTTGGTTAGTCGGTTTTTTTTTGGGGCCCCTACCTTGTCTCGTATTCGGGGTTTTTGTGCATCCGCGGTTTTTCCCGCCCCCCAACCTTGCTCTCGCTCATGGTTTGTTGATGCCATTGCCTGTCCCCCAAAACCCCTGGACCCATATCTCTAGGGGTTTCATTTCCGATTTTCCCCTTTTTCAGAAATGGCCACCATCTGGGTAATTTTGTGATGGGTTTTTTTCCAAAATGATACATCTTGTGCCATTTCCTAAGTTGCCTTCCCCTCTGAATTGGTGCCGTTGTCTTCAGCACGGGGTTTTCGTTACACGGATTCCTAGAACATTGTGTCCTGACAAGGATTCCATTTTGTTTCCCCAATTTTGGGAAACTTTTTGTTCTAAACTGGTTTCAATTGTCTTTTCCCTCGGATTTTCATCCAGACCAATGGTCAAACTGAGAGAACAAAACCAGACATTGGAACTTATCTAAGATGCTTTTTTCTCATCGGGGGATGACGGGTCTCTTTTTTGCCTTGGCTGAGTTTTGCTCTTAATAATAGGCTAGCCCTGCCACTTTTATGTCTCATTTTTTTGTAATTCTGGTTTCACCCTCCGATTTTCTTCAGGCAGACGGAGGCTTCTGTCTGTCCAGTGTTGACTCTGTTGGGAGCGTATCAACAGATTTGGGACCGGGAGTGGAAGGTTTCACTCTCTCAGGAAAAAGGCCCGGGGTTTGCTAACCGGCAATACGATGGTCCCGTTTAAAGGGGGGGACTTTGTCTGGTTGCCTCAAGATATTCCTATGAGAGTAGCATCCCTAAATTTAAGCCTGGGTTCATTGGACCTTATAAGATCATGGAGATTATTAATCCTGTTTTTTTCGTTTGCTTCTTTCCAGGGACATTTAAGATCCATAACGTGCTCCACAAGTCCTTGTTGAAGAGGTTTGTTGAGCCAGTGGTTCCTGCGCTGTGCCTCCTGACCCTGTTTTGGTTGAGGGCAATCTGGAGTATGTGGTTGAGAAAATATTGGATTCTCGTTTTTCTAGACGGAAACTCCAGTATTTGGTTAAATGGAGAGGTTATGGTCAGGAGGACAAATCTTGGGTGTTTGCTTCGGACATCCATGCTAGGAGACTTATCCGTGCGTATCATAGAACTCATCTGACCGACCTGGTTGCTCAAATGAGGGTTCGTGACCCCTCCTCAAGGGGGTACTGTTGTGAATGGGTTTGAGATGAGTTCTGAGCAGAGGCTCCCTCTGGTGGTTACAAGCGGTGCTAGTGAAGATTGTGGAGGACTGGAATCAGGTGTTACTGACTGGTCTAATAAGGGAGTCATTTTCCCATCAGGTTGCCGGTGACAATTGTTCTGGTCTGAATCCTTCATTCCAGTTTCCCTTGTGGCCGCTGTGTCCGTGTCTGCATCTCCTGCTTACGATAAGACTTTTGCTTCTTTTGTGTTTTTGCTATTATTTTTGCATTTTGTCCTGCACTTCTTTGGGGGCCTTCAGGGTCCCCCTCCGGGGCTTCTGCCCTCTCAGTTTAGTTCACCACGAGTTTTGTTCTTTTGCTTTTTTCCAGTTTTTTTCAGTGGCTGCTGTTTTGTTTTGTTACACCAGAGAACTAATTTAGTGGTAGAGGTCGTGGAACTCAGGTGATTTTGAAATTAGTAGAGTTGGTGCTTTCAGGTTTTCTGGGATTGCAGTAATACCCTTCCTATCCTTTTCTATTTAGATAGTTTGGGCCCCAGCGTTTGCTCATACTATTTTCTTTCTGTGTCTGTATTTCCTCTTGTCTAACCGCCATTACATGTTTGGGGGCTTTCTATTATCTTTGGGGTCTGCTCCGGGCAGATAGCTTTCCTATTTCTATTTTTAGGTGTAGTTAGTTTTCTCAGCTGTGACGAGCGTCTAGGACCAACGTAGGAACGCTCCACGGCGCCTCTATTGTGGTGGTTAGTCAGGGTACTGCAATCTCATAGATTCCAACTGCTCTGGGTATTGCTTTTTTGCCTGCTCTCACAGCTACCGAAACACAACACATAGCACCTTTGATACGTTGCTTGACATTGTGCGCCCTGGGATCACATTTCAGGACACCAGAGAAGAAAAGCAATTTCTGCAGAGGAACGCCTTCTCCTAACAATAAGGTATGTGTGTCAACGATATGTTGATGATGTTTGCCTCACATAGTCAGTTTGCAAGTGTTGTAGCACACTTATTGTACACTTATAATGTGAGTAATGTATTTCTCAAGCTTACCTAGCTAAATTATTGCCTTTGGTCTATTCCACAGAAGGCATGGCTTGTAATATAATTTCCAGCATGTGTGCTCTAAGAAACTAAAGCATTGTAAGTGTTTTTGAATGCTGTGTTTGTTGTTTTTGTTGCTGATTTCTCCATGTTCTATGTTCTATGTGTGTTACAGGTTCCTTTCTACTGGCATGTCCTACACTGCTCTGCACTTAGAGTTCTTAATAGGGCGATAAACAATTTCAGCATTGTGCGGTCAACTTTTGTGGAAATTTGGACCAGACTACATGAAGACGTCATGCCTGAGCCAAAAATGAGTGACTGGTTGAGGATAGCACAGGGTTTTGCCGAAAATTGCCTGTTTCCACACTGTATAGGAGCCCTGGACGGGAAGCACATACGTGTTCGTAAACCTCCTAACTCAGGCTCCCAATTCTTCAATTCTAAACAATATTTTTCCGTAGTTTTGTTGGCCTTGGTCGACACAAAACTACAGGTTTAATTGTAGACATTGGGGCCTGTGGAAGGACTGGAGACTCAAGAGTCTTCAATACTTCCATAATGGGTAGGCGGATACCAATAACCAAACTGGACCTACCACCAGCAAGTCAACTTACAGACTCTATTCCAGAACATGTGCCTTATGTTATAGTTGCAGATGAGGCATTTCAATTAACCCGTAATGTAATGAGGCCATATCCCCGTCGTTATCTCACCCATCGGCGTAGAATATTTTAATTGTCGCCTGTCACGTGCTCGGCGGCTGGTGGAGTGCACATTTGGAATTCTTTGTGCTAAATGGCGGGTACTTCAATCTGCAATTCAACTCAGTGAAGACAATGTTAATGTGGTCCTCAAAGCATGTGTGGTCCTACATAATTTTTGTAGAATCCATGAATGCTCCTCACAACATGTGGGTGAATTAGCCTCTGTGAATGTGTCTATGGCTATGTCACCACCCCATCCATCCCGTCGTCCACCTTCAGGCCTAAAAGTACGTGATGTTTCACTCAATATTTTGTGTCCCCTGAGGGTGCTACTGCCTGGCAAGAGGAGGCATTATTACACATGTAGTGTGCCTATGTTGCTCTGTCATAAAGACATTTAGCCACACTTAATTGTATATGTTGTGTTTGTTTTGGTGTCATATTGTGTGTAAGTTATAGGCAGACCATCACATATTTAAATAAACAGCTACATATTGAAATAATCACATACAATCAATGCGACTCAAAAATTTTTTTTATGTATTTTGTCATGTTTTGTCGCTGTAAACATAATGAAAAATGCCCTAATGTGTCATACTTTTTTCAACATATTTCCTGAGAAACTTGCAGCAGTAAAACAATTTATAATGTTCATAACTTCAAACAAATAACAAAAAAATACATTACACCTATAACTGGTGGTAGGTGTGGGGTGGTGAAGGTGGAGGGCCAGATTGTGAGGGCTGCCTAGACTGCTCTCCAGCCACTGTGTCACCATGAGTGGTGGCTGAGTGTGCACTTTTCTGGCTGCTTGTTGCTTGCTCTGTATGGGGGTTTGGGTAAGGGAAGGTTGGAAACTGTTGTGGGTAGTCATAATATGACTGCCCACTTACACTGTAGCCCCCAAAATGCTCATGTCGACCATACCCATGTTGTGGCCAGCATTGAACATTGGGTATGGTCGAGTGGGCATATTGAGAATGGCCACTGTGTCCCATGTGTGGTACATGTTGTGTGACACTTTGGTAGGACTCACTTAGAGGAGGAGGAGTTGGTCTCTGTGGTCCACAAGGAGGAGGTGGAGGAGGAGCATGATGATGAGGAGGAGGCTGATCAGAGGCTGATGCAGACTCCCCTTGCTGGGTTCCCAACAAACGAAGGAGATTTCACTGGAACGTTGCCACCTTTCCAGTAAATCTAGGAAGTTGTTGGGATCATTTGGTGGGGTTCCTGCATCCAGCACAATTTGTACCCCAGCTCTGATCCGCAGTCTGTGCTGACGGGGAATGGCCCTGAGGTACCGAGCCAGACTGCGTCCAAATGCCTCCTCACCATCATCATGGGCAACAGTGGACAAGTAGTCAAGAACTCCTCTGTCCACCTGCCTCCTTGTGCCAGAACCAACTCCTTCTCTTCTACACCTGGCTCGCCGTGACACAACTGCAGGAGGCGAAGCCACATCCTGGGGCCTACCAGGGCTGCTGCTGAGGGGAGGGTCTTGGGACTCTAGAGGCAAGCTCTCTGACTCCACTGCTGGTGGTGGTGGTGGTTTATGCTGCTGCTGCTGCATTTGCTGCTGATGACGGCCCAGCCTCCTCAACATCCCCCACGGGGTCGATCACTGCCTCTGAGTCAGAAGCTGGCTCTCTCTCTGTAAGGTTTGACTCGGTGCTAGAGAAGAAAAAAATTTGATTACAATTTATACGAAAATATAGCAATACACTTTGTACAGACATTAACTTACGGTCGCAAATCCATAGCTGGAGCCAGAAAATTCAGTCTATCATAATAGACATATTTTCTTTTGCTGCTTGCTGCTGCCCCACTGCGCCCCCTCAGCTGTCTCTCTCGCCTGTAGCAGTCCCTACAGCTGCGCCAACGCCTTGTAACATCTGAGACTGAAAAAGTAACGGATACAATCCAAAATTATACTTATCTGCCCTTGTAATGTATAAAAACAGAAGTACCGTACACCAGCAATATTATCATTTTTGGCGTGTTAGGGGGACACAACAGCACTACAAATTGTATGTAGGTAATATAACAAGTTAATATTAGAAGGGTTCATACATACAAAGCTCTATGACATATGTGTCACAATAATGAGCATTTATTTGGGACACAGCGATGGCATTACCAAAAGGGACACATATTAAGTACTTCACCTACGCATTTATTGCGTAGGCAAACATTTTTAAGGTTAAGTAGGCGACCATTACAGTTGGAGCTAAATATTAGAATGTGCTTGGAGTACTGACATAGCACTGGGGTTCAACAGTCATAACTGTTGTTTTGGCCACATTTCTGTTTCACATATAAGGCTAGAGGGACATTATAACACATTGTTGTTGGGAGATACTGAGTAGTCATACAGTATTGTACGCGTTTTCATTAAGTTACTTACTGATGCGTTCTTGGTCCTCCTAGACCTGTCGCCAAAATCAGGAAACATCTGGGAACATATTCTCCTCCAAGCTGCGTCCTTCCGCGACCGGTTGGAATAATTGGGATCCCGCGGTCCCAAAGTTCTGGTCTCTCCTGGACCAGAACGATCAACATCTCAACATTGATGTGACTGGCCATGGTTCTGGACTCCGTGGAGGCGGTTTCCTGTTTGGGTTTGAATTTTCGTAGCCTAATTAGCATGTCAGCCCTTCCTGGCAATTATCCTGATGCAATTTCCTGGCACCTGGGATAGTGGTGCGATTTAATCACAAGTCACACGTGCGGTCCGTTTGTAATCCGATTTTTCATCGCTCCCATAGACTTGCATTGGCGATAGTCGACCCACAATCGGTGACAATCGCAGCATGCTGCGATTGCACTCGGACGATTAAAACGGACCACAAAAAATCGGATACTGGGAGCTGCTCCATAGATTAACATAGGGCAGACTGCAATGCAATATTTCATCGTATTGCAGTCATCCGATTTTGTCGCCAGTGTAACGCCGGCCTAAGGACTAATTCCGGAGTATATAGGTTCCAGTGTTAGGTAGGCAGGGGAGTGTACATCGCTCTATACACATCAGTGCAAGGCCTGCAGACACTGTGTGTATATAGATCATTGCATATATCAAGAGGGTCCATTCCCTTCCTGTGTTCTGGTGCTGCTGCTGCGACCTGTAGGATATATTGGCCGTATATACCTAGCCCGAGGTGTAATTGGCTTTGAAATTTTTTTGGCCAGGGCTAATAAAGCTTTTTTTTTTTTATTGCAAAGCAATCCAGAGCCATTTTTTTTCCTCCATTTGCTTTTTGACAGTGCACAATACAGCCAGATCCTTTTCCTAGCAATTTTAAAGGGGTCCCAAACATCCATTTTGAGTGTGCAGAGAAATCTTTTATTTTATTTGTGGTACGGTTGAGTAGATTTTTTTTTGAGTGTCTTACACAATTTCTTGATACTAATTTGCTGAACCCCCCCCAAAAAAATACATACGGGCCACATATTTTACAGTGTGGTATATCTGTGACACGCCTCATCCATCCGTCTGCTAAAAATTTTGGTCTTTTTACCCCTAAGTTCACATTCCAGACAGCAAAAAAAATTGCTTATATGCAGCATTATTTAGCCAAAAAATAAAAAAAAATACAGGCCACACTTTTTTCGTAGTGGTATCTCCATGTCAGCTCATATGTGTGTGTGCTCAAAGTTTTGCCAGTTTACGGTAGTTTTCTTTTTTTGTCCTGGGTGTCACAATACTTATATACAGCACTATTTTGCACTATTTTAAAAACAGGCCACGTTTTACAGTGGGGTCTATCTGACACTCCTCATACATCAGTGTGCCAAAAATTGAGGCATTTGAGGCCTAAATTCCCTTTTTTGGGGCAGTCTGTCACTCTCGTTATATTATATCCAGCACTCTTGCATCTACCAAAAAAAAACAAAACATGCTTTACAGTGTGGTATATGTGTGACACGCCTCATATGTCCGTGAGATCAAAATTTGTGGATTTTAGGCCGGTACTCCAGTGTTTTCCTGTCTGGTACTCAAGTTATATACAGCACTATGTTGCATTATTTTAAAAAACAGGCCACATTTTAAAGTGGGGTCTCGCTCTGACATGCCTCATACATCCGTCTGCCAAAAATTGAGGCATTTTAGGATTAAATTCCTTTTTTTGGGCAGTCTGTCACTCTTGTTATATCCAGCACTGTTTTGCATCCACAAAAAATATATATTTTTACCGACATACCCCACTGTAACAAAATATTTTCTGTTTCAAGTTGTTATGGCAACTTCATGACTGTTAAATGCTCCAACTACTACTACCATCATTATCTTCATGACATAAAGGAGAAAATAGGAGTCACTGATGACAAAGGATTTTTTAGCAAAAAAATGGTAAATATTTATTCATATAAATCGTATAAAAAGTAACACAAGATCATATGAAAAAGACATAAGAAACACATACATAGGACGGATGCACATGCAGGGGGAATGCGTTCCTGTTAATATCAAGTGACATTAATAACAATGGCAGTGGGATAAACAAATGGTAGCCCCAAACAGGGAGTCATATGGAGCACCTCCCGCAGTGGGAAAAGGGATTAAGGTGCTATAGCTACCTACATGTTAACCACAAAGTGCCTGAACATGCTTCAAAAAAAAAAAATCACAAACATTGGTATATATTCAGGTCAGCAATAGACTGTGCAGCGCTGCCTAATTCAGCAAGAAGCCATGCTCACCAATACAAAAGTAACACAGGAATGCAGTCACCCCGCTCACAGATGTCACCCCAACGCACTTTTCGTGGCTAGCATGCCACTTTTACAAGGGGATAGTGATATAATGCACAAAGGACTCTTATACCTCCCCTTCCCTGATCACATGATCAAATTTAGCCAATGGAGAACGGTGTGTCGGCGCATGTGTCGCTGGAGCCGGGCAAACCCCCAGCGACGGCGGCGTCATGTCTCCAGGGGTGCGCACCGGTCAAAGGGCCCGTGCGCACTCCGGACACAGAAAGACGCCCCATCACAGCGTCAATCGCCCAGACCACAGCGGGGCATGCGCACTCCCGGAACTCCATTTATGGCAGTAAGCACTACATACATCATGAAAAAACTGGTTTACAATGGTATATGCAGAAATACAAAGCAAGATTTGCATCATATATCAGTCAGAGTATATCAAAGTGCAACAAATAGTGGGTACACAAGATTTAATACATTAGAGAATCACATATATTACAGCTTTGTTCTCTCTTCTTTATTTCTCTCTTTAATGATTCAGAAATGAACGGGACGGAGGTAGAAAGCCAGATGACGAGTTAGATGTAGACAAAAACACAACTGTAAAAAATATATTAAAAACAAATATTAAAATCAAGAAGACATCAAAAGGAACCAAAATAGGGGATACTCAGAAGGAAAAGCAACAATTTATAAAAAAGAGGCAAAACTTAAAGATTCATTAAGGCCATTGGGCACCATTGTGTCCAACTCAATGATCCAACGGGCCTCCATTTGGGCCAGGATTTTTTTATAATCCCCTCCTCTGACACCAAGGTGTAGAATATCGATTCCACGAACTTTGAAAGAGGATGCGTCACAGTTCTGATGGTATTTATAGTGACGAGGAATCGTCTTTAGGTCCGAAGGATCGGAAATAGTCCTCGCTGCGCCAATGTCCCTTACGTGTTCCCTAATACGTATTCTCAATTCCCTGGTGGTGAGGCCAACATATATCCTCGGACAGCTGCACGTAGCATAGTATATAACATTTGAACTCCCGCAGGATATACGCTGGCGAATATCAAAAGTTTTATCACCACCAGAGGAAGAGAAATTTGTGGAACGCAGGGTATTGGCGCAAGCGAGGCAATGGCCACACGGAACAAAGCCCGCGGTAGGACCACGAGTACCAAAGACATTTTTGGAAGGTGGAAGGTAGTGACTCCGAACAAGCATATCGCGCAGATTTTTTGACCGTCTGGATGTCATGGATGGGTAATCGCCCAGCGAGCGCAGCAGAGCGGGCTCAGTTTTTAAAACGTCCCAATGTTTAACCAGGATCTGTCTAATACCAGACCATTCATGGTTAAAGGTGGTGATAAATCTTATTGGTCCCTCTTCACACCCCTGACTGTCCACACGTACAGTATTAAGGAGGCAGCCACGTGGAGTCCTCTTTGCACGATCATATCCTTTTTTAATACATCTATTGCTGTCCCCACGCGCCCTAAAGCGCTTTCTAAGGTCCTCGGCTTGTGCCTCAAAGGCATCATTGGTAGAACAGATGCGTTTCATACGAAGAAACTCCAACCGGGACGGCCCTAATGGTGGCAGGGTGGTAAGCTGACTTAGCGTGAATCAATGCATTCACGGAGGTGGGCTTCCTAAAAACGTCCGTCCTGCAGCGGCGAGTGCCGTCCACCTCCAACAAGACGTCCAGGAATTCCACCCTCGTACGACTATTTTTATAAGTCAGATGAATGTTAAAAGAGTTCTGATTCAGCTCCACCATGAAATCCTCGAGCTGCTGCACCGTCCCGTCCCACAACATCAGAACATCATCAATGTATCTAAACCAGTACAGCACATGGGAGGCGGCCTGCGCGCCCGCATCACCAAACAAGGATCTCTCCCAGAACCCCAGAAAGAGATTGGCGTAAGCGGGCGCACAGGCCACGCCCCTGGCTGTACCACGCCTCTGCAGGTAAAAACTGTCCTTGAAGACGAAAGAGTTGTGGGTCAGGACATAGTGGAGCAGCTCGAGGATTAGCTCACACATAGGGCCGTCCAGGTTGGAGGACTCTAAGAAGAAACGAATGGCATCCAAGCCATGGGAATGATCAATGCAAGTGTATAGGGACTCCACGTCGGCTGCCACCAGAATAGTAGAGTCATCCACAAGGATGCCGTCGACCCGTGCCAGGATGTCCTTAGTGTCACGAATGAAAGAAGGCAGTGTCTCCACAATTGGTTTGAGATAGAAGTCAATAAATTTACACACCATATCACATGGACCACCAATGCCTGACACTATAGGGCATCCTTGTGGATTTTTGGAAGTAGATAGAAAGTAGGGGTTTTAGGATTTTTTATCAAAAGGACCTCATAGATTTTTTTAGGGATGATGTTAGATTCATACGCTCCATGTAAGATGTCCTGGAGTTCCAACGAGAAGGAGGAAAGAGGACTACACGTCAGCCTGGTATATGTATTAGGATCCCTTAATTGGCGGAAAACCTCTCGTTCATATTTATTGCAAGGCCAGATCACGATATTCCCCCCTTGTCAGCAGGTTTAAAGACAACATCATTATCTTCAGCCTAGAGGCAGTCACTGCGCAGATAGAAAGTCTGAGTAGCAGAGGGTGAACGCTTAGGCGGTATTGTACTCTGTATTGTACTCTGTGTTGTACTCTGTACTACGAAAGCTAAATCTTCTTGATGAAATCATGCCTGGAAGAGCCATAGCAAGATAATATTGAAGATCACGTGGACAGGACTCTCAACTACTGAAGCCTGGTGTTCCTGGGCAGGATTCTGACTAGCCCTCACCTACTAATACTGAACTGGTTGGACGATGACGTTTAAAAGGAGCCCATGCATTTTCTATAACTGAAGCTAGAGGTTTTGACATTTCGGATGCATTTCCAGAGATGACAATTGGAGAGCGTGGTGGTCAGAGATGTGACTTCAACACCACCACCCGAGGTGCTACCTCTCCACCACCCGAGGTGCCGCACCTACCACCTTCTGTCTCTTTCCTATTCTCCCGCAGAATGAAAGTCGGCAAGGCCAAGGTCCTCTCCCCTCTGTAACAGTCTGTCATAGTAATAGATATCGTTTACCCATAAAAAAAAATTACAATGTATGTAACCTCTTGTCATGTACAGCACCATGGAATTAATAGCGCTATATAAATAGCTAAATAATCATAATACTATATGGGTGTTTCCACTAGATAATCAAACTTGTTATTGAATGAATTTTTTTTCTGACAACTCTGTTCTGCAGTGCACAAACTGTCAACTTGGTAGCTATACCCCAGTAGGTGTTGGCACAGTGTCATGTTGACTACAGTTCCCAGATGTTATGTAGGTCCCTAATCTCACCTCTACTTCAGCAGCATAATGAATTAATAGGAAAAGCACGTGGTATTGGTGTAGCTGTTTTCTTGACAAAGAAACTCAATAACATCAATGAGGTGGTTAACCTCACACGGAATGGAGAAATAGTAAAGATGACAATTGACAAGTAGTTTCATATTTGAGGTAAAGCACACTTCAACAAGTTCCTTTAACTCTTACAACATTATATTCCAAAGCATTGAAGAAAAAGATGAATATATTGTGAACCAAATAGATATGAATAATTAATCACACAAATGATGTAACATAATTCTAAACATACACAAGCTATCAGTGGTGAAATTATTTTCCACCAAAAATTTTAAGTATGAGACTAGTATCATCTTGTGGAATGATATGAGCCACAAAGTCCTTCAAATTGAAACTGTACTGGGTGTACTGTACAATTTTCTCTAGAAAATTAGAATTACATGCCTTCTATGCTGCTTGCATTAAAGAACTGATTTGCCAGATATTTACGGAGTCAGGATGACCGGGCTGCGGGTACCTGTGTTGCGCCGTGTCAGGAACTGTCAAGGCTGCGTCCCCTGTTTCCCGGCAGAAAGAATAGGGTAACGGACAGGCCCCATTAAACAGAAACAGGGGTCGTGTTTAGACAGGGAACCTGGCCGGAAACTGAGGGTTGAAAAAAGCAAAGCAGGAGTGAGTCCCCAGCTGTGACCGTGTGAGCAGCAAAGGGGGCAGTGCACTATGCACCTGAAGCGGCGAAATGCAGCAGACAGACCTGGTTACCTAGAGGCATGGGGACAGCTTAAGAGAAAGTGGGCAAGACATCAAAGATTTGTGGCATGGACAAGCAGTGCATAGGAGGCGGAGTAGTGTGCTCCGTCCTTAGAGCAGTGGCGCTGCAATGGACAGTTACCATTGTCTCCCACCACTAAAAGCGGTACTGCTATTTGCCAAGGCACCGTTTGCCCAGTAACTGCCAGAGAGAGAGGCGTCGTGCGCTCCTTGACCGTGAGTACAGCGCACGTGCGCAGTAGAGAGAGCCAGTTCATGCCACGTGTTCAGCGTGGAAGACCAATAATTAGAAGGCACAGAGGAAGGACAGTGAGATGGGAGGGTCTGAGAAAACTTTCCTCAAACTTTGCCAGTGTTCCACTGCCTTTGCTGGCTTGCTGGCTTGCTGGCTTGGAGTTGTCTCTCTCAGCTGTACTCCTTGCTTGGCCAACAAACTTTGACCTCTTCTGCCAGCGTTTTCAGATGTGATTTTTTTTTTAATAATTCCGCAAGAAGGGCCCTCTGTTTCTCCAACATTTTCGTACACCTCTCTGTCTCTGGAATAAGAGATGTAAAGTTCTCCTTGTAGCATGGGTCTAGAAGTGTCACCAATCAGTATTGACCATCACCCAAAATTTGGATAATGCGAGGGTGACGGGAAAGGCAGCGTAACATAAACTCAGCCATGCGTGCAAGACTGCTAACAGTCAATACTTCCGTGTCCTCACCAAGAGGATGACTGACCATGCTTCCTCCTCCTTGTCCTCAGGCCTCCAACACTTAGAACTAACCTCAGTAATATCATTGTGCAAACATCATTGTAAATACAGCGCTGAATTTTTATCTCCCCCCTCATTTTAGATCGTGAGTTGCCACAAGCAGGATTGTTTTGTTTGGGTTTAATTATTGCTATCGTTGTTACTTAGTGAAGCATCGGGAGGATCGTGAAGCAGTCAGCACCCATACTGCTCAGGAACCAGTACCAGGCTCTCACACAGGAGAATGATGAAGAAATACATCAGGATGAGACTTTGCCCACAAAGAGCAACCTTGTAAGCCCTCAGAGTCCTCCCGAATGGAGAAAGAAAACTGTTGTGATGAAGAAACGGAGAGTTGTTGTCATGGGGGATTCCCTGTTGAGAGGAACAGAGGCCGCTATCTGCAGACCGGATATAACCTCAAGAGAAATGTGCTGTCTTCCAGGTGCAAAAATTAAAGATGTGTCTGACAGGATATCAGGACTCTTCAGACCTAAAGATGACTACCCATTCCTGCTAATACATGTGGGGACAAATGACACCACAAGAAGTGACCTGGAAACCATCTGCAGTGACTTTGAAAACTTAGGCAAGAAAGTGAAAGAACTGGGTGCGCAGGTGGTCTTCTCATCCATCCTCCCAGTGGATGGCCATGGAACAAGGAGGTGGAACAAGATTCTGCAGGTGAACAACTGGCTACGTCGATGGTGCCGTCAGCAAGGATTTGGATTTCTGGATCACGGAGTGAATTACCTATACGATGGACTACTTGCTAGAGATAGGGTGCACCTTACGAAGACTGGAAAACAAGTATTTGAAAGTCGCCTTGCTATACTCATCAGGAGAGCTTTAAACTAGAACAATGTGGGAAGGGAAGCAAAACGCCAGAAAAAGCCATACACCTGACAAATGCTATTGAGAACTCGGCTATTAGAAGTGGAAAGGAAGAGCGAAGACAAAACAATCTAAATAATAAAAATATTGGAGGAAGAGAAACCAATCACAAAGTAAAATGTTTTTATACAAATGCACAAAGCATGGGCAACAAACAAGGAGAATTGGAACTACTAACGCAGGAGAAGTATGATGTCATTGGAATCACTGAAACTTGGTGGGACGATACACATGATTGGAATACAAGGCTAGAAGGATACAACTTATTTGCAAGAAACAGACTTGATAAACGAGGAGGAGGTGTCGTATTGTATGTTAGAAAAGCATATATTTGCACAGAGATTGACGCTTCAGAGACTGGGAGTTCTGTGGAAACTGTTTGGGTAAGAATACAAGGACAGAACAATGGAAAGGACACCATTGTAGGCATTTACTACAGGCCGCCTATGCAAGCTGAAGATATGGATGAACTCTTCATGCATCAAATGGCCAAGTTCTCCAAAAAATATGACATAGTGGTCATGGGAGATTTCAACTATCCAGACATTTGTTGGGAATCTCTCTCAGGCAAAACTAACAGGTCAAGGAAATTCTTATCCTCTCTTGCTGACAACTTTATCTTTCAAAAGGTAATGGAGAAAACAAGGGGATCTGCTACCTTGGATCTAATCCTTATAAACAGGGAGGAAATGGTTGAGGAGGTAAGAGTGGCTGGGACCCTAGGAGGTAGTGACCATGCTATTTTAGAATTTTGGATAACAAGAGGAGGAAGACCTGTGAATAGAGTTGAGCGATACTTTCCGATACCCCTAAGTATCGGAATCGGAATGGTATCGCCGATACCATTAAAATATCGGCGATACCCGATACCGATACCGGAAGTCCCATGTAAGTCTATGGGAACAAAATATCGGAACTAAAAAAACCCCATTCTTTCCTTGTAAACACTAAATATACACACATAGAATACATATATATATATATATATACATGTCATTGTGACATATATATATATACATATATTTATAGTTTATACACTTCTACATAGTAAAATATCCTCTGATTCAATTGCCGGGTAAAGCCGGCTTCAGTGAAAAGACAGAAGCACCCGACATGAAATGACACTTGGTGTACATAGGGTTAACCATGTCTTTTCATGTCGTTTGCTATCTGATTTGCACAAACAATTAAATCAGTCTATGTTTGCAAAATTTCACACCTGTAGGGGTTAATTAAAGGTGTAAATTCGTTGTAAAAAAAACGGACTTTTTTGCTACGAATTTACACCTTTAATTAACCCCTACAGGTGTGAAATTTTGCACACATAGACTGATTTAATTGTTTGTGCAAATCAGATAGCAAAGGACATGGTTAACCCTATGTACACCAAATGTCATTTCATGTCGGGTTCTGCATTTTCACAAAAGCCGGCAATTGAATTAACGGCTATTATACTATGTAGAAGTGTATGAACTATAAATATATATATATATATATATATATATGTGTGTCACAAACTCAATGACATGTATATATATATATGAGGTGTAAAATTGCTGAAAAAAAATGCGTGGGCTCCCGCCCTATTTTCGCAACCAGACAGACAAAGCCAGTGAGTGGGGGCAGATAATAATAGCCCAGAGAGGGACCATTATTTTTGCCCCCCCCTGGCTACTAACATCTGCCCCCAGACACCCCAGAAAGGGCAAATCTCTAATTAGATTTGCCCTTTCTGGCACTTTGCCCGTCTATTCCCATTGCCCTGTAGCGGTGGCGAATGGGTTAATAAGGGGTTAAAATGACCTTGCAATTGAAAGGTCACTTTAAGCCAGGTTAATAATTGAGAGCTGTCAATTAGACAACTATCAATTATTAATCCTATTGTATGAAAGAAAAATCAAACACACACACTTTAATAAAAAAGAAGTTTAATGAAATAATCACACAGTTTTTGACCATATTTTATTTACCTGCTAAAACCATTTCCTGTAATAAAAATAAAATAATAAAGCAAAATTATTCTTACCAATCCGATGCACAGTCAGGTCCCACGGTGTAATCCTTCAGAAAGGGTTAATGTTTACTGCAGGGACCGCAGCTAATGCTGCAGCCTCACAGTAAACCCCCAAATGAATGAGCTCCTCTCCTGGCTGACAGGAGAGGAAGTGGAAAGCTTAATTGATTGCTTTCCACTTTCACTTCAGGTCAGCCAGGGACACCATCAGTGACGTCAGAGGGAACTGATTAACAAAAATAGGGGTTCCCTTCGAAAAAAAATGGCGTTGGGTCCCCCCTATTTTTGTTAACCAGCCAGATGAAGCAGACCGCTGAGGCCTGGATTTTCAGGCTGTTAAGGAGCCAAGATCCATGGACCTTGCCAGCCTGATAATACCAGGCCACAGCAGTCTGCATATCTTGGCTGATTAACAAAAATAGGGGATCCCCTCGAAAAAAATTAGCGTGGGGTCCCCCCTATTTTTGTTAACCAGCCAGATGAAGCAGACCGCTGAGGCCTGGTTTTTCAGGCTGGTAAGGATCCAATATCCATGGACCTTGCAAGCCTGATAATACCAGGCCACAGCAGTCTGCTTAGCTTGGCTGGTTAACAAAAATAGGGGATCCCCTCGAAAAAAAAAACGGCGTAGGGGTCCCCCTATTTTTGTTAACCAGCCAAGTAAAATGCAGACTGCTGCGGCCTGGTATTAAAAGACTGTCAAGGCCCATGGATTTTGGCCCTCAACAGCCTGATAATACCAGGCTACAGCAGCCCCACATTTGGCGCATCAAAAGATGTGCCAATTGTGGCACTTTACCCGGCTCTTCCCACTTGCCCTGTAGCGGTGGCAAGCGGGGTAATAAGGGGTTATTGTCACCGTTGATTGCACGGTGACAATAAGCCCGGTTAATAATGGAGAGGTGTCAATAAGACACCGATCCATTATTAATCCCAAAGTTATTAAATGTTTAAAAAAAAGACACAGCAAGAAAAAAGTCTTTTAATGAAATAAAAGAGACAACACAGTTTTCATTTTTTTTATTACTCTCTCATTCCTGCGACGCCATCGATCTCCTGTAAAAAAATAAAGAAAACAAACCAACAGTATACCACCTGTCCGACGCAGTCCATAGTAACGATTGTCCCACGAAGATCCAGCTCTGCTACATCGGAATGACAGGCAGAGCCTGTCATCCCGGCGCAGCACAGCTGCTTACCAGCTTCCCCGGCGGTGACGTCATCGGACTGCTTTACGGCCGCGATTACCCAGCAGTCACTGCAGTTATCGCGAGATACTGCATGTGACCGCCGGGGGGAAGAGGATGGCGGCCATTAAGCAGCCCGGGATGTGACCGCCGGAGATCTTCTGCCGGGTAAGTGCCGCTGACTCCTGACAGACCCGACCGACGGACACTGACAGTGACAGTGACAATTCCGATTCCGGTATCCGATAAGACGAAAATATCGGAACTCGGGATCGGAATTCCGATACAGCCAATATCGGCCGATACCCGATACTTGCAGTATCGTATCGCTCAACACTACCTCTGAAGACTCAGACGTCAAGGTTAGATTTCAGAAAGGCAGATTTTAAGGGACTCAGAAAGAGAATTGGAGGGATCCAATGGCAGGATATCCTTAAGGACAAAAATGTCCAGGAAGGATGGGACATCTTGAAAAATGAGATTCTCAAAGCACAATCGTTAACAATTCCAAAAAGAGGGAAGAATGGGAAGCATTTAAGGAAACCAGGATGGATGAACACAGAACTTAAACACATGCTAAAAAGGAAGAAAGAAATGTTTATCAAATGGAAAGAGGGAGGCATATCTAAAGAAGAATATAATGATGTCTGCAGAACCTGCAGGGCGCAAATCAGATTATCTAAAGCTGACAATGAATTAAGGCTTGCAAGAGATGTCAAAAGCAACAAAAAAGGATTTTGGGGATACGTCAAAAGTAAAAAAAATATCAAAGATGCTATAGGATTTTTACAGGATGAAAATGATGAAATGGTAAGAAAGGATGTTGAGAAGGCTGAACTTTTAAATTCCTATTTTGCATCTGTTTTCTCTCAGAAAGGAAATGTAACATCAACTAATCTTCACTGTCCTATTAAAGGAATAGAAGAATCCAGGATATCTATAAACAGAAAGACAGTGAGGAAACACTTAGCTAACCTAAATGAATTCAAGTCTCCAGGTCCAGATGAATTACACCCCAGAATACTGAAGGAGATAGCAGAAGAAATTCTTGAACCACTGTCCATAATCTTTGAAAATTCTTGGAGAACAGGAGAAGTCCCAGAAGACTGGAGAAGAGCAAATATTGTTCCTATCTTCAAAACGGGGAAGAAGGTGGACCCAGGGAACTACAGGCTGGTGAGTCTGACTTCTATACCAGGAAAGATCTTTGAACAAATTATTAAAGAACATGTATGTAAGTACCTGGATAAGAATGAAGTGATTAAACAGAGTCAGCATGGGTTTGTAACTAATAAGTCATGTCATACTAACTTAATTTCCTTCTATGACAGAATCACTGACTGGGTGGATCAGGGAAATGCTGTAGATATAATATATCTTGACTTCAACAAAGCATTTGACAAAGTATCTCACACAATCCTTATTGAAAAAATGACTAAGTATGGAATGGACAAGGCAACTGTTAGGTGGATTCATAACTGGCTTAGTGATCGGACTCAAAGAGTGGTCGTAAATGGCTGCACATCCAGTTGGAAGAATGTCTCAAGTGGGGTACCACAAGGCTCTGTTTTGGGCCCTGTATTGTTCAACATCTTTATCAATGATTTAGATGAAGGAATTGAGGGTAAACTGATCAAATTTGCTGATGACACAAAGCTAGGAGGGGTAGCTAATACTAGAGAAGAGAGAGAGAGGATTCAAAAAGATATAAATAAACTGGAGCAGTGGGCAGCAACTAACAGAATGGTTTTTAACAGGGAAAATGCAAAGTACTACATCTGGGCAATAAAAATGAAAAAAGCATATACAAAATGGGAGGAATAGGGCTTAGTAACAGCACATGTGAAAAAGACTTGGGTATACTAATTTATCACAGACTGAACATGAGTCAACAGTGTGATGCAGCAGCAAAAAAGGCAAATACAATTCTAGGATGTATCAACAGAAGTGTTATGTTTCGGTAGCTGAGGAGTGCAGATAAAAAAGGCAATACACCAGAGCAGTTGGAATCTATGGGATTGCAGTACCCTGACTAACCACCACAACTAGAGGCAGCCGTGGAGCGTTCCTACGTTGGTCCTAGACGCCTCGTCACAGCCTGAGAAACTAACTACACCTAAAGATAGAAAGAGGAAAGCTATCTGCCCCGGAGCAGATCCCCAAAGAACATAGAAAGCCCCCAAACATGTAATGGCGGTTAGACAAGAAGAAATACTGACACAGACAGAAAATAGTATGAGCAAACGTTGGGGCCCAAACTACCTAAATAGAAAAGGATAGGAAGGGCACTTACTGCAATCCCAAAAAACCCTGAAAAGCACCAACTCTACTAATTTCAAAAACACCTGAGATCACACGACCTCTACCACCTAAATTAGTTCTCTGGTGTAACAAAATCAAAACAGCAGCCACTGAAAAAAATGGAAAAAGCAAATGTACAAACATCAGTGGCTGAACTAAACTGAGAGGGCAAAAGCCCCCGGAGGGGACCCTGAAGGCCCCCACAGAAGTGCAGGACAAAATGCAAAAATCAAGCACAAAAACAAAAGAAGAAAATGTCTTATCTGTTAGCAGGAGATGCAGACACGACACAGCAGGCTACAAAGGAAACAGGAATCAAGGATTGAGACCAGAACAATTGATCACCGGCAACCCTGATGGGAAGGCGACTCCCTTATATAAGACCAGTGAGTAACACCTGATTCCCAATCCTCACAATCTTCACTGGACAGTCCAGTACCGCTTGTAATCACCAGAGGGAGCCTCTGCTCAGAACTCATTTCAAGTCCATTCACAACACAGAAGCATACAGTCTAGATCACGTGAGGTCATTATTGCCCTCTACTCCTCTTTGGTCAGACTTCATCTGGAATACTATGTCCAGTTTTGAGCACCACATTTTAAAAAAGACATCAACAAACTGGAGCAAGTTCAGAGAAGAGCCACCAGAATGGTGACCGGTCTGCAAACCATGTCCTATGAGGAACGGTTGCAGGATTTGGGAATGTTTAGCTTACAAAAAAGAAGACTGAGAGGAGACTTAATAGCTGTCTACAAATATCTCAAGGGCTGTCACATTGTAGAAGGATCATCTTTATTCTCATTTGCACAAGGAAAGACTAGAAGCAATGGGATGAAACTGAATGGGAGGAGACACAGATTAGATATTAGAAAAAACTTTTTGACAGTTAGGGTGATCAAGGAGTGGAACAGGCTGCCACGAGAGGTAGTAAGTTCTCCTTCAATGGAAATCTTCAAACAGAGGCTGGACAGACATCTGTCTGGGATGATTTAGAGAATCCTGCTTTGAGCAGAGGGTTGGACCAGATGGCCCAGGAGGTCCCTTCGAACTCTACCATTCTATGATTCTATGATCTAGTGTAGATTGTAAGCTGTCACCAGCAGGGTAGTTTTGTTTTGGTTAAATTATTGGATTATTGTTATCACTTAGGACTGTTGTGTTTGAAACTGTTAAACTGTAAAATATTTTTGCTCTATAATAAGTCTCAATCTTCAAATTAGAACACAGATAAGCAGGATAGAAACGTTAATTATGGTGTCATTGATGCTCACCCTCTTTGTGGATTCATCAGTTTTGGAGGATGTTACATCCATGTCCACTCCTAAGATGTTATGTGTGAAGACAGAACTGAATACCGACAACCTTGTTGATGCTGGTAGACTATTCACCAACAGCCCTCTTTTGCTCTTTCAGAGCTGTCCATAACTCTTCAGAATTTTGGGGTTTGTCACGGAAGCATATTAGCTTCAGCACAGCCTGTTCCCGCTTTCATTTGGCAGTGCTGCAGTAATTCCAGCTTGTGACTGATGTGCTACCTTTTGTAGCTGGAGGCTGAAGAGGAGCCAAAGGAGGAGGAGGTGGAGGAACTGGAGACTGTGGGGCAACCCAGATTGACGAAGGGCCCACAATACTCAGGGTTTGGGAGGACGTGCACCATACCAAGTTCGGAGTGTGTCTCGGCTTCCACTATGTTTACCCAGTGTGCCCTCAGTGAAATGTACCGTCCCTGACCACAAGCACTTGTCCACGTGTTTGTGGTTAGGTGGACTTTCCAAGTAACAGCATTGTGAAGGACACAGGTAATGTTGTGGGACACGTGCCTGTGTAATGCCGGGACGGCACACCGGGACAAATATTCCCGCATGTTCATGCCCTCAGGGTGATACTCAACTCTTCCCTCTCTTTTAAGCTAAGATCCAAGCCCTTGCCTCCTCCTGCCCATTACAACTCAAAAACATTTCCTAGATCCGTACATTCCAAGAAAATTCAAAAATGTTTGTGCATGCCCTCATGATCTCCCGCCTCGACTATTGCAACCTTATACTCTCTAGCCTCCCTATGAAAACCCAGTGTGCTGTCAGCGAGATGTGCCATCCCTGCCCACAAGTACTTGTCCACGGGTCCGTTGTTAGGTGCACTTTTCCTGTAACAGCATTGTTGATGGCCCGGGTAATGTTGTGGGACACGTGCTTGCTTGTGTAATGTCGTGACAGCATACCCGGAGAAATAGTGGCGGGTGGGGATTGAGTACCTTGTTACTGTCACCACCATCAGGTTGCGGAAAGAGTCTGTCTCCCACAAACCTAAAATGCAACATTTAGAGCGCAAGCAGACGAGAAATTTGTTAATTTAGTACTGTGGCCTGTGGGCCGTTGGTTACGTCTTTCCGCTTACGGTCCAGTGACTGGGTTATGGACAACTGAATGCTGTGCTGGGACAAGGACGTGGACGTGCTTGATGATGGTGCTATTTGACTGTGGTCAACGGCAGGTGCTGGGCAGGAGGCATCTTCGCATATACCGTAGACAGGGGATTGGCTTGCACGCACAACAGCGAAGAAGCAGTGGTATCACCCGCAGACACTGTTCATGGAGCAAGGTGTTCTACCAACAAAGTCGGCTGCTTTGCTGCCATGTGCCTGATCATGCTGGTGGTGGTAAGGTTGGTAGTTTTACTACCCCTGCTGATGCGGCCATGGCCAGTGTTGCAAATGTCCTTTTTGGGGTTATCGGCAGAGTCTTTAAAAAGCAACAAGACTGGTAGGGGGACATTCATTGTCTCCCTCTCCGACACCACCTCCTCACCATGACACCTGTCTTTCGGTGTTCCCCAAGGCTCTGTTCTAGGACCCCTACTCATCTCCATCTACATCTTCGGCCTGGGACAGCTGATGATATTGCAAACCGTGCCATTACATCACTACGCCAATGACATGCAGATCTACCTATCTGTACCTGACATCACCTCCTTACTGACCAAAATCACACGTCTTCCCGCTATATCATCCTTTTTTTCTGCTCGCTTTGAAAAAGTGGACATGGACAAATCAGAATACATCATCTTTCAAGCATCTCACGCTGAGTACACCTGAGCGCTGTGTATGTCTCATTTGGTACCACTTTAGTAAGAGGTAAACTTTACTCTAGAGAAAATGATTTTCCAGACATTCACTGCCTTTTTTTGCAACTGTGATCTTCATCTTATTGGTTTGGATGTGGTAAATTTCTAAGTCGTCATCAATACCATCATCATCCTTATGTTGTAAAGAGGAAATCAGGTGTTTCCAAGGGTCATGGTTATGTACGTTTTGTGCCATTCCTTTAACAGTGTTCGTTACACTAGGAAAATTAATTTTAGACTGGAACATTAGGATATTGTTGTTAATATGTATGGATGAAGATGAAGAAGCTTGTGCCACGGGTGTGTTTATAGTTATTGACGATGCACTCCTCTTTAAACTTAGTTTTTCACGAGCATCCATTAGTTTGTTTGGTTTTCCTCCAACACTGATCTGCTTTCTCTAATTCAGCATCTCACGAACTTGTTGCACTTTGCCCTTTATACTGACACATGCGTCTTGACTCTTTGGCAACATATTTTGGACGGGCATTTCTTAGGCCGAGTCTCACACGCGCATCTGTTACACCGATCTTCAAAAGGGCATGAAACCGATTCTGGTAATTGATTGTGGCTAAGCGACGAATCATTGTTGGCTGTATCCTGGATCTCATACCTCCCATAGCCACTGCTGTTATTAATCATGTACTTTCCCATTCCTGTCATCACTATGCCCATTTTCCAGATCAGTTCATCCAACAATTCGTTCGCCATAGTGTTCCTAAAAACATGCACCTTCCCAGCAGCAACTGTGTGGGAAACCACGTTACAGTTTTGCAAGGTGTTTATGATGCCCCTAAAAAAAAAGGAAACACTATGTTGATATCTACCCCCAGGGGGAAATGTTTGCCAGGCCATACACTTAGTGTATGGACATTCCAAGTCTAGGAGACCCGCTCCGTTAAATTGGGCATTGTTTTTAATCATGCCTTCCTCCACGTCTCATCATCCGCCGCCACTTGATCACCAGCGTTAACATGTTCCATGCTGCATCAGCCAGTGTTGAATTCCGAACAAGGGTGGGTGGTTATGCTGGGTGTACAATACTTATGGTAAAGGTTGGATGTACCCCACAGAGGAAAATGTCAGCTCAAAACACTTCATGTATGGCCATTACAAGTCTAGGAGACCCGCTCATTTTTAATGGGACATTTTTTGTTAAGAGGCCCTCCTACATGTTTCTTCCAAGGGAGAATTATTGGGGTGCATGTGACTTGGTAGCAGGGCAGGCCTTGCAGTCAATGCATAAGAAAACAGAATGGGAGGACAAAATGATTAATGTGAAGTGTATTTTCCTGGGCCCATCCAGCACCTGGGTTCAAAGGCTTATTGGGGTGCATATGACTTGGTAGCAGGGCAGGCCTTGCAATCAGTTCATAAGAAAAGAGTTTGGAAGTACTAAATGAATATTGTGAAGTGGATTTTCCGGTGGCCATCCAGTATGTGGCTTGAAAAGCTTATTGGGGTGCATGTATCTTTGGAGCAAGCCAGGCCTTGCATTCAATGCAACATTTTTTCAGGAAGCCCTCCTGTACCTCTCGTGAAAGGGGTATTGGGGTGTGTCGTAATTCTTGGCAGCACATCCACTCACTGCATAGGCAAAAACAGCATAGGAGACCCACTGTTTAATAATGGCCTTTTAAGAAGATTAATGCTGCCTGATGCCTCTGAAAAATAGGCTCTGTCACTTTGAGTCCCTCCTTCATAAATGAAACAAGATGTGTCTGCTTATGTGTCACACACACCACAAGGCCAGCTAGGGTTGGTAAATGTTACAATGACATTTCCCAGTGAATGCATTTGTTTTGGGTGAAAGCAATGCAAAAGTTGCAAAACGCCTCAAAACGCTGTATGTTAACATAGCCCAAGTGGTGGAGGAACATTTTTGTTTGAGGTTAATTATTGTGGCTTAGATCAAAGTCATTAACATGGAAAGGATGTTCCTTAACATTTTGGTTTCGTTTTTGTGGGTTTTTGGTGCACCTGTAAAAAGGGCGTGAAACTCTGACAACATTGTTAAGAGCTGTGACCTAGGAGTCAGAAATGCTTCCAGGGGCAGCTGCCATGATGTCCCCGTGTCATTTGAGCAGTGTTTCCATCATTTACAGATTTTTAGATCTTCAAAGAACCCCCGGGGGGATCGCGGTAAAATTGCTCGGGTCTCCCATAGACTTACATTGGGCTCGTTGTTCTGTCCGAGTACCCGAGTATTCCAATTTGCTCGACGTGAACAACGAGCACCCGAGCATTTTAGTGCTCGCCCATCACTAATTATATCATATCTTTCATTTCTACAAAAACAACATTAAATGAAATTGAAAGGAAACTGAAAAGCCTTCCGGTAGGAGACAATCCTCAAGAACAACATGTAAATGTCAAGCAGATGGAATTGACTCAAGGTCTCAGTGATGCAACCAATAATGGTAACCGTTGTACCACCTGTTCATTCTGACCTGGAAGTCAAAACAGTATCATCTTACTGAGGAAGGAAACCATGTTTCCGAAATGTGTTTTGTTCCATAACTACCTGGAATCACCTCCCGGAACTCTTGGTGGTACTCACAAGCGGAATCGGCTAAGTGAGTGCTGCCGGCCAGAGCACTCCACTGTAAGTCACGTACCAGGGAGTGTTCTTCAGGATACGGTGGAGTCACCTGTGAGAAAGCCAACTCCTACACAGTTCACTCACCGTAACTACTTTACTTAGTTATGTCGGTAATTTAACCAGACAATAGAAAACATTCAAAACATTATACAGACATTTAGCCAGAAAGCTGAAACCTTTATGCTGTACAGCGTGGCACCCATACAATCTGTACATACTTGAAGGACTTGTATCATAGTTTCATAGCTTTCAGGTTGAAAAAAAACACAATGCTGTGTCTTCCAGCCTGGTGCTGGCTCTGCTCTAGTGGCATCGGGCAGGAAGATTTGAGCTTTAATTTGGTGGACCCATATCTTCAGAGACCGCTGCCAGTTTTTCTAGACATCTTCCAAACTTAGTGGAAACTCCTAACTTTTACTGTCAATTACATGCACACTGACTGATTCTCAATTAACTCATTCTGCAACCAGCAATTGTCACGGGTGTGTCGCCACGAAGATCGTCGCGATTACACAACCTGACTTCTCACAGCTGAGTTTTTGGTGCTTGGTGTTTTTCAGCAGTGAGGGAGTTAATTCTCCCTCTCTCTGTGCTAGACGAGGCCCAGCCTCGCCCAGCTGCAGTTAATGCTGCACTAATGAGATTCCTTCAAATACCTGCCAGTCTGCTAGGGAAGTGTCGGTGAAAGCATTCATGCAGACCAGCAGAGCGGATCGTGATATAGTGAAGTCTGAAGTGAAGAGTACCTGGTGTGGTTTTCTCCCGTCCTCGCTTTATTATTTATCTCCTTACCCGTTGGTTTTCCCTCTGTATTTGTAGAGTGAGTTTTGTATGCAAGGTGGTCTTTTATTTTACCCTTGTACTGTCTCCTTTGTCTTAAACTGTGTGTAGGCATTTACCTTCCCGTTCCCTGTGGTGGTGATCAGGGTCCTTCTCAGGACTAGATTACAGAGGGTCAGGGATTCACAGGAGATAGGGTTACGCTGGCGGCCTGGACCTCTGTACCATCAACAGTACCTCCAGGTAGAGGGATTAGTCAGGGCCACAGCTTAGGGTCAGCATAGACCCCGGACCTCCGGTATACAGTGACAGCATGACATTTTCACCGACCATACTAAAGATTCTCTCCAGCCACCATGGATCCAGTAGCCAGTCTAGCTCGGCAGTTGCAGAGTTTGTCCATGGAGCTGGCGGACGTTAAGTCCAAGGTTTTGTACCCCCTGGAGCAAGCCGGACCTGAACCTAAAGTAGCTCTCCCTGACAGGTTCACTGGAGGGCGGGACAAATTTTTTGCTTTCCGGGAGGCATGTAAATTGTACTTTCGGCTGCGACCTCGGTCATCGGGGAGTGAAGATCAAAGGGTGGGAATTGTCATCTCACTCCTACAAGGGGACCCCCAATCATGGGCGTTCTCGCTTCCCTCGGGCTCCCCGGCTCTCCAGTCAGTGGATAGGTTTTTCGCAGCTCTGGGTCTTGTATATGATGACCCGGATCGGGTCTCCCTTGCTGAATCTAAGTTACGTAAGATACAGCAGGGAGATCGTCCGGCGGAGGAATTCTGCTCGGAGTTCCGTAGGTGGGCCACGGACACCCAGTGGAATGACCCGGCTCTTAGGAGCCAGTTTTGTCAAGCTTTATCTGACAAATTAAAGGATGTGTTGGCACAGTATGACCCTCCCACGTCACTGGAAGCCGCTATGGCCCTTGCTATTCGCATTGACAGACGGCTTCGGGAGAGGTGCGGGGTAACTCCGCCCCCTGTGATGACTCCACCTTCTACTAGGGCCCCTTATATGGAGGTTCCCCTGGTCAGTCCAGAGGAGTCTATGCAGTTAGGAGGGACATCATTCCGAGGGAGGGGATCGGCAGTGCGCCGCAAGACAGGAAGGTGTTTCTTCTGCGGGAAAACTATTGATCCCAGGTTGTGTGGTGGACGACAATCTGGGAGTATGTATTTCGTCCCCAGGTCCATCTCAATTTCTCGTACCGGCGGAGGTGGTGGTGGGTACGAGAACTGAGAGGATATCTGTTCTTCTGGATAGTGGGGCCGGGGCTAATCTGGTGGACGCTCGGTTTGCCCGGGTTCAAGGTATGCGACTGAGTGTATTGGCTAAACCCATCCCCATATTCTCGATCGACGCCAGGCCTCTCGGTCAAGGTAGTTTTTTGCAAGCCGTGCATAACATAGATCTTCGAGTGGGGGCGATACATAAAGAACTGTTGTCTTGTTACGTGTTGGAGGGTCTTCCCACTCCTATAGTGTTGGGCCTTCCTTGGTTAACTAAGCATAACCCGGTTATTAATTGGCAATCCAGAGAGATAAGCCAGTGGAGTGAATTCTGTAATAAAAACTGCATGAACACGGTCATCGGTGCGGTCGTGCCTAGGGCCTTACCTCCATTTCTGGTGGACTTTGAGGATGTATTTTCGGAGAAAGGGTGTCAAGAACTACCTCCTCATCGCGCGTATGACTGTTCTGTAAAATTGCTCCCTGAAGCCAAGTTACCGAAATCTCTGTTGTATAGCCTTTCTGGTCCTGAGAGGCAGGCCATGAAGGATTATATTTCGGAGAGTCTGGCTAAGGGGCATATTAGACCTTCATCTTCCCCGGTGGCCGCGGGGTTCTTCTTTGTGAAGAAGAAAGATGGAGGCCTACGCCCTTGCCTGGTTTTCCGTGAGTTTAATCGGATTACGGTCCGAGATCCATATTCGCTCCCACTTATTCCCGATCTCTTCAATCAGATCGTGGGCGCAAAATGGTTCTCTAAGTTGGATCTCAGGGGGGCGTATAATCTGATTAGGATGAAGGAGAGGGATGAGTGGAAGACGGCGTTTAACACTCCGGAGGGGCATTATGAGAACCTTGTCATGCCATTTGGTCTGACTAATGCCCCGGCGGTGTTTCAACATTTTGTTAATGACATCTTTCGCCACCTAGTGGGACAGTTTGTTGTCATATATCTGGATGACATCTTAATTTACTCGCCAGATCTTGTGTCTCATCAGGAGCATGTTAGGCAGGTGTTGCAGATCTTGCGGGATAATAAACTGTACGCCAAATGGGAGAAGTGTGTGTTCGCCGTACAGGAACTTCAGTTTTTAGGATTCCTGGTGTCAGCATCCGGTTTTCGTATGGACCCTGGGAAAGTGCGGGCAGTTCTTGAGTGGGATCTGCCAGAGGATCTTAAGGCATTACAACGTTTCCTGGGGTTTGCTAACTACTACCGGAAATTTATTCGTAATTTCTCGTCCATAGTTAAACCTCTCACAGACATGACTAAAAAAGGGACGGATTTTTCAAGGTGGTCTGACAAGGCTTGTCAAGCGTTTTCCTCCTTGAAAAAAATGTTTTGCTTCGGCACCCATACTCATTCAACCTGATGCGTCACAGCCGTTCATTGTGGAGGTAGACGCTTCTGAGGTAGGGGTGGGAGCGGTATTATCTCAAGGTCCGTTCCCTGGTAAATGGCATCCGTGTGCCTTCTTCTCTAAAAAATTGTCGTCCGCTGAGAGGAATTATGATGTCGGCAATAGCGAACTCTTGGCCATTAAGTTAGCTTTTGAGGAGTGGCGTCATTTTTTGGAGGGGGCAGTACACCCGGTCACCGTCATTACCGATCACAAGAACCTGCTATATTTAGAGTCCGCAAAACGTCTGAATCCCAGACAAGCTAGGTGGTCATTGTTTTTTACCAGGTTTAATTTTGTCGTCACATATCGTCCTGGGTCAAAAAATGTAAAGGCGGATGCCTTATCTCGCAGTTTCCCTGGGGCTGGGAAGACGGATGACCCGGTTCCTATCCTTCAGGAGGGGGTGGTGGTGTCGGCAGTATGCTCTGAGCTTGAGGAGGAGGTATTGGAGGCTCAGGGGACGCCCCTGTTGGACCTCCAGGGAGACTGTTTGTTCCAGATCAGTTGAGACAAAAGGTAATCGAGGCACACCATAATTCAGCTTTGGCAGGACACCCAGGGAGTAAAGCAACTGTGGATCTCCTCTCGCGCTGGTTTTGGTGGCCTAACTTACATAGGGAGGTGGTAACTTTTGTCGCGTCCTGTGGGGTTTGTGCACGCTCTAAGACCCCACATACCCGTCCGTCTGGGGCCCTCTTACCTTTGAAGATCCCGGAGCGTCCGTGGACTCATCTGTCTATGGACTTTATTACGGACCTCCCGCCGTCTTCAGGTAAAACAGTCATACTCGTTGTAGTGGACAGGTTCAGCAAGATGGCACATTTTATCGCTCTTCCTGCTCTTCCTAATGCTAAAACTCTTGCGCAGGTGTTCATTGGGGAGATTGTGAGACTTCACGGGGTACCCTCCGATGTGGTGTCGGATCGGGGGTCTCAGTTTGTGTCCAAATTCTGGAAGGCATTTTGTACACGGCGGGGGATGCAGTTGTCATTTTCATCGGCTTTTCATCCGCAGACCAATGGTCAGACAGAGCGTTTGAACCAGAGCTTGGAGACATATCTCCGGTGTTTTGTGTCAGAGAACCAGGAGGACTGGGCTTCTTTCTTGCCTCTGGCGGAATTCGCTCTTAACAATAGGTGGAGCGAGTCCACTGGTAAGTCCCCGTTTTTTGGGGCATATGGTTTTCACCCCCAGTTTTGTACTTTCAATAGGGGGGCTCTTCTGGGGTTCCTGAGGAGGAACGATTTTTGTTGTCACTTGCTTCAGTGTGGAGAGGAGTGCTGAATAATCTGAGTGCTATGGGGAACCGATACAAACGTATGGCTGATAGGAGGAGAGTGTCTGGTCCGGACCTAAGTGTGAACGATCGGGTATGGTTGTCTACCAAGAATATAAAACTTAAGGTTCCCTCCTGGAAACTGGGTCCCAGGTTCATCGGGCCATACAGGATCAGTTCTATAATTAATCCGGTGGCATTCCGTCTTGACCTCCCCCCTACGTTTAAAATTCACAATGTGTTCCACAGATCGTTGCTTAAGAGGTATGTGGCGCCGGTGATACCATCACCTTTACCTCCTCCTCCTGTGGTGGTCAATGGTAACTTGGAGTTTCAGGTGTCGAAAATCATCGATTCACGTCTGAATCGCCGGTCCCTTCAGTACCTGGTTCATTGGAAGGGGTATGGTCCTGAGGAGAGGACATGGGTTCCTGCGTCGGATATTAACGCAGACCGATTAATTCGGGCCTTCCACACAACTCACCCAGATAAACCTGGCCCTGAGGGTCCGGAGGCCCCTCGTAGAAGGGGGGGTACTGTCACGGGTGTGTTGCCACGAAGATCGTCGTGATTACACAACCTGACTTCTCACAGCTGAGTTTTTGGTGCTTGGTGTTTGTCGGCAGTGAGGGAGTTAATTCTCCCTCTCTCTGTGCTAGATGAGGCCCAGCCTCGCCCAGCTGTAGTTAATGCTGCACTAATGAGATTCCTTCAAATACCTGCCAGTCTGCTAGGGAAGTGTCGGTGAAAGCATTCATGCAGACCAGCAGAGCGGATCGTGGTATAGTGAAGTCTGAAGTGAAGAGTACCTGGTGTGGTTTTCTCCCCTCCTCGCTTTATTATTTATCTCCTTACCCGTTGGTGTTCCCTCTGTATTTGTAGAGTGAGTTTTGTATGCAAGGTGGTCTTTTATTTTACCCCTTGTACTGTCTCCTTTGTCTTATACTGTGTGTAGGCATTTACCTTCCCGTTCCCTGTGGTGGTGATCAGGGTCCTTCTCAGGACTAGATTACAGAGGGTCAGGAGATAGGGTTACGCTGGCGGCCTGGACCTCTGTACCATCTACAGTACCTCCAGGTAGAGGGATTAGTCAGGGCCCCAGCTTAGGGTCAGCATAGACCCCGGACCTCCGGTATACAGTGACAGCGTGACAGCAATATAATGCAACATATAGGACATAGAAGACAATGGTAAAACCTTTTTTGAATTAAACCCAATCGCATGTACTTTAGGTTAAAAATAATTTTTACATAAGAAACCAAAATGACCCCAAAGGTGGACAACCCCTTCAAGGCAGATGAATGACCATAGCAACAAAGGAGACTGTAGACAAGCAGAGAGAGACATTCTCGATATGCCGAGGTCAAAAAGCCGTAATCCTTGGCCAGACGTGTTGAATGGGGAATTCACATTTGGATCACCCCCGAGAATTTATGGCAGGGAAGTTGAGGTCAAGGGTGACTTATTAGTAAGAGCCTTGTTTCCGGGGAACATGGTCATCATTATTTTCATTGCCCCCATTCATTTGTCATTTCAAAGCTATGAAAAACCAATGATTCTAGAGTTTTTCTTCTTATTCCTCAGAATTGGGGTTGGGAGGAAAAAAAAAACAAAAACAAAAAAATTAAGTTTTCAACCTTCATCTATAATTCATGACCTGACATGACCATAACACAGTACTTATCATGACTGTAACTTTCAGCTGCTCACTAATCTTCCAGCTTTAGAGCTCGAGAAATGTCTGTAGTAAATACTGGAAATTACTGAAGTGTGAATAAAAATCTGGAGGAAATGCAGCATTTGTCCAGAACTTATCCTCCAGGGTGCAGCTGCCGACGGCAGAATGCAAACACATTAACACTCCATTCGGCTGTCAGGAATGTCGTATACTTGGCGAGTGAAGAAACGTAAAAGCCTCGATTAGTTAATTAAAGCAAAAAACATACAATATTAATAGATCCACAAAAAAAATGTACCCAGGTGCAGTTTCACAAATGGCCAGGCTCGAAAACTCTGTCCACTTTAGCTGAAGACTGAAATACCTTAATTGGACTAAATCTGTCCCTTCATTTCTTGGTAACTTCCCAATAGCACCAATCTGATGTACTAACTCATACCAGTCACCTTTTCTCAATTTCGCAATCTAAAATCTTTACCGATCACATGTGCACAAGATAGACCTTGAAGGCAAATGGACACCTTTGATAAGAAAAAGACTTTTTTTCATGCTACAAACCATTAACATGTAAAAGGTTCAAATTTTTTCTCTTATGGGAGTGTCTCTCCGAGTAATATAAGCTGGATGTGAGGTCTGAGAGTCTCTCCCAATTACATAGGTTGGAAATGAGCTCTGTGTGTCTCTTGTTGTAATGTAGACTGGTTGTGAACTTTGTGTCTCTCCAGTAATATACGTAGACTGGATGTGAGGTTTCTGAGTATCCCCTAGTAATATAGGCTGAATCTGAGACCTTGGTGTATCTCCCAGTAATATAAGCTTGAAATAAGGTTTCTGTGTCTCTCGCCAGTAATATAGGATAGATTTAGACTCAGTGTGTCTCTCCCAGTAATATAGGCTGGATGTAAGCTCTATAAAATGTGAGCTCTGTGTGCATCCAATGGGCTGCTGTCATCATTAGCATATATCAGCAAAGTTTCTATCCTGAACTTAAATCCTCATTACATATTTTTCTCCTTTTTCTGTTTTCTCTTCTCTTTCCAAGACTTTAGACACTTTAAAACTATCCAATCTCCACACTGTGGAGATCTTTGTCTCAGAGATAGCAGCAGGCAGAAGGAGAGGTAGTACAAAGGGGAGTGAGGGAGGCAGAGAGCCATCAGAACCAGGTGCAGGAGTTCTGATCTACAGGTATCAGTTTTGTAAAAGTACTAAGGACTTACAGAAATAATGGAGTAAAATATAAAAATATTTGAAAAGTTGCTTAATATGGATGAGCAAACAATACTCGTTATCATTATAGTATCATGGTGCTCGGATGTGCACGTTACCGAGTAATGGGCGGTGCTCAATGTAAAACTCGAATCCCGTCCCGCATCTTTGGCACCTGTTACGCAGCCAATAAGCATACAAGGACTGCCTGCGAGTCACTGTAATGCCGTAACCATCTTGGTTGTGGCATTACTGTGATTGGCTGGCTGTGGGACATCATCAGAGGATATAAAAGGACAGGCGCTACTTGGCTCGGCACACTGACACCATTGCACAGCTCTGTGACACTTCGTATTGGATGGAGAGAGTGCTGGTCAAGGCCAGTGTGCACAGTATAATGAATCAGAGGCCTGTACTGTTGATACTGGTGCTGAAGCTGAGCTATCATGCTAACAGCCCTTGTAAGGGCTAATCGTTTGCAGTACATACAATCGGCATTTAGCCTATGGAGGGAGAGAGAGTCTCAGGAGCAGGGAGAGGGACAAAATCCTGTCTGTAGACAAGGGAGTAGGCCTGTGCAGTCCATTGGCAAATATATAGCTGCAGCTTTTTGTGTGGGGGCTGAAAAAATGTAATGTATTTTGATACATCAAGTAATACATGCTTTGAGGTCCTTTTTGTGTTATATAACACACCCAAAAATCATTGCAACATTATCCTGGGCTACATTTCTCAGCCATACGGTATTCCGTAGTGTGGAGCACATTTCTGTGATCTCTACAACTGAGAAAAAGCTTTAAAAAATGTTGTAGGTTTCCATTTCTCAGCCATACAGTGTTATGTGGTCTGTGTACATTTCTCTTATCTTTAAGAGTTTGGCAAGCTCACACACGTAACATGCTTGGCACCTGTGTTCACCTTGGTGGTTCAGCGGTTTCTGAAAACATACCCAAATTTGCCAGAGCTTCTGTTCAAGGTACGCAGCGTAAGCGCCCATTTAAGCAAATGGGCTACAGCTGCTGCTTGCAGAGCATGCAACTGCCAGCTCACCGACTGGTGTGTGATGTCACTACGTGCTGGAACTCCACACTGCATATACTAGCCAGGCTTTGTGAGTAGAAGAGACAAGTGGTTGAGTACCAGCTCCAACATGCCCATCGGCATTCTGGTCATCCTCTGCACATAACACAAGAGTGGGCATGGATGTTTGAGATTTGTGTGGTTCTCCAATACTTTGAGGACTCCACACAGATGGTGAGCGGTGATGATGTCATAGTCAGCGCAACTATCCCACTTCTGTGCTTCGTTAAACAGTCGCTGCTCACAATTAAACAAGATTTGCATGCAGACCAAGTGGGGATGGAGGAAGACATAACAGAGAGATTGTAGCCAGCCCAGTCTCATCTCATCTGCTCAATGTGGATTGGCTATCAATAAGAAGGTGGACACAGAGGAGGAATAAGAGGAACAGGAGCTGGTGGTTAGCGCAACAGAAGCTAGTAGTCAAAAAACTTTTGTCCAGTCTCTCCTACATGGATGGGCTGAGGAGGAAGAGAGGGAGGAGATGGAGAGTCATCAACATGGTGAAGACAGGGAAGTGTTGGCTGTTTGGAGCTTGGAACATTTGGCCAACTTTATATACTGTTGCCTTTCCCGTGACCCTTGCGATACATTCATATTGGCCAAAAAGAGTACTGGTTGTTCACCCTGCTACACCCTCACTACAAGGAGAACTTTACATCTCATCTTCCTAAGGTGGGGAGGTCTTCTAAAATTGTGATACACCAGAAGGCCAATGTGAAAAATATGATGACAAAATTACTGTCACGGAGTGACATAACCCAACGGATGGTTGGTCAACTTACAGCACAACACACAACAGAGATTCCCTGTTGGTAGGGCCTGCCTCCTCCCAATTCCATAAGGGATGGTCACCACCTGAGCCTGTCCCTGCACTCCCCTAATGCCCTATGAGGGTGCTTTCCCTCGCCGCCATCAGGATACCTTGTCCCTAGTTGTCTCTTATAACTGCCCTGGCTAGTGCACTGGCCGGCATGGAGCACTAGCCTCACCTCTGCTGATAATAAACACAGGGGGAAGAGACAGACACCATAGGGACAAGGTAACAAAAACACCACACTTAGCTTTCTCTGCTGCAAAGCACCACACAGCAGAATAAAGGCACCAGATAAACGAAGTCAGCAGAAGCACCACTGACCCCAGAGAGCTCCTTACTCCAGCTTGGTCACTGCAGATTGCTCTAACACCGACAGTCAGCTGATGCATCAGGTGACCTTTTAAAAGATGGTGGGAGTGGTCACCGCCCACATCAGCTGACCCAGCAGCAATTCAATTACATCACCTTGCCAGCGGGGAAAAACTGACAATTAACTCCTGCTGGCCTGAAAGGAAAAAAACTCAATGGAACCAGATCTGCCACAAATCTAAAAATGGATTGTGATAATTTCCACCAGACAATGCTAGTGGCAGGGGCAAGCTTCCTTGCAAAACCAAGGAGCCACCAACACAGAAGAAGCAGAGGTACACTGTCAAAGGCGTGAGCCAATTTCATGATACTAGCCCAGGGCCTGATGACTGGGTGTTTTTTGACAAGATGTAAAAGATTTTATAGATGATCAAGGAATACCTGGCCGACCAAAGCAGAATTCTCACTAATTCCACTGTGAATTTCAACTATTAGGTCTCAGAGGGACAGCTCATGCATGTGTCCAGCTTTATGTCTTGGAGGTGTAGTGCTGCCCTGCTCCGCCACTAGTATCTTATCTGAGTGGGTTTATAGTGCCGAGGGGAGAGGGGTCAAAACAGTCGCTTTCGCTTGTCAACAAACACTGCAAACAAGCTCACTCTCATAAAAATAAGCAAAGCCTGGATTATCCCACACTTTTCCACACCACCAGATGACAGCAGCACAAAGTGTTCGTAATATTCAATATTTTAATGAGGCCTGTGAGTTGTTGCCTTTCATGGATCTATGGATATCCCTCCTCATAATTTCTGCCTGGCTTTGCACTTTCAGCAAAGCCTTTACGACTGTATGAGTACATCAACTACACTTTCAAAATATTTTCATTCAAAAATTTTTTTATGGATTCAATGACTCATACTGTACAGTTTAACACAGTTATTGTTGCATTACGATGGAATGTAAATCTTACAAAAAGTGTAAAAAATTTTTTCAGGATTAGATTACTCATCCATAAAGTATTACGTGATTTCTCATAGGGTATTACATCTTCTTGGGAACAGTTTGTTGCTATAAAAACCTCAAAAAACTTGTTAAATTTTATCAGAATTACATTGCTCAGCGGGGAGATCTCATCTCCCGAGATCTTGGTACCGAGACCTCCATCTGTGCATGCACCGCCCCCCGGCTGACATTTTCCCAGAGTTCACCACACAGGAAACCACAGAACTGCGGGGCTCTGGCCTTTCACAAAATGTCAGCAGAGCCCCCCGCATCAGCACTGGACACAACTCAGCAGCGGCAGGACCGGACACATCGCAGCAGCACCGGACACCCGCAGCGGCGTAATAATGTATATCCGCATTGTAAGAGGCACCCCCATTTTCCCCCCAAATTTGGGGGAAAAAAAGTGCGTCTTATAATTCGAAAAATGCGGTACTTCACTCAAATCAATCAAAAATGCAGGTAAACATGCATAAAAATAGTGTTTTTGCAGCTACATTTTTCCTGCAAAGAATTTTACTCAAAGTGTGCACATAACGTTCTTGGTATGATATTGCTCATCCATAGACTATTCCGTGGTCTGGAGTACATTTACTTTACTATAACCCTCAAAAGTGCATAGTCTTTGTGTCTAGGAGTACCAATACATGACAATTTAAACAGAATGTGCATGAGACCCTCCTTTATGTCTAATACAGGCTGTATCTGAGTCAATTAGTTTTGGCAGTTCTTGCTTCCATCATAAATTAAACTGAAAATTCCTATTTTTTAATTTAAAAACATCAATTTTGGTTTACTTATTCCCAATTTTTACAATTTTGACTAGTGTCAATTTATGTGGCAATAACTCTAGAATACTTCAACGGATCCCACTGATTATGAGAAGGGTTTATTGTGACATTGTACTTCATGATGCTAACATTTCTTTGATTTGGCTTGCATTTCATTATAAAAAAATGGAAATTTACATCAGCCCAATTTTTGAAACAAAATATTTTTTTGTTAGGAAGGGTTAAAAGTTGAAAAGCAATTTCTAATTTTTACAACAAAATCTGCAAAGCCATTTTTTTTAGGGACCACATTACATTTGAAGTGACTTTAGAGTATTTTCTGTCATATAGACCCCTCCCTCACAGAGGCACCATCCTAAAAACTGCACCCCCAGAAGGTGCTGAAAACCACATTCAAGAAGTTTATTAACCCTTCAGGTGCTTCACAGGACATTTTGGAATATGGAAAAAAAACGCAAATTGTCTCTTCAGAGAGGAAGAGGACTAGAACTCTAGTGCCACCTATTGGAAGTAGCAATCCTTAAAGTCAATGTCGACCCTTTAACGAGCCTTGTCACATGACTTAGGATAAATGATGAGATACTGGTTTGGCTTTTATCCTAAGTCATGTGACAAGGCTCGTTAAAGGGTCGACATTGACTTTTAGGACTGCTACTTCCAATAGGTGGCACTAAAGTTCTAATCCTCTTCCTCTCTGAAGAGACAATTTGCATATTTCCCAGAGGAGCATTACGGCTTTAAGTCTCCTCATCTCGGCATGCGTAGCATGTCAATCTCCGCAAGGAGAAACAATACTTCTTCAATATCGAAAAAAAAAACGAACATTTAACTTTTTTTTCAAAAAAAACTTAATTTTGACCCAATTGTTTTTTTTCATTTTTGCAAGGATAACAGGAAAAATTGACCCCAAAATTTGTTGTGCAATTTGTCCTGGGCATGCAGATACCCTACATGAGGGGAAAACCACTGGTTGGGCACACTGCAGAGCAGAGAAGGGAAGGCGCACCATTTGACTTTTTGAATACAAAATGTGCTGGAACAATTAGCGAACACCATGTCATGTTTGGAGAGCTCCTGATGTGCCTAAACAATAGAAACCACCCGCACAAGTGACACTGTTTTGGAAACTAGACCCCTCAAGGAATGCATTTAGATTTGTGGTGAGCACTTTTAACAACCAGGTGCTTCACAGTTTATAAAGTTGAGCCGTAAAAATAAAAAAAATAAAACTAATTTTCACCACAAAAATATTTTTTAGCCCCAAGTTTTACATTTTTATAAGGGTAAAAGGAGAAGTTGCACTATACTTTTTGTTGTGTTGTATTTCTCCTGAGGACGCCAATGCTGCATATGTGGGCGAAAACTACTTTTGAGGCACAGTGCAAAGCTCAGAAGGGAAAAAGCGCCATATTGAACTTTTTTTGCTGGAATGGTTTGAGGGTGCCATGTCACATTGGCAGAGCCCTTGAGGTGTCAGAACAACAGAATACCCACATATGTGGACTCATTTTCCAAACTACATCCCCCCTATTAGTTCATCTAGGGGTGCAGTGATCATATTGACATGACATTTGTCTCACAGAAATTTATGCCATTGAGCGGTGAAGAAAGAATAAATAACATTTTTACCATTAAAATGTTGTTTTAGCCCCAAGTTTTTAATTTTTCTAAGGGCTAATAGGAAAAAATGGACCTCAGTTTTATTGTAAAAATTTCTCCTGGGTGCACTCATACTCTAAGTGTAATTGGAAAATACTTTTCAGGCACAGTGCAAAGCTCAGAAGGGAAGGTGTGCCATATTATAGTGCAGATTTTACTGCTATGGTTTGCGGGTGCCGTGACACACTGAGAAAGCCCCTAGGGTGCCGACAAAGAGGAGAACACCCTATAAGTGACCCCATTTTACAAACTACACCTCTCAATGAATTCATCTAGGAGTGCAGTGATCATATTGACACAATGGGTGTGTCAAAAAATGTTATACCATTGGGCAGTGAATAAAAAATAATTACATTTTTACCACCAAAATTTTGCTTTAGCCCCAAATTTTAAATTTTCATGCAAGAAGAGGCAATACCTCATATGTGGCTGTACAGTGCTGCTTAGCCACACAGGGAGACTCGGGTGCGATGGAGCGCTATTTGCTTCCTGGAGTGCTGATTTTCCTAGAATGGTTTGCGGACTCCATATACAGAGCCCCTAAGTACTAGAAGAGCAGAATCCCTCCCTCAAGTGACCCCATTTTGAAAATTATACCCCTTTGGGAATTTATCTACAGATGTAGTGACAATTTTGACTCCTTGGGTGTTTTCTAGAAACAAGCAGCAGTGGATATTGCCGATTGAAAATTGCATACTGCCGCTGTAGTGACCAGTACATTATATCTAGCTCATGATTCTGGAGACATGCACCCGTAAATTGAGTGGGCGCTTATCGCTACAGAAATGCCAAACATGTGGACGCTATATGTGGTTTAAGCACACTGGGGCTCAGAAGGGAGGGGGCATTTGGATTTGGGAGAGCAGAATTTGTTGAATTTCTTTTGGAGGGAGAAGAAGACCCATTTCACTTTTCCAGAGTCTTTGTACTACGAGTTACATGGAAGTCCCCTATATTTTTGTTACCAGATGATGGACCTGAGCTGGGACTTGCTTTTTTGTGGATTATGTTTAAGCTTTTATTGGGAACATGTCAGATAACCTTTGCGATCACATTTATGCTGTCTTCTATGCTGAGAACTTATATTGGTGTGACCATCTAAATCTCTGAGTGACGTGATTCACATGAAACCCTTACAGGGCAATTGGGAAGAGTTGGGCAAAGCACATTTTCTGGGCGGTTGCGGGCTGCTATTTTTACTCTAGGCGGGTCAATATCCATGGCCCCTAACCACCTGAGAATACTAGCCTCCAGGTGTCTGCTTTAGCAAGGCTGGTTGTCAAAAAAACCAGCATGGGTTCCACACCATTTTTAGTTATTTATTTAAATAATTAAAAAAACAGAGTGGGGGCCCCTCTATTCTTGACAACCAACCTTGCTAATGCTGACAGCTGGGGGTTGCAGCCCCCAACTGTCAGTTTTGCCTGGCTGTTTATCAAAAATGGGAAGGGAACCCACGCCATTTTTTTTTATTATTTATTGAGAGCGCAGGCACCACCTGATTAATACTCACATCAGCCACCACCTGCTCTCACTGTTATTAGCAGCAGCAGACGCAGGCTGATGGGAGCAGTAGTCCCATCAGCCTTAGCCAGTGACCGGAGGTAAACTTTATACCTCTGATCACAGGTGCTGGCTCATTTGACAGCATTGGAACCGCGGCTATCTGACTGGCTGTAATGATTTTACCACCGATCAGAAGCAGCGTTTTCTGTGGTGTCATGCACATGACAATGCGACACACACCTGAACTTTCCCTGTAGAGATGGGCGAACCCGAACAGTAAACTTCCGCCGGGGGTTCCATCTAAATCACGTATTTCAGAGATTTATATGGAAACCCTGGTGAAAGTGCTCAGCGTAGAGCGCAGGGTAGCATGGGCGTACCCAGGATCAAAACTAGGGGGGGCAAGCCAAGGTCACATCTTATACAGGTCACATTGTATACACTGTACATTATCCTGCATATTAGGTATGGAGCATTAGAACTGTTGTATATTGTATAATACAGCAGTGTAAGCGACACTACGCTGTATATACCATATATTATACATGGCACACTAGCCTCTATACAAAGAATAAGAGGCATTATAACCTGTATATGAAAAGTATAATACAGCAGTGTATATACACTCTATATACCGCACACAATGTGTATGACCCTGTATACACCATATACTACACTCTATATACCGCACACGATTTATATGGCCTATATACCGCACACGATGTGAAAATAGTCATTTTTCATTAAGCTGGGGCTATACGTCAACTTTGGCCATGAAACAGCTGCTTGTATAATGCAGGTAAATGGGGTCGCATTGTGACCTGGCTAGGTACCGCGACAAAGAATCAGAACCAGTTGGATTTTTTTGCAACTTGATTGTCGCAGTTGCAATACCTTGTGGGTCATAATGCAACCCCATCGATGGAGCAGCAGCAGCCTAGAGCAATTTTTGGCCGTTTGTGTCACAGCCAATGTCGCCTTCTTTGATGTAATGGACGAGAAATGTATATAAATACTATTCAAAACAATGTACATATTTTATGACATGAGAGAGAGACCTGTGCACTTCACTGTGCACTATAGAGCCATATCATGAGAGACCTGTGCTCTTCACTGTGCACTATAGAGCCGTACATGTGAGAGAGACCTGTGAACTTCACTGTGCACTATAGAGCCATATCATGAGAGAGAGGCTTGTGCATTTCACTGTGCACTATAGAGCCGTATCATGAGAGACCTGTGCACTTCACTGTACACTATAGAGCCGTATCATGAGAGACCTGTGCTCTTCACTGTGCACTATAGAGCCGTACATGAGAGAGAGACCTGTGCGCTTCACTGTGCACTATAGAGCCATATCATGAGACCTGTGCACTTCACTGTACACTATAGAGCCATATCATGAGAGAGATCTATGCACTTCACTGTGCACTATAGAGCCATATCATGAGAGAGACCTGTGCACTATAGAGCCATATCATGAGAGACCTGTGCACTTCACTGTACACTATAGAGCCATATCATGAGAGAGATCTATGCACTTCACTGTGCACTATAGAGCCATATCATGAGAGAGACCTGTGCACTATAGAGCCATATCATGAGAGACCTGTGCATTTCACTGTGCACTATAGTGCCGTATCATGAGAGAGATCTGTGCACTTCACTGTGCACTATAGAGCCATATCATGAGAGACCTGTGCACTATAGAGCCATATCATGAGAGAGACCTGTGCACTATAGAGCCATATCATGAGAGACCTGTGCATTTCACTGTGCACTATAGTGCCGTATCATGAGAGAGATCTGTGCACTTCACTGTGCACTATAGAGCCATATCATGAGAGACCTGTGCACTATAGAGCCATATCATGAGAGACCTGTGCATTTCACTGTGCACTATAAAGCCATATAGAGAGACCTGTGCACTATAGAGCCATATCATGAGAGACCTGTGCACTATAGAGCCATATCATAAGAGACCTGTGCATTTCACTGTGCACTATAGAGCCATATCATGAGAGACCTGTGCACTATATAGCCATATCATGAGAGACCTGTGCACTATAGAGCCATATCATGAGAGACCTGTGCACTATAGAGCCATATCATGAGAGACCTGTGCACTATAGAGCCATATCATGAGAGACCTGTGCACTATAGAACCATATCATGAGAGACCTGTGCACTATAGAGCCATATCATGAGAGACCTGTGCATTTCACTGTGCACTATAGAGCCATACAGAGAGAGAGACCTCCGACGCAGAAGCTTCCGCCACTACTCACCCCGGCACAGAGTGGCTCCTAATAACAGGTCTCACAGGACAGGTGCAGATCTGTGGGACCCTTGGCCAGCAACAGGAGGAAGCAGCCATAGCTAGCAGCTGCACGCCACTCACACACTCAAGCAGCTGGGCGGCTGAAGGACCTGTGGACACGCCTCTCTAGATCATGTGACCCTGTGACTGCATTCAATCCATCCTGATTCTTCACATATGTAACTAGAGGACCTGCGGTGACAACTCCCTGCTGCGGGTCACATGGTTGGGTGATGTCCTCCTCTCTTTCACTATGGGTGGACTGACCTGTGGCAGAGTCTCAGCCTGTGCTGCAGTGAGTCCCGCCCCCTGTCGGCTTTGTGTGTCTGCCTGCTCTCCAAGTTCTTTGTGTGCCCCTGCTTCTAGGGGGGGCAGTTGCCCCCCCTTGCCCCACGGTGGGTACGCCCATGCAGGGTAGATGTGAGACAAGTCTTACTGCGATCTTTGTGAGGCAGAATGAATAAATAAAACCAATTATTCACCTGCTGTTTTTTCGGTTTTTATGCCGTTCCTCGTGCGGTTTAAGTGGTTAGGTGACACTATTCTTTGGGTCGGTGCGATTACAGCGATACCAGATTTATATCTCGTTTTTAAGTTTGGCTGCTGTCACATACTAAAAGACGCTTTTTATTGCAAAAACAAGTTTTTGCATAGCCATATTTAGACAGCTATATTTTTTCCATTTTTAAGCCGACATTCATGTGAGGGCTTGTTTCTGTGGGACAAGTTGACGTTTTTATTGGTACTATCTTCGGACACATTACAATTTTTGATCGCTTTCTATTCAGATTTTTGGAAGACAGAATGAACAAAAACCAGCAATTCAGGAAGTGTTGTATTGGATTTTTTTAGGTTGTCTAGTGTGGTAAAATTGATAAGGCAATTTTATTCTTCGGGTCAGTACAATTACAGCGATACCACATTTATTTTATTTTATGTTTTGGCGCTTTTACAGTTATACTTTTATAGAAAAAATAATTATTTTTGCATCTCTATTCTGAGAGATATAACTTTTATATTTTTCCGCTGATGGAGCTGAATGGCAGCTTGTTGTTTGCAGGACAAGTTGACGTTTTCAGCGATACCAAGTTTATTTATATCCTTCTTTTTGATCGCGTTTTATTACACTTTTTGTTCGGCGGTATGATGACAAAATAAAAAACAAGGCAAAAAACAATGCTTTATTTTTTACGGTATTCACTAAAGGGGTTAACTAGAGGAACAGTTTTATAGGTCGGGTCGTTCCGGATGCGACAATACCAAATTTGTGTACTTTTATTGTTTATAATTTTTTTTTCATAAAAATATTTATTTATGGGTGCATTATATATTTTTACAACTTTTCTTTCAATTTTTTTTCTTTTTTACTTATTTCCACTATTCCACTATGGGTCTTTCACTTGCTGCAGTCTGATGGCAGTTATAAGGTAGATCAATGCAGGAGCATTGCGATACCTAATAACCTGTCCGCCCTGCAGACATAAGTTAGTTAGATCATACACAGTGTGTGATCTAACTAACTTCCTAGTTCCTGGTGACCCGGATGTCATCATGATGACATTGGGTCACCATGGCAATGATCGGGACCCTGCGATGAAGTCACGGGGTCTCAGATCCAAGGACAGCGGGGCTTTCTTCACTCTGCGTGCTCCCAAAATGTTGTGATCGAGGAAGATGTGCTTCCAGGGGTCTTCCACATGCTGTTCTCCTCCCATTCAGCACTTTTCCCATCCATTGGACCATTTTCACTGCCCCTCAGATCTTTGTGTGTTCTGCTGGAATAAAGCTCGGCTTTCCCATTGACTCCCATTATACTCATTATTCGAAACGAGCATGTGAGTATTAGGTGCTCTTTGCTCGAACCAAGCAATTCCTAAACATTTTAGTTCTCACTCATCTTTATTGGCTAATCAGGCTGGTTTATTTAAGACTTCATAAATGGCTCAGTATAAGCCAAAAAAAGACAGCCTTTTCCCAACACAGAGTGAAAAAACAAAGTAAATAGTCCACACAGTATTGGGTCCACCCACCTAGGTCATTGTCCTTTAGCAAACACACTTGAGGTCTCCACTGCTCCAGTCACACACAAAATGAAGAGCAGTCTTCTCATTCAGTATCTGCCATACCATGCACCCGGGGTGGGATACCTGAGCAGTCAGTCCCACCTATCTCTATTAACCCTTTCAGCACTATATGTGCTGGAGCCGGCTTTCCCGATGAGGCACTTGAAGAAAAATGGGCTGCATGGTCAAGTCGACAAAAGAAAGCCATTTCTGCGCAAATGCCATAAAGTATCTCTCCTACAATACGCAGAACAGCGCAGAGACAAGCCTCAAAACTTCTGGAACAAGGTATTTTGTGATGAGTCCAAAATTGAACTTTTTGGCCACAACTATAAGCGTTACATTTGAAGAGTAGTGATGAGCGAGCACTAAAATGCTTGGGTGCTCATTGCTCGGGTTGAGCAAATTGAAATACTTGGGTACTCGACCTGAGCAATGAGCCAAATGTAAGTCTATGGGAAACTAGAACTTTTTTTGCCACAACCCCCGGGAGGTCTTTTCAGGGTATCAAAATGTGAGAAATCTATGGGAACAGTGCACAAATGACATGGAAACATCATGGGAAGACCCTTGGAAGCATTTCTGACTTTTAGGTCACTGCTGTGAACAATGTTGTCAGAGTGTTAGGCCACTTTTACAGGCGCACAATAAAACATACAAACACGAAACCAAAATAGATTTTTCTGTGAAATATGTTAAGGGACATCCTTTCCAGTGTAATCATTTGTATGTAAGGCAAACTAAATAACCCCCCCCAAAAAATGTACCTCCACCACTTGGGCTATGTTCACACGTAGCATTTTTGATGTGTTTTTCAACTTTAGCATTGTTTTCAACCAATGCAAATGGAAATGTCATTTTAACATTTAACAACCTTAGCTGGCAATGTGGCGTGTAACACGTCATCAGACACATCCTGTTTCATTTATGAAGGAGGGACTCTGAAAGTCACAAAGCCTATTTTTATCGGGGCATTAGGTGGCATTAACATTCTTAAAGGGCCATCAGCCGGCTATGCTTTGTTGCTGATTTAGCTGGATTTGTGTATTCAATTATGGTATACCCACACAACACTATTTTTAAAACCCCCAAATCTTACCCTATTTCAGCAGCAACTCTCCCTACACTAGCTGATTCTGGAGCTGACTGTGCGGAGCAGGGCAGCGCCAAGTCTGATATAGACCTGATGACAGTGTGCGGACAGCCAATCACTGTAATGCCACAACGAACATGGCTGCGGCATTACAGTGCATGGCAAACAATCCCTGCATGTTGAATGGTGCTTTAAAGAGTGCCAAACATGTAGGGCGTGGACCCGAACTTCCGCCGAACAATCCCGGAAATGCTCGATGCTCGCCGAGCACCACAAGTACAGCGATGCTCGGGTGAGTACCGAGCATTACCAGGTATGCTCGCTCATCACTATTGAAGAGAGGTCAACAAGGATTATGATGAAAAGAATACCATTCCTACTGTAAAGCACGGAGGTGGATCGCTGATGTTTTAGGGATCTGTGAGCTGCAAAGGCACAGGAAATTTAGTCATCGTTGAAGGAAAGATGAATGCAGCACGTTATCAGCAAATACTGGAGGCAAATTTGCAATCATCAGCCTGGAATCTGCACATGGGACATACTTGGACGTACCAACATGACAGCGATCGAAAACACAAGGCCAAGTCAACCTCTCATTGGCTACAGCAGAACAAAGTGAAGGTTCTGGAGAGGTTGAAGGTTCTGGAGAGGCCATTTTAGTCTCCTGACCTCAATATCTTTGAGCCATTCTGGGGAGATCTCAAGCGCGCAGTTCATGCTAGACAGCCCAGGAATTTACAGGAACTGAAGGCTTTTTACCAAGAAGAGTGGGCAGCTTTACCCTCTGAGAAAATAAAGAACCTTATCCACAACTACCACAAAGGACTTCAAGCTGTCATTGATGTTAGAGGGGGCAATACACGGTATTAAGAAATGGGTATGTAAACTTTTGATCAGGGTCATTTGGCTTTCTTCTGGCGACTCGACCATGCAGCCCATTTTTCTTCAAGTGCCTCCTTATCGTGCAACAGCCACACCGCTAGTTTTCAGAGAGTTCAATATTTCAGCTGATGTTATTTGTGGGTTTTTCTTTGCATACTGAACAATTTTCCTGGCACTTGTCACAGGTTACAGGTGAGGATGTTACCTTTAGTGGCCAGTCAAACTCATTTGTGTCAACTTCTGTGCATGTTATCAGGCCAAAATCACCAGGGTATGTAAACTTTTGATCAGGGTCATTTGGATGTTTTGGTTGTCAATATGATTTCAAAAGAGATAACACAGTAGTTTGACAATGAACGGCTTCACCCAACCACTAACCATGAGTGGAGAAAACGCTTGTGTTATCATTCATATTCTGGGCAGCACGGTGGCTCAGTGGTTAGCACTGCAGCCTTGCAGCGCTGGAGTCCTGGGTTTGAATCTCACCAAGGACAACATCTGCAAGGAGTTTGTATGTTCTCCCTGTGTTGCATGGGTTTCCACCCACACTCCACACAAAATAAAACAAACATACAGATAGGAAATCTAGAATGTGAGCCTCATCGGGGACAGCGACGATAATGTGTGCAAACTGTAAAGCTCTGCGGAATATGTTAGCGCTATATAAAAATAAAGATTATTATTATTTATTCACTAAAAAAAAAAGGCCAAGAAAGCAAAAATTTTGCCAGGGTATGTAATCTTTTTAGCACAGCTGTAAGCTTTAGGTATTTAGTGATTGTATAAATGCAGTATTAAAGCATATAGACACCATAGTGGGGGGTCACACTGCTATAGGAACCCTATATTGGACCATTCATTTTAATAAAAAAAAACAAGAAAAAAACAAAATGAGCATATACCTTGTAGTAAGTAAATAATAACAGAGTACTTAGCGAACACTATATGCCAACGTGACATGGTGTACCCAGTCAGTCCCACCTATCTCTATTAACCCTTTCAGCACTATATGTGCTGGAGCCGGCTTTCCCGATGAGGCACTTGAAGAAAAATGGGCTGCATGGTCGAGTCGACAAAAGAAAGCCATTTCTGCGCAAATGCCAATAAGTATCTCTCCTACAATACGCAGAACAGCGCAGAGACAAGCCTCAAAACTTCTGGAACAAGGTATTTTGTGATGAGTCCAAAATTGAACATTTTGGCCACAACTATAAGCGTTACATTTGAAGAGTAGTGATGAGCGAGCACTAAAATGCTTGGGTGCTCATTGCTCGGGTTGAGCAAATTGAAATACTTGGGTACTCGACCTGAGCAATGAGCCAAATGTAAGTCTATGAGAAACTAGAACTTTTTTTGCCACAACCCCCGGAGGTCTTTTCAGGGTATCAAAATGTGAGAAATCTATGGGAACAGTGCACAAATGACATGGAAACATCATGGGGAAGACCCTTGGAAGCATTTCTGACTTTTAGGTCACTGCTGTGAACAATGTTGTCAGAGTGTTAGGCCACTTTTACAGGCGCACAATAAAACATACAAACACGAAACCAAAATAGATTTTTCTGTGAAATATGTTAAGGGACATCCTTTCCAGTGTAATCATTTGTATGTAAGGCAAACTAAATAACCCCCCCAAAAAATGTACCTCCACCACTTGGGCTATGTTCACACGTAGCGTTTTTGATGTGTTTTTCAACTTTAGCATTGCTTTCAACCAATGCAAATGGAAATGTCATTTTAACATTTAACAACCTTAGCTGGCAATGTGGCGTGTAACACGTCATCAGACGCATCCTGTTTCATTTATGAAGGAGGGACTCTGAAAGTCACAAAGCCTATTTTTATAGGGGCATTAGGTGGCATTAACATTCTTAAAGGGCCATCAGCCGGCTATGCTTTGTTGCTGATTTAGCTGGATTTGTGTATTCAATTATGGTATACCCACACAACACTATTTTTAAAACCCCCAAATCTTACCCTATTTCAGCAGCAACTCTCCCTACACTAGCTGATTCTGGAGCTGACTGTGCGGAGCAGGGCAGCGCCAAGTCTGATATAGACCTGATGACAGTGTGCGGACAGCCAATCACTGTAATGCCACAACGAACATGGCTGCGGCATTACAGTGCATGGCACACAATCCCTGCATGTTGAATGGTGCTTTAAAGAGTGCCAAACATGTAGGGCGTGGACCCGAACTTCCGCCGAACAATCCCGGAAATGCTCGATGCTCGCCGAGCACCACAAGTACAGCGATGCTGTCACGCGGTCTTATGATATGTGTACGATGTCAGCAAACTATTCTTAAAAGAACAACACTCTATACAACATATAGATTAGCAACATCAGCATGTAAATATAGAATAGATTTACCTGACACGATATCCGTTGAACTCAGGGTTAATCTTGAGGACTTGATACACTGTCACAGGAAAGAGGAGGACCGGGGGTCTAACCTGACCCTAAACTGGGGTCCTAACTAATCCCTCACCTTGGAGGTACTGATAATGGTTCAGAGGTCCAAGTCTCCAGCCTAACCCTGTCTCCTATCAGTCCCTGAACCCTGTAATCAGTCCTAAGAAGGATTCTGATTACCACCAAAGGGATATGGGCTGATCTCAGCTAAATACACAGATTAGACATATAAGACAGACTGGAGAAAACACAGACTTGCATACACACTCAAACACAGAAGGAACATAAATGATCTGGGATATTAAACTCTAAGCAAGGTGAGCTTAAAACAACTAAGGAGCTCTTTAACTTAAGTCTATACAGATACAATCCTATCTGTGGTCTGCATGAAGAATTTCACTGGCAACTCCCAACACAGACAACCAGAGATTTAAAGGAAACCAATCAACAAATAATTAATTGCAGCCGGAAGAAACTGCACCCAGTCCCAGAACTGAGCACAGACAGAATTAACTCCCTAACTGCCAAACACAAAGAAACAGCAACTCAGCTGTGAGAAGTCAGAATGTGCAACCGCGACGATCTTCGTGGCGATGCACACATGACAGTACCCCCCCTTCTACGAGGGGCCTCCGGACCCTCAGGGCCAGGTTTGCCCGGGTGAGTTCTGTGGAAGGTCCGCACCAAACGATCTGCGTTAATGTCAGACGCTGGAACCCACGTCCTCTCCTCTGGACCATACCCCTTCCAATGCACCAAGTACTGAAGGGACCGGCGATTCAGACGTGAGTCAATGATCTTTGACACTTGAAACTCCAAGTTACCATTGACCACCACTGGAGGAGGAGGTAGAGGTGATGGTATGACTGGTGCCACGTACCTCTTAAGTAATGACTTGTGGAACACATTATGAATTTTAAACGTAGGAGGGAGGTCCAGACGAAATGCCACAGGATTAATTATGGAACTGATCCTGTACGGCCCGATGAATCTGGGGCCCAGCTTCCAGGAGGGAACTTTAAGTTTTATATTCCTGGTAGACAACCATACCAGATCGTTCACATTAAGATCTGGACCAGAAACTCTCCTCCTATCAGCCATACGTTTATAACGGTTCCCCATAGCACTCAGATTATTCAATACACCTCTCCACACTGAAGCAAGTGACGACGAGAAACGCTCCTCCTCAGGAACCCCAGAAGGGCCCCCCCCATTGAATGTACAAAACTGGGGATGAAAACCATATGCCCCAAAAAACGGGACTTACCAGTGGACTCGCTCCGCCTGTTGTTAAGAGCGAACTCTGCCAGAGGCAAGAAAGAAGACCAGTCCTCCTGGTTCTCTGAGACAAAACACCGAAGATAAGTCTCTAGGCTTTGATTCAGACACTCTGTCTGACCATTGGTCTGCGGATGAAAAGCCGAGGAAAATGACAATTGCATCCCCCGACGTAAACAAAATGCCCTCCAAAACTTGGACACAAACTGAGACCCCCTATCTGACACCACATCAGAAGGCAACCCATGAAGTCTCACAACTCTCCCAATGAACACCTGCGCCAGAGTTTTAGCATTAGGGAGGGCAGGAAGAGCAATGAAATGTGCCATCTTACTGAACCTGTCAACAACCACCAGTATGACAGTCTTCCCTGACGACTGAGGAAGGTCCGTGATGAAGTCCATAGACAAATGAGTCCATGGACGCTCCGGAAGTTTCAAGGGTAAGAGGGTCCCAGACGGACGGGTATGAGGGGTCTTAGAGCGAGCACAAACCCCACAGGACGCGACAAAAGTTAAAACATCTTTATTAACGTTAGGCCACCAAAACCGGCGAGAAAGGAGATCTAAAGTAGCCTTACTCCCTGGATGTCCTGCTAAAGCAGAATTATGATGTGCCTCAATAACCTTTTGTCTCAACTGATTTGGGACAAACAGTCTCCCTGGAGGTCCTGCAGGGGCGTCCCCCTGAGCCTCTAACACCTCCTCCTCAAGCTCAGAACATACAGCCGACACTACCACCCCCTCCTGAAGGATAGGAATCGGGTCATCCATTTTCCCGGCCCCTGGGAAACTGCGAGACAAGGCATCCGCCTTAACATTCTTAGATCCAGGGCGATAAGTGACAACAAAATTAAACCTGGTAAAAAACAACGACCATCGAGCTTGTCTGGAATTCAGACGCTTAGCAGATTCCAAATACAGCAGGTTCTTGTGATCAGTAATGACGGTAACCGGGTGGACTGCCCCCTCCAAAAAGTGACGCCATTCTTCAAAAGCCAACTTAATGGCCAAAAGTTCCCTATTACCGATATCATAATTCCTTTCGGCGGACGACAATTTTTTAGAAAAGAAAGCGCACGGATGCCATTTACCAGGGGACGGACCCTGGGACAATATTGCACCCACCCCTACGTCAGACGCGTCCACCTCCACAACGAACGGCTGTGATGCATCTGGTTGGATGAGAACGGGTGCCGAAGCAAAACATTTTTTCAAAGAGGAAAAAGCTTGGCAAGCTTTGTCCGACCATTTAGAAAAATCCGTCCCTTTTCTTGTCATGTCAGTGAGAGGTTTGACAACAGATGAGAAATTACAAATAAATTTCCGGTAGTAGTTAGCAAACCCCAGAAAACGCTGCAGAGCCTTAAGATCCTCTGGCTGATCCCATTCAAGCACTGCTCTCACCTTTTCAGGGTCCATACGGAAACCGGAGGCTGACACCAAGAAACCCAAAAACTGAAGTTCCTGTACGGCGAATACACACTTTTCCAGTTTGGCGTATAGTTTATTGTCTCGCAAGATCTGCAACACCTGTCTCACATGCTCCTGGTGAGACACAAGATCTGGTGAGTAAATTAAAATGTCATCCAAATATACGACCACAAACAGCCCCACCAGATGACGAAAAATGTCATTAACAAAATGTTGGAATACTGCTGGTGCAGTAGTCAGACCAAAAGGCATGACAAGGTTCTCATAATGTCCCTCCGGCGTGTTAAACGCCGTTTTCCACTCATCCCCCTCTTTTATCCTAATCAGATTATACGCCCCCCTGAGATCCAATTTAGAGAACCATTTGGCGCCAACAATTTGATTGAAGAGATCAGGAATCAGAGGGAGTGGATACGGATCTCGAACAGTAATCCGATTAAGTTCGCGGAAATCCAAGCAAGGGCGTAGGCCTCCATCTTTTTTCTTCACAAAGAAGAACCCCGCGGCCACTGGGGAAGATGAAGGTCTAATATGCCCTTTGGCCAGACTTTCCGAAATATAATCTTTCATAGCCTGCCTCTCAGGACCAGAAAGGTTATATAACCTAGCTTTAGGTAACTTAGCATCAGGAAGTAAATTAATAGAGCAGTCATACACGCGATGAGGAGGCAACTCCTGACACCCCTCCTCAGAGAACACATCCCCAAAGTCCTCCAAAAAAGGAGGCAAAGTACTAGGCACGACCGCACTGATGACTGTGTTCATGCAGTTACTTTTGCAAAACTCCCCCCATTGGCTTATATCTCTGGACTGCCAATTAATCACAGGGTTATGTTTAACCAACCAAGGAAGTCCCAACACAATAGGAGTAGGTAGACCCTCCAACACATAACAAGATAATAGTTCCCTATGTATTGCCCCTACCCGAAGGTCAATGTTATGAACCTCATGAACAAAGCTACCTTGGCCGAGAGGCCTGGCGTCAATGGAGAATATAGGGATCGGTTTGACCAATACACTCAGATGCATACCTTGAGCCTGAGCAAACTGAGCGTCAACCAGATTAGCCCCGGACCCACTATCAAGAAGAACAGAAAATCTCTCCACTCTCGTACCAACCACCACCTCCACTGGTACAAGGAACTGAGAAGAACTAGCGGACGAAATACATACTCCCAGGTTGTCGTCCACCACACAACCTGGGATTAACAGTTTTCCGGCGACTTTTTGCTCAACAAGGCACGGGATGGACATCCCCCAACAAAATGTCCCTCTTTCCCGCAGAAGAAACACCTTCTAGTCCTGCGGCGTACCGCCAATCCCCTCCTACGAAATGATGTCCCTCCCAACTGCATAGGCTCCTCCGAACAGACAAGGGGAACCTCAACATAAGGGACTTTAGTAGTAGGTGGAGTAACAACAGGGGGCGGAGTTACCTCGCACCTCTCCCGGAGCCGTCTATCAGTACGGATAGCTAGGGCCATAGCAGCCTCCAGTGATGGAGGAGAATCATACTGAGCCAAAACGTCCTTTAATTTGTCAGAAAGCCCATGACAAAACTGGCTCCTAAGAGCTGGGTCATTCCACTGAGTATCTGTGGCCCATCTACGGAACTCAGAAGCAAATTCCTCCGCCGGACGATCTCCCTGCTGTATCTTACGTAATTTTGTCTCAGCAAGAGAGACCCGATCTGGGTCATCATATACCAAACCCAGGGCAGTAAAAAATCGATCTACTGACTGTAGAGCCGGGGATCCCGGAGGAAGGGAGAAGGCCCAGGATTGAGGGTCCCCTTGTAGGAGCGAGATAACAATTCCCACTCTCTGCTCTTCACTCCCTGATGATCGAGGCCGAAGCCGAAAATACAATTTACATGCTTCCCTGAAGGTAAAAAATTTGTCTTGCCCACCAGTGAACCTGTCTGGGAGAGCTACTTTAGGTTCAAATCTGGTTTGCTCCGAGGGAGACAAAACTTTGGACTTAATGTCCGTCAGCTCCATGGATAATCCCTGCAACTGCAGAGCCAGCTGGGCTACTGGATCCATGGCAACTGGGAATAATTTTATTGGCCAGTGAAAATGTCACGCGGTCTTATGATATGTGTACGATGTCAGCAAACTATTCTTAAAAGAACAACACTCTATACAACATATAGATTAGCAACATCAGCATGTAAATATAGAATAGATTTACCTGACACGATATCCGTTGAACTCAGGGTTAATCTTGAGGACTTGATACACTGTCACAGGAAAGAGGAGGACCGGGGGTCTAACCTGACCCTAAACTGGGGTCCTAACTAATCCCTCACCTTGGAGGTACTGATAATGGTTCAGAGGTCCAAGTCTCCAGCCTAACCCTGTCTCCTATCAGTCCCTGAACCCTGTAATCAGTCCTAAGAAGGATTCTGATTACCACCAAAGGGATATGGGCTGATCTCTGCTAAATACACAGATTAGACATATAAGACAGACTGGAGAAAACACAGACTTGCATACACACTCAAACACAGAAGGAACATAAATGATCTGGGATATTAAACTCTAAGCAAGGTGAGCTTAAAACAACTAAGGAGCTCTTTAACTTAAGTCTATACAGATACAATCCTATCTGTGGTCTGCATGAAGAATTTCACTGGCAACTCCCAACACAGACAACCAGAGATTTAAAGGAAACCAATCAACAAATAATTAATTGCAGCCGGAAGAAACTGCACCCAGTCCCAGAACTGAGCACAGACAGAATTAACTCCCTAACTGCCAAACACAAAGAAACAGCAACTCAGCTGTGAGAAGTCAGAATGTGCAACCGCGACGATCTTCGTGGCGATGCACACATGACAGATGTTCGGGTGAGTACCGAGCATTACCAGGTATGCTCGCTCATCACTATTGAAGAGAGGTCAACAAGGATTATGATGAAAAGAATACCATTCCTACTGTAAAGCATGGAGGTGGATCGCTGATGTTTTAGGGATCTGTGAGCTGCAAAGGCACAGGAAATTTAGTCATCGTTGAAGGAAAAGATGAATGCAGCACGTTATCAGCAAATACTGGAGGCAAATTTGCAATCATCAGCCTGGAATCTGCGCATGGGACATACTTGGACGTACCAACATGACAGCGATCGAAAACACAAGGCCAAGTCAACCTCTCATTGGCTACAGCAGAACAAAGTGAAGGTTCTGGAGAGGTTGAAGGTTCTGGAGAGGCCATTTTAGTCTCCTGACCTCAATATCTTTGAGCCATTCTGGGGAGATCTCAAGCGCACAGTTCATGCTAGACAGCCCAGGAATTTACAGGAACTGAAGGCTTTTTACCAAGAAGAGTGGGCAGCTTTACCATCTGAGAAAATAAAGAACCTTATCCACAACTACCACAAAGGACTTCAAGCTGTCATTGATGTTAGAGGGGGCAATACGCGGTATTAAGAAATGAGGTATGTAAACTTTTGATCAGGGTCATTTGGCTTTCTTCTGGCGACTCGACCATGCAGCCCATTTTTCTTCAAGTGCCTCCCTATCGTGCAACAGCCACACCGCTAGTTTTCATAGAGTTCAATATTTCAGCTGATGTTGTTTGTGGGTTTTTCTTTGCATACTGAACAATTTTCCTGGCACTTGTCACAGGTTACAGGTGAGGATGTTACCTTTAGTGGCCAGTCAAACTCATTTGTGTCAACTTCTGTGCATGTTATCAGGCCAAAATCACTAGCGTATGTAAACTTTTGATCAGGGTCATTTGGATGTTTTTGGGTTGTCAATATGATTTCAAAAGAGATAACACAGTAGTTTGACAATAAACGGCTTCACCCAACCACTAACCATGAGTGGAGAAAACGCTTGGGTTATCATTCATATTCTGGGCAGCACGGTGGCTCAGTGGTTAGCACTGCAGCCTTGCAGCGCTGGAGTCCTGGGTTTGAATCTCACCAAGGACAACATCTGCAAAGAGTTTGTATGTTCTCCCTGTGTTTGCATGGGTTTCCACCCACACTCCACACAAAATAAAACAAACATACAGATAGGAAATCTAGATTGTGAGCCCCTTCGGGGACAGCGACGATAATGTGTGCAAACTGTAAAGCTCTGCGGAATATGTTAGCGCTATATAAAAATAAAGATTATTATTATTCATTCTCTAAAAAAAAAAGGCCAAGAAAGCAAAAATTTTGCCAGGGTATGTAATCTTTTTAGCACAACTGTAAGCTTTAGGTATTTAGTGATTGTATAAATGCAGTATTAAAGCATATAGACACCATAGTGGGGGTCACACTGCTATAGGAACCCTATATTGGACCATTCATTTTAATAAAAAAAAACAAGAAAAAAACAAAATGAGCATATACCTTGTAGTAAGTAAATAATAACAGAGTACTTAGCGAACACTATATGCCAACGTGACATGGTGTACCCATTCGACTAAAGCCGCATTATTGACTGTGAGTGCTTGAATGCTCTGCTAAGAAGGCATTATGGTGCCAGTAGTTCCTGTAATTAAGGTATATATTTATCCATGCAGGTGGACATAAGCTGCCTTACTAATTGTGAGTGCTGGAACGCTTTTACTATTCAAGGCACTATTGTGCCAGTAGTTCCATAGTGCTTATATGTACAATATTGATTGGAGGTCTCATTAGCGATCATGCACGCAGACTAAAGCCGCTTTATTGAGTGTGAGCACTGGAACGTTTTGCTAACAGGGCATTATGGTGCCAGTAGTTCCACAATAAATTATTAGACATATAAGCAGACTAAAGCCGCTTTATTGAGTGTGAGCACTGGAATGTTTTGCTAACAGGGCATTATGGTGCCAGTAGTTCCACAATAGATTAGACATATATATATATATCTATTTATGTGGGTGGACATAAGCCGCTTTGATGATTGTGAGTGCTGAAACACCTTACCATTCTAGGCACCATGGTGCCAGTGGCTTCATAGTAACTGAGGTATATACTGTATATCTACTCACATAATCTTACTATGGGTGATGTGCAATATAATCTTGTGGAACAGGAGAAAGCTATGACTGCTTAGTAGTGGCTGATTAGACAGCTTTCCATGAATTAGTACCCCCTCATTGTGGGGAACTTTATGTATAGTTCCAGTATCTAGGTCATTACAGCCTATTGGTGCCTGTCATCTACTACCTTATAGGGAATTTACAACTAATAATTCCAAGGGACAATAGTTGTTATCCCTCTGATTTAATTTCTTTTCTATCTGGGTATTTGTGGGTCACATTAGACCCAATATACACCTTTGGTGTATGAAAAACTTTTTTTAGTAATTCAATTTTTAATGGTTAATTAAAAGTTAAATTTTAGTGGCACACATCTTTGTTTCTCTTTCTATCCTGAATTTGAGATGGTATTATCCAATCTCTAGTATGAAAACCTCACCTTGTGTCAGCTGATCTCAGTGTAGATAAGGGCAGAGCAGGACCCAGTCCCAACTGTTCAGACACCTATCAATGGGAAGCTACATAGAGGAAATACTTAGCGCAAAAGGGGGGCCATATCCATGTTTGTACAAAGTACAAGAGACAAGAGCAAAACCAAAGAATGAGCCGGAGCATAAGTTTGTATACATACAATGTGTAGGAGCATGTTCACTCTATAGCCATTTCACAGACATAACCCAAGAAAAAAAACAATAATGAGGAAAAACCCTGTAGTAAGTAAATAGTAATAGTACAAGTAAATAACACAGGGTAATTAACACTATTTTGACCAAAAAAGTATAAAAGCCATCCCACTGCGAAAAGATGTACCCAATCGGGATGGTCTTATCCTCTAGTATTAAAACTTTACCATGTGTCATCAGTCCTCCATGTAGATTGATTAATTCATTAATTTTAATAGACAGATGCGTGACCTTTAGGTCACCTATTGATACGTGCACTCAGTCTACTCTTACTGGCTCATTGCTGAAGTGCCAGTCAATGAATAAGTTTGAAGAGACTCTTGAGAAAGTACTTGAATTACCGTACATAAAAGTACAATTAATCTGTGTTCTTAATGTGAAAAATTAGAAGAACTTGTACTATATGCTTCATGCTTATTTTTGCTTGCCCTCTTCATCTTTGTATGCACCAGTTCTTTGCTGTATGAAGACTATTAAGTGGAGAAAAGTTGAAAGTCCCTGTAGGATTGACACTTGGCATCGTTGTGTTTATGTATAAACTTAGCGTTTTAAGTAAATAAGAAAATTCCTTTAAAGGGGATATCCAGGACTTAGCAACTATCTGCCTGTTTTTTGTTTTACTATGGGCATAAAAACTGACTACCAGCCTGTTGTGCCCGGCACCAATCTCTGCCAGCACAGACCGCTTCAGTCGGTGATTCTGTGGCTTCGCTTTCTTCCACTCTGCTCTGTTGGTGGGGTGTGACTGCTGATGTCATGCTGATTGACAGCTGGCTCCCCTTTGCCTGACTGCAGGGAGCCGGCTGTCAATCAGCATGACATCAGCAGTCACGCCACGTTGACAGAGCAGCCTGGAAGAAGAAGATATTCTCTTCTTACATGGAGCAGCTGAATCGCTGGAAGGAGCAGTCAATGACGGCTCTCTGCCAACGCTAGGTAAAACAGGCAGGTACGGTAGTTAGCAACTTCCTACCTGTTAGATATTAAGCCCATAGTTAAGAAGGGTTATGTAGGACTATTTTTTTAAAGTTTTTAACATAAAACCAGATTAACTCTTTAAATGATAGAATCTCCTAGACGAGGCTCCCGATGGCAACAACTTGAGGTCCTGATTATTTCTGGATGTTCTCTTTGTGCCATTTTTACTTCTCAGAAAACTGAATATGTTCTGAAAAGCCTTTCAGTTATTTTTAGTAACCAAATCAATTATTGAAAAATAAAATCTTTCTTCCCAACAAACTTTTTAATGTGCTTACGTGAAGCCAGTTATTTATGGCATGACTTGGGCAACCTTCACACAGTCATGACTGTTGTTGCATCTGTGAAAACAATGATTTCCTTAAAAATGGAAGCATTCTGTGTGCCACCTTTTTTATTTTTTATTTTTTTTATAAAAATGCTTATCGGCAAAAAAGGCTCACAATAGGACATGTACTGAATAATGGAATAGACACACATATCCATTTAAAAAAAAAACATAACACCCCCACCAAAAAAAAAGCAAAATAAAACATATTTTTTGATAGTTCCATTAAATTACATGGGACTGCGTGCACATAGATGAGAAGTACTTCTATGTGAATATGATTTAGCTCTTTCCCGACTGGACCCATTTTCATTTCTGCACTTTCATTATTTTCCTCTTCTTCTTTCAAAGGCCTTAACTTTTTTTTTAATTTTGTTTGTCCATATAACTGCATGAGTTTTTTTTTCCAAGATGTTTTTCAAAATGATAACTCAATTTTACCATGTAGCGTAATTAAAAAAAAAAGGGAAAAAAAAACACAACTGCTGTGAAATGCTGAAACAAAAATATATTCTGCCATTATTTTGGGGTTTTGTTTGTATGGGTTTAATTGGGCCGTAAAAATGATCTTAAAAGCAGTCAATTATTTAATAAAATATATAAATGTACTGACCTGGAGAATCACAGTTTCAAGAAGTTTAGAAGTAAGATAAAATTCACATATGACATTTTATTTGATTTTTTACAAAAACACATTATTTTTTTACATTTTTCCATCAATGGAGAATGTATTTGTTTGCGGGATTGCTGATATAATTCTTGGTACTACTTCCATGAAGTCACAGGTTGGTCTTCATATGATTATCAAGATTGTGGCAATGGAGGTCTTCAGTAGGTTATATGGTCTCCTGTTGGCACATTAATGAGGGAAGATGACCCTTACCCAAATTAGTATACAAACTAATACTGATGTTTGTGGTCTAAGTGGTTAAAAGGTAGCAATCGGGTCTAACTGTTACTGCCAAGGGACAGCACCCACCATGTTGGTTACCCAAAATCCACCATACAAAGTAATAATAAGATGGTTCAGATGTTGGCAGTCCATAGGCTGTTGTGGTATTCCATTGAAACTCCTCGATATTTGGTTTACAAAAGCAAAAGAATGAATGGGTTAGTGTCCTCATTTGAGTTGCCAATATGTGACCTTACAAAATGACCTTCTAAGGTCTTAGTCCTCATGTAACTTGCCACTTTCTATCTACCCTGTTTAGTTTTTGAATCCAGACATAAACTATTCAGATCACTGGCACCAGCAACATAAAATTATAAGCCACCAAAGGAATGTATGGAATGGGGAACCCCTTGAAGCCATCTATGGCTTGCCTGAGATAACCTGTGACCTGACCCATGACTGAGCTCCATGTTTTCCAGGGTGTAAATGCCCTATATAGTTTATGGATTGTATTTGTTTTCACACACAACCTCTGTCATGCATAAAATGCTCCATGACCTTTCACACCGCTAAGTATAGGGACCCCCTGGCTTACAGTTACCTCGTCATATATCAGCCTGAGCTGTCACAACGGAGGTTCAAGTGTCCAAGTGTAGTAGAAGGCCTCTGGTCAGCTCAGGACTTGTTCCTAAGCTGCCAAAAGACTTTATTAAATAGCACGTAAAAATCCACCAGTTTAGATTTACAGGCGTAGTGATTGTACTAGGTGGTTCTGCTTAGGCGTGAGAAAATACACCGTTACTTATTTTTAGGCCAATTTAAACTAGTTCCCTATCAATTATTAGGAAAGTAGATATGCAAATAATTTTACTGAATAGGACAGCAACCCTAAACCGGTAGACCCCTAATAGGAGAGTTTTGTTTCGTCTTTAAGGAATTATGGAAATTTTGCTATGAATTTTCCCCAAAAATTAGGTTGTAATGAATCCAATTTTTTGAGTGAATAAAAACAATAAACTATCATACTCTCCTATACTCAGCCTTCTCCCCCATACCTATCCGGGTATCACAGCTCCCTGGCCGCTTCTTCGATTGCTCTCCTTCAACCTCCTCTTCATTCCAGATCTTCCCGTGCTGTCGCTGACTGGGCCCCACGTGCATGTACAGGAGTGATACACATAATTGATGTTAATATCAACTAGGCCCCACTTAGTTATATGGGGGCAATACTTAACAGAGCAGCAGTAGAAAAGCCAGAATAAGGAAAAGACCAAAGTGGGGCGATCAAAGGACCAGCCTGGAAGCTGCAGTGGTGGGACAGGGAGGAGATGCAAGCATTACCTAGTTTACAGCCTTTTTAACCCTTTCTGGGCAAATTTGATTTGCACCAAATTCACTACATGCAAATTGAACCCCTCCCCTCCCAAATTGAGCAAATCTGCCTAAATCAAATTTTGTGAGATTTGCTCAACACTTCATATCTTTAAAAAAAAATAGTAAGCAAATTAGTTCTCCTCTAAAAGGAATGAAAACTTTATATTGCCCTTTTATTAATCTCTCAGGAAACATTACCTGGCCAGTAAGACTCCCTATAACATATGATGGTTTACATGATGAAAGACTGTATCGCTAGATCTTTGTTAAATAGAATTAAAGTATAGCTAAGAGCAGATAGTTTGGCAAGACAAGTGCCCGCACAAAAAAGCAAACGGAATCCTTATGAGTCAAGCACCCATATTCTATCATTCTGCCTCCATAACTAGCCTGTGAGTGTGGGGCTTTAGAGACACCATTTCTATGACTGTCTATATGTACTAGTACTCACACCAAGAACTTCATCAGATCGCTTTAACTTGATTGCAGAGGCATGGATAAAAATTCCAGAAGTTTTATTCTCAGGCTGAATTATTATATTATGCACAGCAGTAACAGCAGTAACTGCAACCGCTGCAGCAGGTAAAAAGACAATTCTGAACTAGAGATGTACAGAGATGAACCCAGAAAGATGGCTGACAAACACTAACTGGAGAAGAAGGGAGGTGTTACTTACATCAGAGCTAGGCTACAGGAAAAGAAACAGGACAAACTTCTACAATGCAAACCTCATTGCATAGCAGTATAGCAGCAACAATATTACAATGATAATACATTACCGTATGATTCGCAAGTTATGGAACACGGCATTGAACATGTCAAGTCATGGAACATGGCAAGTCATGGAACATGGGGGTCGGCTGTTTGGGACCCCTATTTTGAAAGCCATAACAGAGAGCTGATTAACTGAATGATCTCCATGTGATATTACATGTTCTCTGCAGAGGACAATGCAGGAGGCATACCTGGGTGGTCAAGGCTTCCTCTAGGAAAATGAGCATTTGTCCGGGGTGCAAACTTGCCTAATGAGGGGGCCTCTGTGCTCCAAAAAGCTGGCAAACATAAGATCTAAGGGTCAGCCAACTTGACAGTTGTGGTGCACAGAGGAGAGAGCGCATATTACAAAAGAAAATACATATTTATGGGACCTTAGGTCTATATCCCACCAAGGACAACATCTGCAAGGAGTTTGTAGGTCCTCCCCATGTTTGCGTGTGTTTCTTCCGGGTTCTCTGGTTTCCTCCCACACTTCAGACATGCTGATAAGGAATCTAGATTGTGAGCTCCAATGGGGATAGGGATGATGATTTCTGTAAAGTGGTGTGGCATTAATGGCGCTATATACATGAGTAGCATAAATAACATTATGTATATATCTCTACATCAGCGCACATAATACTTTTCAGAATTAGCTTTCCTGTCTCGTTTTCCAGCCCATTCCCCATTCTTGCTCCATCATTTCTAGTAACTATTGTGTAAACCTACAAGAAAAAAACAACAAGGAGGTTTCCTGCGAGTTGGACATAAATAATGGGATAAGGGTTAAAGATTTGTAAAAAGCCAGAGCTGATGGAGCTTTTCATGCCTCCTTCTGGGGTCAGTCACCATATGTCTCTCAGCGCAGATAAATCACAGACAGGTCTAATATCCTTCCAAGAAGTATAATGTTTCCTGCAGACTTAGGCGCCGGGTTAACGCTTGTATAGACTGAGCCGCAGGATGGAGAGAAATGCACAGATGCAGATGCATTTCCGTGTGTGTTTGATTCCACTTATTTCTGTATTCCGAAGAGAAAACGGTTGAATAACTGGACAGGATAGAAGATAATGCACTGCTCAAAAAAATAAAAGGAACACTCAAATAACACATCCTAGATCTAAATGAATAAAATATTCTCATTGAATACTTTGTTCTGTACAAAGTTGAGTGTGCTGACAAAAAAAATCACACAAAAATCATCAATGGAAATTAATTTTGTGGGTGACTCCAAATCCAGGCCTCCATTAGTTAATACATTTAAAGTGGAATGTAATGTCCTTAAAACAAGTCAAAATGATGCTCAGTAGTGTGTGTGGTCTCCACGTGCCTGGGCATGCTCCTGATGAGGCGCCGGATGGTCTCCTGAGGGATCTCCTTCCAGAAGAGACCTGAGTAGTCTCGAAAGCTTGCAATTTGTTACCATCTTTTCAGTTAGTCATTAAAAGGTATCAACCACTGAGGACTCTCAACTCTAAATATTTTTCAGACCTGGACTAAAGCATCCACCAACTCCTGGACAGTCTGTGGTGCAACGTGACGTTGGTGGATGGAGCGAGACATGCTGTTCCAGATGTGCTCAATCGGATTCAGGTCTGGGAAAGGGCGGGCCAGTCCATAGCTTCAATGCCTTCATCTTGCAGAAACTGCTGACAGACTCCAGCCACATGAGGTCTGGCATTGTCCTGCATTAGGAGGAACCCAGGGCCAATGGCACCAGCATATGGTCTCACAAGGGGTCTGAGGATATCATCTCAGTACCTAATGGCAGTCAGGCTACCTCTGGTGAGCACATGGAAGACTGTGTGGCTCTCCAACGAAATGCCACGCCACACCACTACTGACCCACTGCCAAACCGGTCATGCTGAAGGATGTTGCAGGCAGCAGATCGCTCTCCATGACATCTCAAGACTCTGTCACGTCTGTCACGTGCTCAGTGTGAACCTACTTTCATCTGTGAAGAGCACAGGGCGCCAGTGGCGAATTTGCCAATCCTGGTGTTCTGTGGCAAATGCCAAGCGTCCTGCATGGTGTTGGGCTGTGAGCACAACCCCCATCTGTGGATGTTGGGCACTCAGACCATCCTCGTGGAGTTGGTTTCTAACCGTTTGTGCCGACACATGCACATTTGTGGCCTGCTGGAGGTCATTTTGCAGGCTCTGGCAGTGCTCCTCCTGTTCCTCCTTGCACAAAAGCGGAGGTAGCGGTCCTGCTGCTGGGTTATTGCCTTCCTATGGCCCCCTCCACGTCTCAATGGTGTACTTGCCTGTATCCTGGTAGTGCCTCCAGCCTCTGGACACTACACTGACAGACACAGCAAACCTTCTTGCCACAGCTCGCATTGATGTGCCATCCTGGATGAGCTGCACTACCTGAGCCACTTGTGTGGGTTGTAGAGTCCGTCTCATGCTACCACGAATGTGAAAGCACAACCAACATTCAAAAGTGACCAAAACATTAGCCAGAAAGCATTTGTACTGAGATGTGGTCTGTGGTCCTCACCTGCAGAACCACTCCATTATTGAGTGATATTGAGTGATAATTGAAAATCAATTTCACATGCTGTTGTGCAAATGGAATAGACAACAGATGGAAATTATTGGCAATCAGTATTGCTTCCTAAGTGGACCGTTTGATTTCACAGAAGTTTGATTTACTTGGAGTTATATTCTGTTGTTTAAGTGTTCCCTTTATTTTTTTGAGCAGTGTATTATCATTATCTGCTTCTACCTGAGGAGTTGTCGTGTCTTAACACCCGAAGACGCTGGTGCTAGAATAGTGATCTCCTCTTTCTTTTCTTTAAAACATATATTAGAAAGTATTTCTGACCTGTATATCTGCTGAAAAATGGAACTAGAAAATATCATAAATAATGGTGAGGGGCCGGCAGGCAAGAAAATAACCAAATGATGAAGAATGTGAAAACGAGTGCTGCTTTATGTCACCAACAGTTTCGACAGAATTTTACATAAATTTTTATCTAAAAACAATATAAAAAAAGGAAGAAAATTGTGCAATATTTTGCCTCCAGTATTTGTGTCAGTCACTAGGTGATCATCTGATGAGAATAATATAATTTTAGAGACATACTGTAAATTTGGGGACTTGATCATTGGCTTTACATGGTAATCTCCAATTTGGAACACAATCACATCTGTAGATGGGCACCTGTCATTTATGTCAATAAATGTTCGTAGCTGGAAGGTACTTGTGGTCACATACCGATCAGATGCATTTGGCTTCTCTACATAGACGAGAATAGAGAGAAGTTGGATAAGTCTAGTCGGTGCATGACTTGTAGAATACAAATCAAATACAAGCAGTCACGTGATTTCCTGCTCGCATCGACAAGCATAGAGTCGCATGGAGTACCTGAAGACTTTCGTCCCAAACCCGAACAACTGCTTTATCCCATCATCACCTCCGTTGCAAATTTTCGTTTTCATGGTTTGCATTTTTTTCTTCTCCCAAGAGCCATAACTTTTATTTTTTTTTTCCCACAACCATATGAGGGCATATGTTTTGCGGGACGAGTTGTAGTTTTCAATGACATTGTTCATTTTACCTTGTAATGTACTCAGAAATGGGAAAAAAATTCCAAGTAGGATGAAATGCTCAAAAAAATGCAATTCCTACATTGTGTTTTGGGGTTTTGTTTCTACAGTATTCACTCATCACTTTGTAACAATTTCTTTAAAGGGCATGGGAAAAATGTTATGCCGCATAATTTATCTTTCTTTTATATCTTTGAAAGTTGGGAGGTATAACTTCTAGTAGGTATACACAGATACTGTATACGTACGCATATATATCTATGGATACATCCAGCAGGTACATGTTGGACAGCGTATTGCTCGTTCTGATGAATGTTCCAGACGTGTTGTTTTCTCTGGTGTCTGCCTATCAGTTGCTGCCTATTCCTGAAATGGGCAAATAAACATGAAAAGCTTTATTAGAAGTCAATTAAAAACCACAGTGTAAATATATATTTAAAATAGAAGAAAACCACAGAGGAGGCAACTGATGCGTATACCTGGACATAGAAGTATATAACAATATCCATGTAGGAAAAATATGTACAGTAATTTCCTACAAAATCATGAGAAAAAAAACCCAGTCAGAAACAAATATATCATTTTGTTGTGTCTATTATGCAAATACATACCCACAATGGGGAAAAAAACCTGTCTATGTACAGTATAAAAAAAGAATATATACATGTCTCACACTATGTCGTATGTATCATTCATCATGTATTAATAAATCACATGGGTTGGTGACGCAAGAAAAAGTCAAATAAAAAATGTATATTGAGGAAAGATAATATTTCTTGGATTAAAGTAAGTGATCTTTCTGTGTAGCCCTGGTGTTAGGCACACGCAGTACGGCACAGTGGAAAGATTATTTGAAAAGTGCTTTTGGATTGAAGAAGTCCTGCACATTGTAACCGGTCACTGGGGACCGAAGGATCACTATTAGCTTCAAGCATAGTGGTAAGAAAACCAGAGATTTACCGGACCTTAGGTCGCGGCAAACAGCCCCAAATAGTCAGTACGTAACTGGGGTCAGGGGGAGTGAGGACCTTGAGTCTCTGCAGGACAAGATAGGAATTCAGCTCTCTCACAGGAAGGCTCCTACCACAAAACTGACTGGGCGGTACAGCTATGGAATAGCTGGAGTTATAGAGGGAACTACGCTTCAGGCTGGTTGTACTCATCGTGTTGAAAGTAAAGGAGGCCCCTAACTTGTCCAGCTGCTATCTCGAAATACATTCTCCTTGGATCAGCCTCCCTGGGACCTGCCTGAACATCTTACAAGTAAAGGTATGGAAAGACGCTGACCGTGTGAGACTGTGTTATTTATCTGCACCCGACTTCACTAACTTCATAGACTTTGAGGGACCAGTCCCACCTGTAGGGGACCCGACATCTAGCTGCCTCACCATCCCCTCAGAGATCTACAGCAGCGCTGGTACAAATTACCAGAGACTACAGGTGGCGTCACGAACTGTATATAAATCTATCCCCTGTAAATATTTCCCCAACATACGCCAGACCGCCAGGGCCACAGACCGAGCCACCGCTACCTGTGACAAACCCCATAGACTTCCATGGGCTCGGCTCTGAGTACCCCATTGCCCTGGTAATCCACAATTGTGGTGGCGGGTCGAGACAAAAATTGGCGTCACGAACAGGATGCGAAACTCGCAAAATTGCGAGCCCAGTGTGCCTATGGAGTTGTTTTTGTGAAAAGGACTGTTTGCACTTTTGGCGCCAAAAATCGCCATCTTTGTCGCCATATTCGCGCCCTCAGGCGCTGGAGAAGAAGGTGGGCGTACCTTCGTGGGCGTGTACCCCCCAGTGGCGCGAAGAAAATGCCTGCCCTCTCAAAGTGCTATTACAATATGCGATCCTGCCCTACAGCAAAGGAGGTCCGCCTCCTCTTCACCTTCCCTGCGAGGAGGAGGAGACGCAAACCCCGCCTCCACGGAAGAGACCGGACGTCTCTGCAGGAAGAAGAGAGAATCTTCTGGAACATCATGGAAGCAGGACGTGTGCAGCCGAGCAGGGAAGCGGAGGAAGGCAGGCCCCGTGCCCCAGCCAAGCTGCCACCAGCACCGGAGTCATCCGTGGTCCTGCACCTGCAGCAGGCGTTGCTAGAAATTCAGGAAGAAAATGCACGCCTGAAGAAGATGGTCCAGCACCAACCTGGATTTGAAGAGATCGAGAGACGCCGGCGTACCCTGGAGCAGCGGAGGCTGTGGGACACGGTGATCTCTCCCTTCGATGATCCCCTACGTCTGGAGTTACCGAAAATTCTGCTGCCTAAGGCAAAGGAGCAACCGGAGGCTGCCCCCGAAAGTACCAATCCTGATCCCACCGGTGAAGCGGTGGAGGCGAAGGAGGTTGAGGAGGTACCGCCAGTTCCGGAACTCCCGCCCGGCCAGGAGGCCGCAGCAGATGATCGAACCCCGGCAGGGACACCGGAGGGGTCCTGTCCGTCGTTACCAGACGTCGACTGGGACGAGATGGCGCGCCTGGATGACGTCGCCTACACCGCCCAGTGGGAACATGAGTGGCAGCGTCGTGAGGAGAAGCAGAAACGCCAGCAGGAGGAAGAGCGGGAAGCTCAGCGGAATCGACAGCGGCAACATGCAGAGCTGATCGCGGACAAGGAGAGTGTCCGGAGAGAGAAAGGTACCCTGAGGGAACCGCGGCGGCAGGGGTGTGTGACTGAGTTCCAGCTCCGGAAGGGCTGGGGCTTCATCCGTGAACCGGGCCTCTACCCAGGGGTCTTTGTTAGTCGCAGGGACGTAGAATCCCACCTACCGCAAGGCCATCCCGGGAGGGACTTAGTAAATGGAGACATTGTCACGTACACACGGCACTGGGGAATGAAGGGATGGTATGCCCTTAACGTCACCATCGTCCGTGACCCCGTCCCCGACGCAGGTAACGTCACCACTACCGCAGCGTCCCTGTCTCCAGCACAAGCAGTCTCCGGCCGTGCCCCAGCATCGCCCCCTGCAGGTACTTCGCAAGTGGAAGCGACACCTGTATACCGTTATCCTTCTACATCGCAACATGCGACCCAGTTTCCATCGCAATCCATGACACGATCCATATCGTTAACTGTGACTCAGATTGAAACGCAATCGGTGTCTCGCAAGGAGAATGTACCCGTTGCGTCCCTAGAGGTTCGCACGAGAACTGTGGCGACTCAAACCCCAATAGCAGGTCACGACTTGTTAGTCCTGGGATCTAGGGATCACCGCATTGTTCCAGCCCCCGGGGTGGAAAATGTAGTTGAAATAAATGAATAGTAAAAAAGAACCGGTGAGATCCATAAAGGGGTCTACCATAAGTAATGTTGTAAAAAGTTTAAGAATGTTTGCCAATTTTTGCACAAGTTAAATGAGTATATAATATATTTATATATTGCCAACAGTAGAATGCCCGGCTGGGTAAACAGATAAAAAGTTTTGCACTTTATTATTATTATAATGTGCTATAATATATGTCGTTTTGCTAACAATGGACTCAGAGGTTGAGGACTGTGCCAGCCCAGAACTTATTTGTATATAGTTGCGCTTCGGTGCTTTATCTTGGTTTTACATAAAACCATCACAACTACCTCTGAACAGAAAACCCGTGTGGTGTGGCACTGAGTGAGGTCTGCATTCGGATGTCCTGCAGCCCACCCAGGACCCACGTTGAAGGTTTGGTGCGGGTCCTTCACAAGAATACTGTGTATTTATTGAACGTTTTGATGCCTTAATACTTTTTGTATTTTTCTATATTCAATGTGTTGTTTGCAACGTTCAAGACATCCTTACCTCCCGGATGGGACGAATTAATGTTTAATGTTGATGTTTAATGCATAAACAAAATTTCTGTCTCTTTGTATTTTACAGCCCGGGAGTGCTGTCTTTTACCATGGGGGAATGTGTAGCCCTGGTGTTAGGCACACGCAGTACCCTGGAGAGTGTGTGGAGAGATAGCAGTTTAATGCTCAATACCCATTCACTCAACATACACTAGACACACCCTTAGGGTAGTGTAGTCACTTGTGAGGGAGTGGTCAGGGTGTATTCGTTGAGTGATTTTAGTAGTCAGTTTCCTGTCTTCGGACAGGGCAGACGTGTGGAGACTAGCTGGGACTTGGAGGGAGGAAGCAGTCCAGCCTGGTTCTGCAGCAGTTCAGCAAGTGGAGGCCAGTAAGGGCGAGATATAGATCACCTCAGCCTGGTCAGAGCTGTACCTCACTTGAAGACACTGATTAAGAAAGAAGAGCTTAGTACAGAAATACTTCAGTCACCTGTCTCAAGGACAGTGAAAGGTTCAGAGACGTGCTCCTGCCTAGTGGATAACTGAGAGTCTGGAACTAACTCTAAAGGAAGAGAAGAAGGGAGTGATTATATGACTTTTTGCAAGTGTGAGTGTTTATGCTACCAGCGAGGACAAGGCGAAAGGCACAGTGGAAAGATTATTTGAAAAGTGCTTTTGGATTGAAGAAGTCCTTCACATTGTAACCGGTCACTGGGGACCGAAGGATCACTATTAGCTTCAAGCATAGTGGTAAGAAAACCAAGAGATTTACCGGACCTTAGGTCGCGGCAAACAGCCCCAAATAGTCAGTACGTAACTGGGGTCAGGGGGAGTGAGGACCTTGAGTCTCTGCAGGACAAGATAGGAATTCAGCTCTCTCACAGGAAGGCTCCTACCACAAAACTGACTGGGCGGTACAGCTATGGAATAGCTGGAGTTATAGAGGGAACTACGCTTCAGGCTGGTTGTACTCATCGTGTTGAAAGTAAAGGAGGCCCCTAACTTGTCCAGCTGCTATCTCGAAATACATTCTCCTTGGATCAGCCTCCCTGGGACCTGCCTGAACATCTTACAAGTAAAGGTATGGAAAGACGCTGACCGTGTGAGACTGTGTTATTTATCTGCACCCGACTTCACTAACTTCATAGACTTTGAGGGACCAGTCCCACCTGTAGGGGACCCGACATCTAGCTGCCTCACCATCCCCTCAGAGATCTACAGCAGCGCTGGTACAAATTACCAGAGACTACAGGTGGCGTCACGAACTGTATATAAATCTATCCCTGTAAATATTTCCCCAACATACGCCAGACCGCCAGGGCCACAGACCGAGCCACCGCTACCTGTGACAAACCCCATAGACTTCCATGGGCTCGGCTCTGAGTACCCCATTGCCCTGGTAATCCACAATTGTGGTGGCGGGTCGAGACATTTCAGGAACAAGTAAGCCACTCACAGATTTGCCTAAGGTAGGCTATATATTAAGAGAAAACATTGTTGCTCCATCATACCATATCCACATACATATGCATGCAGTAAAGCCCATGTACATGTAATTTCCTTATAGAATGTGATGTCCAGGGACCCACCACACCTGACGCACGTTTCGCATTGAAATGCTTAAATGCATACTGCATTACTTAATAGAGCTTTTGGCATTTATTTGGCCTTTTTAGTAGAGTTCTCTTCTCTGCAGGCCCGGGCCCACCCACCAAGCGGGGGCCTCCCACCAATATAGGGATAAATATCTCAAAACATGTAAAATACACGTCTCTTTGCTGTGAACCGTTTCTAATGATAAGGAACATTTAACAAAAGAGAAACTATTGAAAGCGTAGGGACCTGGCTACAGTCCTACATCACAGTGGCTGGCACAGAGCAGCAGAGTCATGGCACTTGACCTGCGTCAGCATCCACTGACCTGGCTAGCCAGACTTTCTTGGCACCCTGTACATAATGCTTAGCTTATGGCATGCGGCAGCCTTCTCCGATCCCAACAGAAGCTTCTAGGCGCTACCTATTCAGCTATATGATCACTCCCTCGGATTAGATCAGATGAGAGTTTGTTCAGCTACCTTCGAGGAATGAGGCGGAGCCATGTTGTCGGCGTGAGAAGAGGATTCTTCACCGCGGAGCTTGGCAGGGCTTCACACTGGAATGGATATTCAGTCACTGAAGATCCAGAGGTGAAGTGGTTCAATTCAGTCTTCACATGGTCACGGTGGGTGAGTATGATCTCTGTCTGTCTGTGTGTCTGTGTGTCTGTCTGTCTGTCTGTGTGTCTGTGACACTGTTCAGACAAGCTTAAGGCCAGAGCAGAGCTACTCGTCAGGTCTTATTCAGATGACTTGGACATTACATTTATCAATGAACTATGTCAGTTTTTAACATTTGCCAATTTATTCACAGACGAGGATCACTGAAAAAGGAGCACGAGATAAACGCTGAACTTTTCATGTACAAGCTTATCATGAAAAAGGGTGTGCAGGACACTTTCCCAAATATTGAGATAGCTCTAAGGATATATCTAATTTTGATGGTAACTAACTGCAGTGAGCGTTCCTTCTCTAAACTCAAATTAGTTGAAAACCTATTAAGGACATCCATGAAGCAGGAACGACTTGTAAATTTGGCTATCATGAGGATCGAGTCAGATATACTGCGTGACATCATTAGTGATTTTGCAGCACGAAAATCAAGGAAAGTGCCTGGATTGTAAAAAATGAATGATTTTACCTGAATTACTCCGCGTAAATGATTTTTGTAAATAAACTTGCGTTCGTTTCATTTTATGTTTTTGCATTACATATTGCAACACCTTGAAAAATGGGCCTCGCTCCAAAATGGGCCCCGAGCCACCCACCTCTTAAATCCGGCCCTGCTTCTTTGAATATATGAAAAAGCAGATACCAAATAAAATATCCTATTGGATAGGTCATAAAGTGTTTTTATTCCTAAAATGTACAGGAATCATTTCTTTCTGAAGGCAGCATAAAGGTGCGGTTTGTTATGTCTGTGTCAGACATTGCTGGTGGGGAACAGAAGAGAAATGTTACCAAGAATGAAAACCACAGCACATATCACATGTACAGCTAAACAGCTCTCCAAGAGGGAGAGATCCCAAGCAGCTCCTCATGCTCTTGTGTCATCTCCAAAATGCTCTTTTATACCTAATACTTTCAGGCAGAGGCATTGAGACGCCCGCCAGGGCAGTGGGGTACTCAGCACCGAGCCCGTCGACTTCTATGGGGGGATGTCACTGCAGCCACGACTCGGTCCGTGGCCCTGGGCGATCACCAAAAAGGGGATTATTTACAGGGGAGAATGATGTTCGTATAATGATTCGTGACGCCACCTGTAGTACCTGGTCAGGGTGACCAGCGCTGCTGTGCAGATCCTCTGGAAGGGATGGTGTTATGCAGCTAGTTGGTAAGCCTCCTGCAGGTGAGGCTGTGTCCTTCCACGGCAGCGTAGATGTTAGATATAGTGAGCCGCCCGCCAGGGCCTTGGGGAACTCGGCACCGAGCCCGTTGATTTCTATGGGGAATGTCACGGCAGCTGCAGCTCGGTCCGTGGCCCTGAGCGCTCACTGATAAAGGGGATATTTACAGGGAGTTGAATATTGGTATGGGGATTCGTGACTCCACCTGTGGTACTTGGTCAGGGTGACCAGCGCTGCTATGCAGATCCACTGAAGGGTTAATATTGTGCAGCTAGATGTTAGGCCTCCCACAGGTGACGCTGAGTCCTTCAGGGCAGATAGATGTTTAGGGATGCAGGACAGACGGGGACCCGGAAGTTAGGGGTAATAAGGTAGACACACACACAAGTCACTTTGGTACCTTTACTGAAGATGTTGCAGGCACTCCCCGGAGCACTGTAGGGTGAAGGGTGCACATCCAGATTCCTCCACTGAGTAGGTGTGTGGCCTTCTGTTCCTTGCCTTTTTATGATAAAGTCCTGGCCTGCTTGTAGCTGGGCCTAACTTGGTCTCCGTCCTGCACCTGGCTGACCTTGTGATTGACCTTCCCTTGAAGTACACAGTCCCTGCTTGCAGGTACCTACTTGCCGGACTCCGTCCTTCTGGCCCGGTTACGTATCAGCTCTGTGGTACTCCTGGGACTTGCAGTCCTCCAGGACCTCCTGTGTTCTCCTAATGGGTCGTGGAGATCCCTATAGGCTCGGACCCCGGCGTCCGGTAAATACTTGTTGAGGTGAGCTATAACGGCTCCTCTGCCTCATTCACTTCTCTTTCCACTCGCCTTCGGACCCTCTCACGATCCCACACTGGCAGTTGGTGGGCTGCCTCTTCGCCGCTCTCTAAGCATCGGCACGCTTTCTCACTGAGCTGTACTCACTCGTTTCAGCTCTGACTAGACTGGAGTGGTTTTGGTTCCACTTTACTAGCCTCCACTCTATTGAACTGAACTGCTCCGCAGTCTTTCTAATCTCAGCTCTGCACTTCACCTTACTGCAGACTGCAGCCTTAAGACTGACTGAGCTCACTTTCCTGGCTTCACCCTCCTTTTATATGTCTATACAGCTCCCTCTGGTGGTCTTAGGGATGGGTGAAGGTGTGTGAATGTATATAGTGACCTCTAGTGGTGAATTCCTTCTGCGCACCCATTCTGGGAGATATGAATCCAGTCACAGCTGGGCTCCACATTCCCCCCTAGTAGAACTCAGCACTCTGGGGCTGAAATACAAAACAGATAACAATAAAACATTGTATAATTTAACTCTTCCCTTACGGGAGGTGAGGATCTTAAACTGTTGCATAACAGGTGAATGAATAACTATATACATAAGTAAAACAATGAGGAAATGAGCAACCGTAAAAGTCCCAGTCTCTTGGAAAAAAGGCTGCTTAAAGGGTAGAGGGAACAAGTAAAAATAATGTCCATTCCTCTTGTTTCAGTATCAAAAAGGAAAACAGATTAAATAAATAACGGCATGTTAAGGCATAATGTAAGCAACAATATATACATTTATGTACAATGACTCTAGACAATTATTTACATTAATAGGTCTTACTCTCTGTATCTAACAGGTAATTGTCCCTGTGTTATGCGTACTGACCTACGTGGTGTAGTGATAGGTGAGGTGTCAGTTAACCTGTCTGTCCTGAGTGCAGGTAGGTTGTAGTACTGCCTTAACCTCTCTAGGGATCTGGCAAGTATACTTTCAGCTGGGTGAACAGGTTCTGTCTCATCAGGGGATCCTTCTTCCTGAGATTCAGCTTCTTGAGAATCTGCTTCTTGGGATTCTACTTCTTGGGGTTCTGCTGGAGCAGGTTCCTCTGGAACTGACTCTACTGCAACAACCGGCTCAACTGGATGTAGAGGTCCTCCTTGTGGTTGATAGAATTGGAGTACGGGAATGATTACAGCTTCTCCAATGCGGGGCCAATCCGCGGGGAAATCTCCTAAGTCTGTATGTATGACTGCTTCATCACGCTCTTCTTCGTTGACAACAGGTTCTTCCTCTTGAAGCTTTAACAGATCCGGACACAACTTTAGGTGATCTCTGGATACAGTTGTAGTCGTTCTTCCTCCATCTTTACTAATTATACACGTTTTCTTTTTGTCAAACCTTGAATTCTGTACAACGTAGGGCTCTCTTTCCCATTGATCGTCTAGTTTGTGCATCCTCCTCTTTCTTTTCAGCACGACTTCACCAGGTGCGAAAGGTTCGGCTGGCGCACTTTTGTTGTAGTGATCCTCTTGTTTATCCCTCACTCTATTGAGACTATCTTCAACGCAGGCCTGTACTTTTCTGTACTGTTCCTGTCTGTTTGTGTCCCAATCTTCATTAGTCACATCTGCTTCTGGTTCTACAACACCAAGCTCCAGATCCATGGGCAGCTTTCCTGGTCTTGCCCGCATGAGGTAAGCTGGGGTGCAATTGGTGGAACTCACAGGTATGTGATTATACAGATCTACCAGATCAGGTAGTAAGTCTGGCCACCGATTTCTCTCCTCGAGTGGTACAGTCTTCAGCAGGTCAATGACGATGTGATTCATCTTTTCACAGAGACCATTGGTTTGGGGGTGGTACGGGGTGGTTCTTATCTTCTTACATCCGTACAAGTGACAGAACTCTTTGAACAATTCGGCCTCAAAGGCTGGGCCTTGGTCAGTTAGGACCTGCTCAGGATATCCATGTGGTCTGCAGAAATACGCTTGGAACGTCTTTGCTGCTGTCTCTGCCGTCAGATCTTTGACAGGGGCGACCACCAGGAACCTGGAGTAGTGATCCACCATGGTCAGGGCATAGAAGTATCCTGACCGGCTGGGTGACAACTTGACATGGTCCAGGGCCACCATCTCCAAGGGACGAGTCGTCTTGATGGGTTGCAGGGGTGCCTTCTGACAGCTGTAGTCTTTTCTTCTGAGGCCACAGGGTCCACAGTTCTGACACCACCTCTCAATGGAGCTGCGCATTCCACCCAGTAGAAACAACACTTCAACAGGGTCTCCAGCTTCTTCCAGCCAAAATGCCCCGCTTGATCGTGGTAGGCTTCCAATACCATCTGGATGCCTGCTCTGGGGACTACTATCTGCCATACCATCTCATAGGTCTTTGGATTGACGTACCTCCGGCACAGCTTCTCACGGTAGATAAACAGCCGGCTTCTCTCATTCCACAGCTGCTTTGCTTGCGGAGACGCATCCTTCTCCAAGGAGGAACCTTCCTGAGTTATCAGCTCCTTGATACAGCTGACAACTGGATCACTGTCCTGAGTCTCCTTCCAGCTGTGGTGAGATAAAGGATTTAACGTCTTACCACGCGGCCTCCTGCAGGCTTGTTGCTCGTGGATCATCCCATTCCTGTGAAAGGCAGGTAGTTCAATCTCTTCCAGATCATCCACTTCTTCTTCTGTGTCCGATTCATGAGGCATCCTGGATAGGGCATCAGCGTTGGCATTCTTGCAGCCCGCTCGGTACTTGATTGTGAATTGGTAGTTTGACAGCCGAGCCATCCAGCGTTGTTCCATGGCTCCCAGCTTAGCTGTTTCAAGATGCCTCAAGGGGTTATTATCAGTGTAGGCAGTGAACTTGCTGGAGGCTAGGTAGTGCTTAAACCTCTCCGTGATGGCCCAGACCAGTGCCAGGAACTCCAACTTAAAGCTGCTATAGTTATCTGGGTTCCTCTCGGTCGGGCGGAGCTTCCTGCTTGCATAGGCGATGACTTTCTCCAGGCCATTTTGCTTCTGACTGAGGACAGCTCCCAATCCTTCATTGCTGGCATCATTATATAGCAGGAACGGCTGGCTGTAGTCAGGATAGGCTAGGATCCCATCACCTGTCAGGATCTCCTTCATTTCCTTGAATGCCTCAGCTTGTTCTTTACCCCAGTGGAATGGAGAATTTCTGCTCTTGAGGGACTGTCCCACCAGGAGGTCTTGCAGAGGCGCTGATTTCTTAGTGTAGTCCTTTACAAACCTCCGGTAGTATCCTGTCAGTCCCAGGAACTGTCGCACCTCTTTGAGGTTCTTCGGCTCCGGCCATTTCTGGATGGCGGTGAGCTTTTCGTGGTCTGGCGCTACTCCTGAGCTGACAATATGTCCCAGATACTGTACCTTTTGTTTGAGCAGGTGGCACTTTGAAGGCTTCAGTTTCATCCCATACTTGGACAGTGACTCGAATACCTCCGCCAGGTGCTTCAAGTGATCTTCATACATCTTGGAGTACACAATTACGTCGTCCACGTACAGTAACACAGTCTCGAAGTTGAGATGTCCCAGGCAGCTCTCCATCACTCTCTGGAACATTCCAGTCCAAACAGCATTCTGTCGAACTCACAGAGTCCCATCGGGGTGGTGAAAGCAGTCTTCTCCCGATGCTCCTCAGCCACAGCCACTTGCCAGTACCCACTAGAGAGGTAAAGGGTGGAAAAGTAATTAGTAGTCTTTAAGGCAGCTAAGGATTCCTCAATGCGTGGTAAAGGGTATGCATCTTTATGTGTAATGCGATTTACTTGTCTGTAATCTACACACATTCTCATGCTTCCATCCTTTTTCCTGACTAGGACTAGAGGTGCTGCCCAGGCACTACAGCTATCCCTTATCACTCCTGCTTCCTTCATGTAACGCAACATCTCCTTGGCTTTCTGGTAGTGTGCTGAGGTATAGGCCTATACCGTTCTTTAATGGGAGGATGGCTGCCTGTGGGGATGTGATGTTGGACCCCTTTTATCTTCCCAAAGTCAGGTGGGTGTTTGCTGAATACCTGTGCGTACTCCTGAACTACTCGATGTACTCCCTGTTTCTGGTGGGCTGGAGTGGTATCCGTCCCGACATGGAGCTGCTGACACCAATCTTCCACCTGGGTTGCCGGGCCGTTATCCTCCTCCGATTGTAGGGAGGTTAAGGGCTCCATCGGGTGAATGGAGTTATTATCCACAGCATGTAACTAAGCAACAGTGGCATAACGTGGTAATTTGACTTCATCCTCTCCCCAGTTGAGAAGACGCACTGGCACCCTCCCATTATGTACCTCCACTACCCCTCTGGCAGTCAAGAGTGTAGGTCTGTGTTCTGAACAATGGGGCTCTACTACTGCTTGGTAGTTCTGTCCTCTCAGACCTATTGCTGCTCTACACCAAATATGCATTTCACTCATTGGGGGTATCACAATGGGGTTCGGGTCTGTTACCCGTACATTACCAATCTCACCACCGGTCAGTTTCACTTGCTGCTGGCACATCAGGGCCCGGATCTCCTTCTGGATCACTCCCTTTTGCCTTGGTCTGGCAACATTGGCGAGCTGTTGGAGTAAAAATACAACCTCCTCCAAACAGTTACTAATAATGTTAGTGCCTAAAGCCACATTCAACCCATTTTCCTCATTAACAGTCTTCACTACAAGAAGTCCCTGATCCTTTAGCTTCATTCGCCCCACTTTTACGTCTACGTTTTTAGCCCCCAGTAAGTCAAGAGGGAGGCCGTTTGAGGCGTATACAGCAAAGTCAGGGTTTGGGGGTTGGAGACGGTCCATGGACCAGTATCTATTGTAAAGAACATCAGGTATGATGGTTACCTGAGATCCGGTGTCCAGCAGGGCAGGGATTGCGATCCCGTCCAGTATGATGGACAGGTATGGTCTTCCTCCCACAAACCTGCGGTTCCAGTCTGAGGGGCCTGAAGAGTCTATTCCTGGGTGTTGGCCCTCGGACCCAGGATTTGCTCGTTTAAAGGACACCGACGTGCTGGGTGACCTTCTCTGTGGCAGCGGTAGCAGACGATCTCTTGACGAGGATGATGCTGGTCGCGGGTCCTGCCCGGGGGTGGCGTTGTTCTCCTCCGGTGGGGCAACATCCTCCTTCTCCTTCGGTTCATCCAGGGGACATCCTCTGGGCAGTCAGCTAGCAGGATCTTTCCTTCTTCCTCCGTCGGCAGTTGCAGGGCACTCATTACAGTGGCCAGGTTTTTGGTCAGCTGGCACACTTCTGAGCGCAGACAGTCCCCGTGCCCCAGCCAAGCTGCCACCAGCACCGGAGTCATCCGTGGTCCTGCACCTGCAGCAGGCGTTGCTAGAAATTCAGGAAGAAAATGCACGCCTGAAGAAGATGGTCCAGCACCAACCTGGATTTGAAGAGATCGAGAGACGCCGGCGTACCCTGGAGCAGCGGAGGCTGTGGGACACGGTGATCTCTCCCTTCGATGATCCCCTACGTCTGGAGTTACCGAAAATTCTGCTGCCTAAGGCAAAGGAGCAACCGGAGGCTGCCCCCGAAAGTACCAATCCTGATCCCACCGGTGAAGCGGTGGAGGCGAAGGAGGTTGAGGAGGTACCGCCAGTTCCGGAACTCCCGCCCGGCCAGGAGGCCGCAGCAGATGATCGAACCCCGGCAGGGACACCGGAGGGGTCCTGTCCGTCGTTACCAGACGTCGACTGGGACGAGATGGCGCGCCTGGATGACGTCGCCTACACCGCCCAGTGGGAACATGAGTGGCAGCGTCGTGAGGAGAAGCAGAAACGCCAGCAGGAGGAAGAGCGGGAAGCTCAGCGGAATCGACAGCGGCAACATGCAGAGCTGATCGCGGACAAGGAGAGTGTCCGGAGAGAGAAAGGTACCCTGAGGGAACCGCGGCGGCAGGGGTGTGTGACTGAGTTCCAGCTCCGGAAGGGCTGGGGCTTCATCCGTGAACCGGGCCTCTACCCAGGGGTCTTTGTTAGTCGCAGGGACGTAGAATCCCACCTACCGCAAGGCCATCCCGGGAGGGACTTAGTAAATGGAGACATTGTCACGTACACACGGCACTGGGGAATGAAGGGATGGTATGCCCTTAACGTCACCATCGTCCGTGACCCCGTCCCCGACGCAGGTAACGTCACCACTACCGCAGCGTCCCTGTCTCCAGCACAAGCAGTCTCCGGCCGTGCCCCAGCATCGCCCCTGCAGGTACTTCGCAAGTGGAAGCGACACCTGTATACCGTTATCCTTCTACATCGCAACATGCGACCCAGTTTCCATCGCAATCCATGACACGATCCATATCGTTAACTGTGACTCAGATTGAAACGCAATCGGTGTCTCGCAAGGAGAATGTACCCGTTGCGTCCCTAGAGGTTCGCACGAGAACTGTGGCGACTCAAACCCCAATAGCAGGTCACGACTTGTTAGTCCTGGGATCTAGGGATCACCGCATTGTTCCAGCCCCCGGGGTGGAAAATGTAGTTGAAATAAATGAATAGTAAAAAAGAACCGGTGAGATCCATAAAGGGGTCTACCATAAGTAATGTTGTAAAAAGTTTAAGAATGTTTGCCAATTTTTGCACAAGTTAAATGAGTATATAATATATTTATATATTGCCAACAGTAGAATGCCCGGCTGGGTAAACAGATAAAAAGTTTTGCACTTTATTATTATTATAATGTGCTATAATATATGTCGTTTTGCTAACAATGGACTCAGAGGTTGAGGACTGTGCCAGCCCAGAACTTATTTGTATATAGTTGCGCTTCGGTGCTTTATCTTGGTTTTACATAAAACCATCACAACTACCTCTGAACAGAAAACCCGTGTGGTGTGGCACTGAGTGAGGTCTGCATTCGGATGTCCTGCAGCCCACCCAGGACCCACGTTGAAGGTTTGGTGCGGGTCCTTCACAAGAATACTGTGTATTTATTGAACGTTTTGATGCCTTAATACTTTTTGTATTTTTCTATATTCAATGTGTTGTTTGCAACGTTCAAGACATCCTTACCTCCCGGATGGGACGAATTAATGTTTAATGTTGATGTTTAATGCATAAACAAAATTTCTGTCTCTTTGTATTTTACAGCCCGGGAGTGCTGTCTTTTACCATGGGGGAATGTGTAGCCCTGGTGTTAGGCACACGCAGTACCCTGGAGAGTGTGTGGAGAGATAGCAGTTTAATGCTCAATACCCATTCACTCAACATACACTAGACACACCCTTAGGGTAGTGTAGTCACTTGTGAGGGAGTGGTCAGGGTGTATTCGTTGAGTGATTTTAGTAGTCAGTTTCCTGTCTTCGGACAGGGCAGACGTGTGGAGACTAGCTGGGACTTGGAGGGAGGAAGCAGTCCAGCCTGGTTCTGCAGCAGTTCAGCAAGTGGAGGCCAGTAAGGGCGAGATATAGATCACCTCAGCCTGGTCAGAGCTGTACCTCACTTGAAGACACTGATTAAGAAAGAAGAGCTTAGTACAGAAATACTTCAGTCACCTGTCTCAAGGACAGTGAAAGGTTCAGAGACGTGCTCCTGCCTAGTGGATAACTGAGAGTCTGGAACTAACTCTAAAGGAAGAGAAGAAGGGAGTGATTATATGACTTTTTGCAAGTGTGAGTGTTTATGCTACCAGCGAGGACAAGGCGAAAGGCACAGTGGAAAGATTATTTGAAAAGTGCTTTTGGATTGAAGAAGTCCTTCACATTGTAACCGGTCACTGGGGACCGAAGGATCACTATTAGCTTCAAGCATAGTGGTAAGAAAACCAGAGATTTACCGGACCTTAGGTCGCGGCAAACAGCCCCAAATAGTCAGTACGTAACTGGGGTCAGGGGAGTGAGGACCTTGAGTCTCTGCAGGACAAGATAGGAATTCAGCTCTCTCACAGGAAGGCTCCTACCACAAAACTGACTGGGCGGTACAGCTATGGAATAGCTGGAGTTATAGAGGGAACTACGCTTCAGGCTGGTTGTACTCATCGTGTTGAAAGTAAAGGAGGCCCCTAACTTGTCCAGCTGCTATCTCGAAATACATTCTCCTTGGATCAGCCTCCCTGGGACCTGCCTGAACATCTTACAAGTAAAGGTATGGAAAGACGCTGACCGTGTGAGACTGTGTTATTTATCTGCACCCGACTTCACTAACTTCATAGACTTTGAGGGACCAGTCCCACCTGTAGGGGACCCGACATCTAGCTGCCTCACCATCCCCTCAGAGATCTACAGCAGCGCTGGTACAAATTACCAGAGACTACAGGTGGCGTCACGAACTGTATATAAATCTATCCCCTGTAAATATTTCCCCAACATACGCCAGACCGCCAGGGCCACAGACCGAGCCACCGCTACCTGTGACAAACCCCATAGACTTCCATGGGCTCGGCTCTGAGTACCCCATTGCCCTGGTAATCCACAATTGTGGTGGCGGGTCGAGACATTTCAGGAACAAGTAAGCCACTCACAGATTTGCCTAAGGTAGGCTATATATTAAGAGAAAACATTGTTGCTCCATCATACCATATCCACATACATATGCATGCAGTAAAGCCCATGTACATGTAATTTCCTTATAGAATGTGATGTCCAGGGACCCACCACACCTGACGCACGTTTCGCATTGAAATGCTTAAATGCATACTGCATTACTTAATAGAGCTTTTGGCATTTATTTGGCCTTTTTAGTAGAGTTCTCTTCTCTGCAGGCCCGGGCCCACCCACCAAGCGGGGGCCTCCCACCAATATAGGGATAAATATCTCAAAACATGTAAAATACACGTCTCTTTGCTGTGAACCGTTTCTAATGATAAGGAACATTTAACAAAAGAGAAACTATTGAAAGCGTAGGGACCTGGCTACAGTCCTACATCACAGTGGCTGGCACAGAGCAGCAGAGTCATGGCACTTGACCTGCGTCAGCATCCACTGACCTGGCTAGCCAGACTTTCTTGGCACCCTGTACATAATGCTTAGCTTATGGCATGCGGCAGCCTTCTCCGATCCCAACAGAAGCTTCTAGGCGCTACCTATTCAGCTATATGATCACTCCCTCGGATTAGATCAGATGAGAGTTTGTTCAGCTACCTTCGAGGAATGAGGCGGAGCCATGTTGTCGGCGTGAGAAGAGGATTCTTCACCGCGGAGCTTGGCAGGGCTTCACACTGGAATGGATATTCAGTCACTGAAGATCCAGAGGTGAAGTGGTTCAATTCAGTCTTCACATGGTCACGGTGGGTGAGTATGATCTCTGTCTGTCTGTGTGTCTGTGTGTCTGTCTGTCTGTCTGTGTGTCTGTGACACTGTTCAGACAAGCTTAAGGCCAGAGCAGAGCTACTCGTCAGGTCTTATTCAGATGACTTGGACATTACATTTATCAATGAACTATGTCAGTTTTTAACATTTGCCAATTTATTCACAGACGAGGATCACTGAAAAAGGAGCACGAGATAAACGCTGAACTTTTCATGTACAAGCTTATCATGAAAAAGGGTGTGCAGGACACTTTCCCAAATATTGAGATAGCTCTAAGGATATATCTAATTTTGATGGTAACTAACTGCAGTGAGCGTTCCTTCTCTAAACTCAAATTAGTTGAAAACCTATTAAGGACATCCATGAAGCAGGAACGACTTGTAAATTTGGCTATCATGAGGATCGAGTCAGATATACTGCGTGACATCATTAGTGATTTTGCAGCACGAAAATCAAGGAAAGTGCCTGGATTGTAAAAAATGAATGATTTTACCTGAATTACTCCGCGTAAATGATTTTTGTAAATAAACTTGCGTTCGTTTCATTTTATGTTTTTGCATTACATATTGCAACACCTTGAAAAATGGGCCTCGCTCCAAAATGGGCCCCGAGCCACCCACCTCTTAAATCCGGCCCTGCTTCTTTGAATATATGAAAAAGCAGATACCAAATAAAATATCCTATTGGATAGGTCATAAAGTGTTTTTATTCCTAAAATGTACAGGAATCATTTCTTTCTGAAGGCAGCATAAAGGTGCGGTTTGTTATGTCTGTGTCAGACATTGCTGGTGGGGAACAGAAGAGAAATGTTACCAAGAATGAAAACCACAGCACATATCACATGTACAGCTAAACAGCTCTCCAAGAGGGAGAGATCCCAAGCAGCTCCTCATGCTCTTGTGTCATCTCCAAAATGCTCTTTTATACCTAATACTTTCAGGCAGAGGCATTGAGACGCCCGCCAGGGCAGTGGGGTACTCAGCACCGAGCCCGTCGACTTCTATGGGGGGATGTCACTGCAGCCACGACTCGGTCCGTGGCCCTGGGCGATCACCAAAAAGGGGATTATTTACAGGGGAGAATGATGTTCGTATAATGATTCGTGACGCCACCTGTAGTACCTGGTCAGGGTGACCAGCGCTGCTGTGCAGATCCTCTGGAAGGGATGGTGTTATGCAGCTAGTTGGTAAGCCTCCTGCAGGTGAGGCTGTGTCCTTCCACGGCAGCGTAGATGTTAGATATAGTGAGCCGCCCGCCAGGGCCTTGGGGAACTCGGCACCGAGCCCGTTGATTTCTATGGGGAATGTCACGGCAGCTGCAGCTCGGTCCGTGGCCCTGAGCGCTCACTGATAAAGGGGATATTTACAGGGGAGTTGAATATTGGTATGGGGATTCGTGACTCCACCTGTGGTACTTGGTCAGGGTGACCAGCGCTGCTATGCAGATCCACTGAAGGGTTAATATTGTGCAGCTAGATGTTAGGCCTCCCACAGGTGACGCTGAGTCCTTCAGGGCAGATAGATGTTTAGGGATGCAGGACAGACGGGGACCCGGAAGTTAGGGGTAATAAGGTAGACACACACACAAGTCACTTTGGTACCTTTACTGAAGATGTTGCAGGCACTCCCCGGAGCACTGTAGGGTGAAGGGTGCACATCCAGATTCCTCCACTGAGTAGGTGTGTGGCCTTCTGTTCCTTGCCTTTTTATGATAAAGTCCTGGCCTGCTTGTAGCTGGGCCTAACTTGGTCTCCGTCCTGCACCTGGCTGACCTTGTGATTGGACCTTCCCTTGAAGTACACAGTCCCTGCTTGCAGGTACCTACTTGCCGGACTCCGTCCTTCTGGCCCGGTTACGTATCAGCTCTGTGGTACTCCTGGGACTTGCAGTCCTCCAGGACCTCCTGTGTTCTCCTAATGGGTCGTGGAGATCCCTATAGGCTCGGACCCCGGCGTCCGGTAAATACTTGTTGAGGTGAGCTATAACGGCTCCTCTGCCTCATTCACTTCTCTTTCCACTCGCCTTCGGACCCTCTCACGATCCCACACTGGCAGTTGGTGGGCTGCCTCTTCGCCGCTCTCTAAGCATCGGCACGCTTTCTCACTGAGCTGTACTCACTCGTTTCAGCTCTGACTAGACTGGAGTGGTTTTGGTTCCACTTTACTAGCCTCCACTCTATTGAACTGAACTGCTCCGCAGTCTTTCTAATCTCAGCTCTGCACTTCACCTTACTGCAGACTGCAGCCTTAAGACTGACTGAGCTCACTTTCCTGGCTTCACCCTCCTTTTATATGTCTATACAGCTCCCTCTGGTGGTCTTAGGGATGGGTGAAGGTGTGTGAATGTATATAGTGACCTCTAGTGGTGAATTCCTTCTGCGCACCCATTCTGGGAGATATGAATCCAGTCACAGCTGGGCTCCACATTCCCCCCTAGTAGAACTCAGCACTCTGGGCTGAAATACAAAACAGATAACAATAAAACATTGTATAATTTAACTCTTCCCTTACGGGAGGTGAGGATCTTAAACTGTTGCATAACAGGTGAATGAATAACTATATACATAAGTAAAACAATGAGGAAATGAGCAACCGTAAAAGTCCCAGTCTCTTGGAAAAAAGGCTGCTTAAAGGGTAGAGGGAACAAGTAAAAATAATGTCCATTCCTCTTGTTTCAGTATCAAAAAGGAAAACAGATTAATAAATAACGGCATGTTAAGGCATAATGTAAGCAACAATATATACATTTATGTACAATGACTCTAGACAATTATTTACATTAATAGGTCTTACTCTCTGTATCTAACAGGTAATTGTCCCTGTGTTATGCGTACTGACCTACGTGGTGTAGTGATAGGTGAGGTGTCAGTTAACCTGTCTGTCCTGAGTGCAGGTAGGTTGTAGTACTGCCTTAACCTCTCTAGGGATCTGGCAAGTATACTTTCAGCTGGGTGAACAGGTTCTGTCTCATCAGGGGATCCTTCTTCCTGAGATTCAGCTTCTTGAGAATCTGCTTCTTGGGATTCTACTTCTTGGGGTTCTGCTGGAGCAGGTTCCTCTGGAACTGACTCTACTGCAACAACCGGCTCAACTGGATGTAGAGGTCCTCCTTGTGGTTGATAGAATTGGAGTACGGGAATGATTACAGCTTCTCCAATGCGGGGCCAATCCGCGGGAAATCTCCTAAGTCTGTATGTATGACTGCTTCATCACGCTCTTCTTCGTTGACAACAGGTTCTTCCTCTTGAAGCTTTAACAGATCCGGACACAACTTTAGGTGATCTCTGGATACAGTTGTAGTCGTTCTTCCTCCATCTTTACTAATTATACACGTTTTCTTTTTGTCAAACCTTGAATTCTGTACAACGTAGGGCTCTCTTTCCCATTGATCGTCTAGTTTGTGCATCCTCCTCTTTCTTTTCAGCACGACTTCACCAGGTGCGAAAGGTTCGGCTGGCGCACTTTTGTTGTAGTGATCCTCTTGTTTATCCCTCACTCTATTGAGACTATCTTCAACGCAGGCCTGTACTTTTCTGTACTGTTCCTGTCTGTTTGTGTCCCAATCTTCATTAGTCACATCTGCTTCTGGTTCTACAACACCAAGCTCCAGATCCATGGGCAGCTTTCCTGGTCTTGCCCGCATGAGGTAAGCTGGGGTGCAATTGGTGGAACTCACAGGTATGTGATTATACAGATCTACCAGATCAGGTAGTAAGTCTGGCCACCGATTTCTCTCCTCGAGTGGTACAGTCTTCAGCAGGTCAATGACGATGTGATTCATCTTTTCACAGAGACCATTGGTTTGGGGGTGGTACGGGGTGGTTCTTATCTTCTTACATCCGTACAAGTGACAGAACTCTTTGAACAATTCGGCCTCAAAGGCTGGGCCTTGGTCAGTTAGGACCTGCTCAGGATATCCATGTGGTCTGCAGAAATACGCTTGGAACGTCTTTGCTGCTGTCTCTGCCGTCAGATCTTTGACAGGGGCGACCACCAGGAACCTGGAGTAGTGATCCACCATGGTCAGGGCATAGAAGTATCCTGACCGGCTGGGTGACAACTTGACATGGTCCAGGGCCACCATCTCCAAGGGACGAGTCGTCTTGATGGGTTGCAGGGGTGCCTTCTGACAGCTGTAGTCTTTTCTTCTGAGGCCACAGGGTCCACAGTTCTGACACCACCTCTCAATGGAGCTGCGCATTCCCACCCAGTAGAAACAACACTTCAACAGGGTCTCCAGCTTCTTCCAGCCAAAATGCCCCGCTTGATCGTGGTAGGCTTCCAATACCATCTGGATGCCTGCTCTGGGGACTACTATCTGCCATACCATCTCATAGGTCTTTGGATTGACGTACCTCCGGCACAGCTTCTCACGGTAGATAAACAGCCGGCTTCTCTCATTCCACAGCTGCTTTGCTTGCGGAGACGCATCCTTCTCCAAGGAGGAACCTTCCTGAGTTATCAGCTCCTTGATACAGCTGACAACTGGATCACTGTCCTGAGTCTCCTTCCAGCTGTGGTGAGATAAAGGATTTAACGTCTTACCACGCGGCCTCCTGCAGGCTTGTTGCTCGTGGATCATCCCATTCCTGTGAAAGGCAGGTAGTTCAATCTCTTCCAGATCATCCACTTCTTCTTCTGTGTCCGATTCATGAGGCATCCTGGATAGGGCATCAGCGTTGGCATTCTTGCAGCCCGCTCGGTACTTGATTGTGAATTGGTAGTTTGACAGCCGAGCCATCCAGCGTTGTTCCATGGCTCCCAGCTTAGCTGTTTCAAGATGCCTCAAGGGGTTATTATCAGTGTAGGCAGTGAACTTGCTGGAGGCTAGGTAGTGCTTAAACCTCTCCGTGATGGCCCAGACCAGTGCCAGGAACTCCAACTTAAAGCTGCTATAGTTATCTGGGTTCCTCTCGGTCGGGCGGAGCTTCCTGCTTGCATAGGCGATGACTTTCTCCAGGCCATTTTGCTTCTGACTGAGGACAGCTCCCAATCCTTCATTGCTGGCATCATTATATAGCAGGAACGGCTGGCTGTAGTCAGGATAGGCTAGGATCCCATCACCTGTCAGGATCTCCTTCATTTCCTTGAATGCCTCAGCTTGTTCTTTACCCCAGTGGAATGGAGAATTTCTGCTCTTGAGGGACTGTCCCACCAGGAGGTCTTGCAGAGGCGCTGATTTCTTAGTGTAGTCCTTTACAAACCTCCGGTAGTATCCTGTCAGTCCCAGGAACTGTCGCACCTCTTTGAGGTTCTTCGGCTCCGGCCATTTCTGGATGGCGGTGAGCTTTTCGTGGTCTGGCGCTACTCCTGAGCTGACAATATGTCCCAGATACTGTACCTTTTGTTTGAGCAGGTGGCACTTTGAAGGCTTCAGTTTCATCCCATACTTGGACAGTGACTCGAATACCTCCGCCAGGTGCTTCAAGTGATCTTCATACATCTTGGAGTACACAATTACGTCGTCCACGTACAGTAACACAGTCTCGAAGTTGAGATGTCCCAGGCAGCTCTCCATCACTCTCTGGAACATTCCAGTCCAAACAGCATTCTGTCGAACTCACAGAGTCCCATCGGGGTGGTGAAAGCAGTCTTCTCCCGATGCTCCTCAGCCACAGCCACTTGCCAGTACCCACTAGAGAGGTAAAGGGTGGAAAAGTAATTAGTAGTCTTTAAGGCAGCTAAGGATTCCTCAATGCGTGGTAAAGGGTATGCATCTTTATGTGTAATGCGATTTACTTGTCTGTAATCTACACACATTCTCATGCTTCCATCCTTTTTCCTGACTAGGACTAGAGGTGCTGCCCAGGCACTACAGCTATCCCTTATCACTCCTGCTTCCTTCATGTAACGCAACATCTCCTTGGCTTTCTGGTAGTGTGCTGAGGTATAGGCCTATACCGTTCTTTAATGGGAGGATGGCTGCCTGTGGGGATGTGATGTTGGACCCCTTTTATCTTCCCAAAGTCAGGTGGGTGTTTGCTGAATACCTGTGCGTACTCCTGAACTACTCGATGTACTCCCTGTTTCTGGTGGGCTGGAGTGGTATCCGTCCCGACATGGAGCTGCTGACACCAATCTTCCACCTGGGTTGCCGGGCCGTTATCCTCCTCCGATTGTAGGGAGGTTAAGGGCTCCATCGGGTGAATGGAGTTATTATCCACAGCATGTAACTAAGCAACAGTGGCATAACGTGGTAATTTGACTTCATCCTCTCCCCAGTTGAGAAGACGCACTGGCACCCTCCCATTATGTACCTCCACTACCCCTCTGGCAGTCAAGAGTGTAGGTCTGTGTTCTGAACAATGGGGCTCTACTACTGCTTGGTAGTTCTGTCCTCTCAGACCTATTGCTGCTCTACACCAAATATGCATTTCACTCATTGGGGGTATCACAATGGGGTTCGGGTCTGTTACCCGTACATTACCAATCTCACCACCGGTCAGTTTCACTTGCTGCTGGCACATCAGGGCCCGGATCTCCTTCTGGATCACTCCCTTTTGCCTTGGTCTGGCAACATTGGCGAGCTGTTGGAGTAAAAATACAACCTCCTCCAAACAGTTACTAATAATGTTAGTGCCTAAAGCCACATTCAACCCATTTTCCTCATTAACAGTCTTCACTACAAGAAGTCCCTGATCCTTTAGCTTCATTCGCCCCACTTTTACGTCTACGTTTTTAGCCCCCAGTAAGTCAAGAGGGAGGCCGTTTGAGGCGTATACAGCAAAGTCAGGGTTTGGGGGTTGGAGACGGTCCATGGACCAGTATCTATTGTAAAGAACATCAGGTATGATGGTTACCTGAGATCCGGTGTCCAGCAGGGCAGGGATTGCGATCCCGTCCAGTATGATGGACAGGTATGGTCTTCCTCCCACAAACCTGCGGTTCCAGTCTGAGGGGCCTGAAGAGTCTATTCCTGGGTGTTGGCCCTCGGACCCAGGATTTGCTCGTTTAAAGGACACCGACGTGCTGGGTGACCTTCTCTGTGGCAGCGGTAGCAGACGATCTCTTGACGAGGATGATGCTGGTCGCGGGTCCTGCCCGGGGGTGGCGTTGTTCTCCTCCGGTGGGGCAACATCCTCCTTCTCCTTCGGTTCATCCAGGGGACATCCTCTGGGCAGTCAGCTAGCAGGATCTTTCCTTCTTCCTCCGTCGGCAGTTGCAGGGCACTCATTACAGTGGCCAGGTTTTTGGTCAGCTGGCACACTTCTGAGCGCAGACAGTCCAGCTCAGCCAGGGGCGCCACCTGCATTTTGGCTTCAGCAACCAGCGGGGAGAAGGTGGATGCTGCGGGCATTAGAGTGGTCTCCCCGGGTGACGCTGGGTTGCCATCTCGGGTGTTTCCAGGGGTCGCAGTCTTTTTATAGCCATATCCTTAAGGGCATCAAAGGTAGCGTCAGGATGATCCAAGGACCACCAATGCACAGTCCTACTTTCAGCTTGGGACCTCAGTCCCCATACGAATTGTTCTTTTAACATTTTATTCTCTTTGGCGACATTCATAGGGTTAACCTGTTTGAGTGCACGCAGGGCCCCTTGTAGTCGGCAGGCGTAGTCCCTAATGCTATCATCTGGTTTCTGGGAACATTGGTAGAACCTCATCCAGAGGTCTGTTTCAGTGCGGTCCTCAAAGAGAGTCTGTAGCTTTAAGAAAATTGCAAGCACTGACTCCTGGACTGCAGCTGACCAAGTCTCTACTTCTCTCTCTGCAGCACTAGTCAATTGTCCCACTACCACTGCAGCTCTCTGTTTTTCTGACATAGGGTACAGGTCCATTATACTGCATATTTTGCGCTTGAACCCTGGCAGGGTATCTGGCTTGCCGCTGTACTGAGGGAGCCACTTTGCTCCAGGCATGTATGGCAGCGTCAGCGGTACTATCGGGGCCACAGGCCCAGGTGTGGGGCCAGCATTTCCAGCCTGTGCGGCAGCGCCGGTGGGTAAGTCATTGGGGCTGTCGGCCTGGGCCGCGCTGTCGGCTTGCTGCTGCGACATGTCTGCGCCCCCTAGTTAAACGTGGCCTACCTTCTCCTGTAGGCCGCAGCTCCGCAGGGCACAGTTGCTACAAGGACCTGCGTCGCCGGCGCTCTGATGTCAGAGCGTTCGCTGAAACTCTCCCCAGGACCTACCGCAGCGTCAGTGTTGGGGCGTGTCCAAGACTCAGCGTGCTTTTGAAGGTACGCCCACTAGTTTTTCGCGCCGTGGCGCTGTAAATGGCGGGCAAATGGCGGGAAATCTTCACCACTATATGCGACAGTCTTTTAGTGAGGCACACAGTACCCGGTGGCAACGGGCACATATTACTCCATTGCTGCAGGGCACGAAATCCTGTTCGTGATGCCAGAGAATGAGCCGCCCGCCAAAGCCTTGGGAACTCGGCACCGAGCCTGTTGATTTCTATGGGGAATGTCACGGTAGCTGCTGCTCGGTCCATGGCCCTGTGCGCTCACTGATAAAGGGGATATTTACAGGGGAGTTGAATATTGGTATGGGGATTCGTGACGCCACCTGTGGTACCTGGACAAGGTGACCAGCGCTGCTATGCAGATCCACTGAAGGGTTAATATTGTGCAGCTAGATGTTAGGCCTCCCACAGGTGAGGCTGAGTCCTTCAGGGCAGATAGATGTGTAGGGATGCAGGACAGACGGGGACCCGGCAGTTAGTGTTATGTTCTGCTACAAGCACTAAGGAAAGAAAGGGATATCTGTCCCTACAATAGAACTAAGCTCAATCCCTACGATGTAACGGGAACCTGATCCTGCGATCAGACCCGCTAAAGTCCTCAGCTAGTCTGAACGAAGACCTATAGATGCAAGGAAGGGATCACTACAAGCACTAGGGACTGGGAGAAAAGATGGACACCTCCTAACAGAAGTTGTAGCAGTAAAAGGAAAACAAAACAACATAGAACATAGCGGTCTGAAGACCAAGCAAAACTATTTGAGTAAGGTAACAAAGCACCCGGCTAGCTTAAGAGTAGAAATTACAATGAAGTCCAGCAAAGCCAGAAGGGCGGAGTAGGACTAAATAGGCCACAAATGTCATGTGACCAGCAAGATAGAAAAAACCTAACAGGAGAGTTCTAACAGTACCCCCCCTTCTAAGAGGATCCTCCGGATCCCCTAGGAACAGGCTTACCCGGAAGCCTCCTGTGAAATGCTCTGACAAGTCTGGACGCAGAAACATCATCCGCCCTCACCTATGAGTTATCCTCGGGTCCAAAACCCTTCCAAGCGACGAGATACTGCAAACTCCCTCTATACCGTCTAGAATTTAGGATGCGGGAAATTTCATATTCCCTGTCCTCCACCACCGGGGGAACAGTGGCAGAGGCGTCTCCATCCGACACATCAGCTCTTTTCAACAGAGAAACATGAAACACCGGATTAATCTTCCAGGAGGTAGGAACCTCCAACCTAACAGCCGATTGGTTAACAACCTGAAGCACCTTAAAGGGCCCTACAAACTTGGGACCCAATTTTTTAGAAGGAATCCTCAACCTCAGATTCTTAGAGGATAACCAAACTATGTCACCAATAGCAAACAAAACCTCTTGCCGTTTCCTATCAAAGTACCTTTTAGATTTTCTGTTAGCCTCCTGAAGATTACCACGCAAATACGTCCAAACTCTCTCCAAATCACCAGAAAAATTCTCCTCATCAGGCACGGCCGATACCAATTTGGAGAATGACCCAAACGATGGATGTCTCCCTGTACAACAAAAAAAGGCGAACAACCAGCAGAAGAGGATGTATGGATGTTAAGAGCGAATTCAGCAAGTGGCAGAAACTCAGACCACCCCTCTTGATTGTCTGCCACAAAACAACGCAAGAACTGCTCAACATCCTGATTTTTCCTTTCTGTCTGGCCATTAGACTCAGGATGATATCCAGATGAAAACGACAAATGAACTCCCAACCTGTCACAAAAGGCGCGCCAAAAACGAGCCACGAACTGAGGTCCCCTATCAGAAACAATGTCAGTAGGAACGCCATGTAGTCTGACAATCTCCTTGACAAAGGCCTTAGCGAGAGTATTAGTGCAGGGCAGTTTGATGAAAGGAACTAAGTGACACATCTTGCTAAAACGGTCCACGGCCACCCAAATGACAGTGAAACCCTCAGAGGGGGGAAGGTCAGTAATAAAGTCCATAGCCAAATGTGTCCAAGGAGCACTAGGAACCTCCAGAGGGCAAAGCAACCCCGCAGCAGGAGTATGTAAAGACTTAGATCTAGCACACACAGTGCATTGACGCACCCACTTAATGACATCCTTCTGCCATCCAGGCCACCAAAGACTGTGACCCACAAGTCTCTTGGTCTCAGAGATTCCAGGATGACCTGCCAACTGAGACTCATGACACTCAACAAACAAATCTCTCCTAAAGTTCCCAGGCTCAAACAACCTCCCATGGGGAGTGTTAGATGGGGCATTCTCCTGTGCTTTAAGAATCTCATCTTCCAACACAGAGTCCAAAGCAGCAATCACAACCCCTTCTTGTAAAATTTTCTCCTCCTCCTCAACACCAACCATGGGAGAAAAGCTGCGAGACAAAGCATCGGCTTTCACATTCTTATTACCTGGGATGTAAGTAACGGAAAAATTAAACCGCGAGAAAAACAGTGCCCACCTAGCCTGACGGGCATTCAAGCGTTTGGCAGCATCAAGATAGATCAGATTTTTATGATCAGTGAAAACCTGAACGGGAAATTCAGCACCTTCCAAGAGATGCCGCCAGTGTTCAAATGCGAGTTTAATGGCCAACAATTCCCGATTACCAATATCATAATTCAGTTCAGTCTCAGAAAATTTTTTTGAAAAAAATGTACAAGGATGTACTCCATCCGTGTTTTCCTGAGACAACACCGCGCCGACCCCCACAGAAGAAGCATCAACCTCAACCAAAAACGGTTTAGTCACATCAGGCTGCATAAGGATGGGAGCAGAGCTGAACCTCTCCTTCAAAAACACAAAAGCTTCAATGGCCTCTGTAGTCCACTGAACCGCATTAGCACCTTTCCTGGTGAGATCGGTCAGTGGTTTGACAATAATAGACAATTTTTTAATGAATTTTCTATAATAATTGGCGAAACTCAAAAACCTCTGTAATGATTTCAAACCAATAGGCCTAGGCCATTCCTGCACAGCTTGAACTTTCACCGGGTCCATCTCAAAACCTTTGCTGGAGATAATGTAGCCCAAAAAACTAATTCTCTGTACAGCGAACTCACATTTCTCCAGCTTAGCAAAAAGCGAATTGTCACTCAATAACTGTAATACCTCACGAACGCTCCGCCAATGAGACTCCAGATCCGGCGAATAAATCAAAATGTCATCCAAATACACAACCACATTTTTGCCGATCAAAGGTCTAAGGATGTCATTAATAAGATTCTGAAAAAATGCAGGAGCATTGGTAAGGCCAAAAGGCATAACCAGATTCTCAAAATGACCCACAGTGTAATACTATTGTAGGAACTCGAGGATTCTGATAGCGTGGGGCAATGAACAATCAGAGACGGGTTTCTTTGAATGCAAATAATGTATTTTTGAAACAGCAAAACACCCAAAAACAATATTCAAACAACCCGTAGTGACATGCAATGAGTCCATATATATATATACACAAGTCCAGTTATATGAATCCGGATATATAAGTCTTTGAACCTCTATAGCGAGGGTGGTAAAGTTCTTACGACGGAGTCCTCACACAAATGTGACCACAAGGTAAGTCTGATGCACAGATAACGTGGCTGGATTTACACACTGCTGGTGTGTGAAGAGTCAGATCCAGGTATGAAGAAAACACAGGGAAGTCCAGGAACAAGTTAATCTCAGTTGTGGCTTAATTCAGTGAAGTCCAACAACAAGTTCATATGTCAGTAAGGTTCCAGTAACAGTTCCAACAGCTCTCACCAGAGGTAATGCACAAAGGGTTAAACAGCAACAGTTCAGAAACACAGTTCTTATCAGATGGAGTGAACCAAGGGTTAAATTCCCAAGTCAACAGTTTAGTGATAACACAGTACTTTGTGCAACTTACATATGCAGAGAATGTCCAGAGCCATGGGTAGAAACTGCTGTGGCTGAGAAACACCTGAAGATAAGGTTATGCACTTTCCTGGTAAACACACAAAAGATCTGTGAGGAACAAAGCAGCTGGGTTGCAGGGAAACGGAAGCAGAATATTCCAGCAGTGAAGCCAACACCTGAGCCAGGCTTTAAACAAACGAACAGGAAGTAGGGCACACAAAACAGCAAACTCCATTTTAACAAAGGGCAAAATCATTGACAAAGTTACCTAGAAAACCTGGAATACTGACATTACTCCCCCCCTAAAGACGGCCTCCGGACGGTCCTGGACCAGGCCTGTCCGGGTATCTCCGATGAAACTGAGCAATCTTCAGAGGCGCATTGATGTTACTTACTGGTTCCCAAGAATCATTTTCAGGAGAGTAACCTTGCCATCTAACTAGATACTGAAGCCGGTTTCTATGAAGTCTCGAATTAACAATATCCTGTACCACGAATTGTTCTTCGCCATCAACCAACACTGGTGGAGGGGGAGGTACGATACGTCCCTGAAACGTGTTAGGAGAGACTGGTTTTAATAAGGAAACATGAAATACTGGTGTGTACCTTTAAAGTCCGTGGTAGCTTCAACCGACAGGCAACAGAGCTCACAATCCCAGTGATCTTGAATGGACCGATGAATTTCTGTCCCAGTTTCTGCGAAGGAACACCCAATTTTAGATTCTTGGTGGACAACCAAACTGAGTCTCCTACCTTATACATAGGTGCTGGTTTCCGGAATCTATCGGCCGACTTCTTGTAACGCTCCTGTGCTGTGGTCAGGGAGTCCTTCAAAACTTCAAGATTACGTTGCAACGCCGTCACTCTGTCTTCAACCGCTGGTACCGAAATCGTAACCGGAGACCTAGGCAAAATACTTGGATGATAACCCAGGTTGGCAAAAAAAGGCGTTACCTTCGTGGAACTGCTTTGGGAGTTGTTGTACGAAAATTCCGCTAGAGGAAGTAGCTTCAGCCAATCGTCCTGCAAATGACTGACGTAACAGCGTAGATATTGCTCCAAGGTTTGATTTGTCCGTTCGGTCTGCCCGTTGGTCTGAGGATGGTATGCAGAAGACAAGCAAACATTAATGTGGAGCGCAGAACAAAATCCTTTCCAAAATCTAGAGGTAAATTGTATTCCTCGGTCAGAAATGATGTCAAAAAAAAAAAAAAAAAAAAAAAAAAAAAAAAAAAAAAAAAAAAAAAAAAAAAAAAAAAAAAAAAAAAAAAAAAAAAAAAAAAAAAAAAAAAAAAAAAAAAAAAAAAAAAAAAAAAAAAAAAAAAAAAAAAAAAAAAAAAAAAAAAAAAAAAAAAAAAAAAAAAAAAAAAAAAAAAAAAAAAAAAAAAAAAAAAAAAAAAAAAAAAAAAAAAAAAAAAAAAAAAAAAAAAAAAAAAAAAAAAAAAAAAAAAAAAAAAAAAAAAAAAAAAAAAAAAAAAAAAAAAAAAAAAAAAAAAAAAAAAAAAAAAAAAAAAAAAAAAAAAAAAAAAAAAAAAAAAAAAAAAAAAAAAAAAAAAAAAAAAAAAAAAAAAAAAAAAAAAAAAAAAAAAAAAAAAAAAAAAAAAAAAAAAAAAAAAAAAAAAAAAAAAAAAAAAAAAAAAAAAAAAAAAAAAAAAAAAAAAAAAAAAAAAAAAAAAAAAAAAAAAAAAAAAAAAAAAAAAAAAAAAAAAAAAAAAAAAAAAAAAAAAAAAAAAAAAAAAAAAAAAAAAAAAAAAAAAAAAAAAAAAAAAAAAAAAAAAAAAAAAAAAAAAAAAAAAAAAAAAAAAAAAAAAAAAAAAAAAAAAAAAAAAAAAAAAAAAAAAAAAAAAAAAAAAAAAAAAAAAAAAAAAAAAAAAAAAAAAAAAAAAAAAAAAAAAAAAAAAAAAAAAAAAAAAAAAAAAAAAAAAAAAAAAAAAAAAAAAAAAAAAAAAAAAAAAAAAAAAAAAAAAAAAAAAAAAAAAAAAAAAAAAAAAAAAAAAAAAAAAAAAAAAAAAAAAAAAAAAAAAAAAAAAAAAAAAAAAAAAAAAAAAAAAAAAAAAAAAAAAAAAAAAAAAAAAAAAAAAAAAAAAAAAAAAAAAAAAAAAAAAAAAAAAAAAAAAAAAAAAAAAAAAAAAAAAAAAAAAAAAAAAAAAAAAAAAAAAAAAAAAAAAAAAAAAAAAAAAAAAAAAAAAAAAAAAAAAAAAAAAAAAAAAAAAAAAAAAAAAAAAAAAAAAAAAAAAAAAAAAAAAAAAAAAAAAAAAAAAAAAAAAAAAAAAAAAAAAAAAAAAAAAAAAAAAAAAAAAAAAAAAAAAAAAAAAAAAAAAAAAAAAAAAAAAAAAAAAAAAAAAAAAAAAAAAAAAAAAAAAAAAAAAAAAAAAAAAAAAAAAAAAAAAAAAAAAAAAAAAAAAAAAAAAAAAAAAAAAAAAAAAAAAAAAAAAAAAAAAAAAAAAAAAAAAAAAAAAAATTTTTTTTTTTTTTTTTTTTTTTTTTTTTTTTTTTTTTTTTTTTTTTTTTTTTTTTTTTTTTTTTTTTTTTTTTTTTTTTTTTTTTTTTTTTTTTTTTTTTTTTTTTTTTTTTTTTTTTTTTTTTTTTTTTTTTTTTTTTTTTTTTTTTTTTTTTTTTTTTTTTTTTTTTTTTTTTTTTTTTTTTTTTTTTTTTTTTTTTTTTTTTTTTTTTTTTTTTTTTTTTTTTTTTTTTTTTTTTTTTTTTTTTTTTTTTTTTTTTTTTTTTTTTTTTTTTTTTTTTTTTTTTTTTTTTTTTTTTTTTTTTTTTTTTTTTTTTTTTTTTTTTTTTTTTTTTTTTTTTTTTTTTTTTTTTTTTTTTTTTTTTTTTTTTTTTTTTTTTTTTTTTTTTTTTTTTTTTTTTTTTTTTTTTTTTTTTTTTTTTTTTTTTTTTTTTTTTTTTTTTTTTTTTTTTTTTTTTTTTTTTTTTTTTTTTTTTTTTTTTTTTTTTTTTTTTTTTTTTTTTTTTTTTTTTTTTTTTTTTTTTTTTTTTTTTTTTTTTTTTTTTTTTTTTTTTTTTTTTTTTTTTTTTTTTTTTTTTTTTTTTTTTTTTTTTTTTTTTTTTTTTTTTTTTTTTTTTTTTTTTTTTTTTTTTTTTTTTTTTTTTTTTTTTTTTTTTTTTTTTTTTTTTTTTTTTTTTTTTTTTTTTTTTTTTTTTTTTTTTTTTTTTTTTTTTTTTTTTTTTTTTTTTTTTTTTTTTTTTTTTTTTTTTTTTTTTTTTTTTTTTTTTTTTTTTTTTTTTTTTTTTTTTTTTTTTTTTTTTTTTTTTTTTTTTTTTTTTTTTTTTTTTTTTTTTTTTTTTTTTTTTTTTTTTTTTTTTTTTTTTTTTTTTTTTTTTTTTTTTTTTTTTTTTTTTTTTTTTTTTTTTTTTTTTTTTTTTTTTTTTTTTTTTTTTTTTTTTTTTTTTTTTTTTTTTTTTTTTTTTTTTTTTTTTTTTTTTTTTTTTTTTTTTTTTTTTTTTTTTTTTTTTTTTTTTTTTTTTTTTTTTTTTTTTTTTTTTTTTTTTTTTTTTTTTTTTTTTTTTTTTTTTTTTTTTTTTTTTTTTTTTTTTTTTTTTTTTTTTTTTTTTTTTTTTTTTTTTTTTTTTTTTTTTTTTTTTTTTTTTTTTTTTTTTTTTTTTTTTTTTTTTTTTTTTTTTTTTTTTTTTTTTTTTTTTTTTTTTTTTTTTTTTTTTTTTTTTTTTTTTTTTTTTTTTTTTTTTTTTTTTTTTTTTTTTTTTTTTTTTTTTTTTTTTTTTTTTTTTTTTTTTTTTTTTTTTTTTTTTTTTTTTTTTTTTTTTTTTTTTTTTTTTTTTTTTTTTTTTTTTTTTTTTTTTTTTTTTTTTTTTTTTTTTTTTTTTTTTTTTTTTTTTTTTTTTTTTTTTTTTTTTTTTTTTTTTTTTTTTTTTTTTTTTTTTTTTTTTTTTTTTTTTTTTTTTTTTTTTTTTTTTTTTTTTTTTTTTTTTTTTTTTTTTTTTTTTTTTTTTTTTTTTTTTTTTTTTTTTTTTTTTTTTTTTTTTTTTTTTTTTTTTTTTTTTTTTTTTTTTTTTTTTTTTTTTTTTTTTCAAAAAGTTTGCCAGCAAAGTCTTATGACATAATACCTATGATTGTGGGGCAATTTGTGTCGGGTACCTGTTCCCGGATAGAGGTGGACCCCGGGTCTAGCTGACCTGAATGGGGGCCATAGTCCTTTACCTGGAGGTATTTATGGTACAGGGTCCCCCCGCCACGTAACCCGTCCCTGTAGTCCTGACCACTGTAATCTAGCCCGAAAGGACCCATTCCACCAAGGGGAAAGGGGAGGTCACAGCTTTCACACATTAAAAAAACGAGACAGACAAGGGTAAAGAAAACACGCCTTGCTACAACCTTTCCCCTCAGAGGAAACAAAAAGGTTAAAGGGATAACAATAAGCGAGGAAGGAAAAAACCACAACAGGCACTCTTAGCTTAAATCTTTCAAAAACATCCGCTTCTGGTCTGAATGAGTGCTTTCACCGGGAACTTCCCAGCAGACAGCGGTTTGAAGGAAGCTAAAAACAAAAATTCAATCGCAGCTGGGGAGGTGGTCACCAGCACCGGAGAGAAAGAATTAACTCCCCCAGTGCCGAAAAACACCCAGCACCAGAAACTCAGCTGTGCGAAGTCAGGGTGTGCAATCGCGACGATCTCCGCCCCGACACACCCGTGACAGTACCCCCCCTTCTACGAGGGGCCTCTGGACCCTCAGGGCCTGGTCTATCTGGGTGAGTAGTGTGGAAGGCCCGAACCAAACGGTCTGTGTTAATATCCGACGCAGAAACCCACATCCTCTCCTCAGGACCATACCCCCTCCAATGAACAAGGTACTGAAGGGACCGGCGATTCAGACGTGAGTCAATGATCTTCGATACCTGAAACTCCAAATTACCATTGACCACCACTGGAGGAGGAGGTAGAGGTGACGGTATAACTGGTGCCACGTACCTCTTAAGCAACGATTTGTGGAACACATTGTGGATTTTAAATGTAGGAGGGAGGTCAAGACGGAAAGCCACCGGATTAACTATTGAACTGATCCTGTATGGCCCGATGAATCTGGGACCGAGTTTCCAGGAGGGAACCTTAAGTTTTATATTCTTGGTAGACAACCATACCAGATCGTTCACACTTAGGTCCGGACCAGACACTCTCCTCCTATCAGCCATACGTTTGTATCGGTTTTCCATAGTGCTCAGATTATTAAGCACTCCTCTCCACACTGAAGCAAGTGACGACGAAAATCGTTCCTCCTCAGGAACCCCAGAAGAGCCCCCCCTTTGAAAGTACAAAACTGGGGGTGAAAACCATATGCCCCAAAAACCGGGGACTTACCAGTGGACTCGCTCCGCCTATTGTTAAGAGCGAACTCTGCCAGAGGAAAGAAAGAAGACCAGTCCTCTTGGTTCTCTGAGACAAAACACCGGAGATATGTCTCTAAGCTCTGATTCAGACGCTCTGTCTGACCATTGGTCTGCGGATGAAAAGCCGAAGAAAATGACAACTGCATCCCCCGACGAGAACAAAATGCCTTCCAGAATTTGGACACAAACTGAGAACCCCGATCCGACACCACATCGGAAGGCAACCCGTGAAGTCTCACAATCTCCCCAATGAACACCTGCGCCAGAGTTTTAGCATTAGGAAGAGCAGGAAGAGCAATAAAATGTGCCATTTTGCTGAACCTGTCAACTACAACTAGTATGACAGTTTTACCTGAAGACGGAGGGAGGTCCGTAATGAAGTCCATAGACAGATGGGTCCATGGACGCTCCGGGATTTTCAACGGTAAAAGGGCCCCAGACGGACGGGTATGTGGAGTCTTAGACCGCGCACATACCCCACAGGACGCGACAAAAGTTACCACCTCTTTATTTAAGTTAGGCCACCAAAACCGGCGAGAAACGAGATCTACAGTTGCTTTACTCCCTGGGTGTCCTGCCAAAGCAGAATTATGATGTGCGTCGATAACCTTTTGTCTTAACTGATCTGGAACAAACAGTTTCCCTGGAGGTCCTACAGGGGCGTCCCCCTGAGCCTCCAATACCTCCTCCTCAAGCTCAGAGCATACAGCCGACACCACAACTCCCTCCTGAAGAATAGGAACCGGGTCATCCGTCTTCCCGGCCCCCGGGGAAACTACGAGATAAAGCATCAGCCTTTACATTTTTTGACCCAGGATGATATGTGACGACAAAATTAAACCTGGTAAAAAACAAGGACCATCTAGCTTGTCTGGAATTCAGACGTTTAGCAGACTCTAAATACAGCAGGTTCTTGTGATCAGTAATGACGGTGACCGGGTGGACTGCCCCCTCCAAAAAGTGACGCCACTCTTCAAAAGCCAACTTAATGGCCAAGAGTTCCCTATTGCCGACATCATAATTCCTCTCGGCGGACGACAATTTTTTAGAAAAGAAAGCGCACGGATGCCATTTACCAGGGGACGGACCTTGAGATAATACCGCACCCACTCCTACGTCAGATGCGTCTACCTCCACAATGAACGGTTGTGATGCATCAGGTTGGATGAGTATGGGTGCTGAAGCAAAACATTTTTTCAAGGAGGAAAATGCTTGACAAGCTTTGTCAGACCACCTAGAAAAATCCGTCCCTTTTTTTGTCATGTCAGTGAGAGGTTTGACAACAGATGAGAAATTACGAATAAATTTCCGGTAGTAGTTAGCAAACCCCAGGAAACGCTGCAGTGCTTTAAGATCCTCTGGCCGATCCCATTCAAGCACAGCCTTCACTTTCCCAGGGTCCATACAGAAACCGGAGGCTGACACCAAGAATCCTAAAAACTGAAGTTCTTGTATAGCGAATACACACTTCTCCCATTTGGCGTATAGTTTATTATCTCACAAGATCTGCAACACTTGTCTCACATGCTCCTGATGAGACAGAAGATCCGGCGAGTAAATTAAGATGTCATCTAGATAAATGACAACAAACTGTCCCACTAGGTGGCGAAAGATGTCATTAACAAAATGTTGAAACACCGCCGGGGCAGTAGTCAGACCGAAAGGCATGACAAGGTTCTCATAATGTCCCTCCGGAGTGTTAAACGCCGTCTTCCACTCATCCCCCTCCTTTATCCTAATCAGATTATATGCCCCCCTGAGATCCAACTTAGAGAACCATTTGGCGCCCACAATCTGATTGAAGAGATCAGGAATAAGTGGGAGCGGATACGGATCTCGGACCGTAATCCGATTAAGCTCACGGAAATCCAGGCAAGGGCGTAGGCCTCCATCTTTTTTCTTCACAAAGAAGAACCCCGCGGCCACTGGGGAAGATGAAGGTCTAATATGCCCCTTGGCCAGACTTTCCGAAATGTAATCCTTCATAGCTTGCCTCTCAGGACCAGAAAGGTTATATAACTTAGATTTTGGTAACTTAGCATCAGGAAGCAATTTTATAGCACAGTCATATGCGCGATGAGGAGGTAATTCTTGACACCCTTCCTCTGAAAACACATCCTCAAAGTCCTCCAGAAAAGGAGGTAAGGTTCTAGGCACGACCGCACCGATGACCGTGTTCATGCAGTTACTATTGCAAAATTCACCCCACTGGCTTATCTCTCTGGATTGCCAATTAATAACTGGGTTATGTTTAGTTAACCAAGGAAGTCCCAACACAATAGGAGTGGGAAGGCCCTCCAACACATAACAAGACAATAGTTCTTTATGTATTGCCCCCACTCGAAGGTCTATGTTATGCACGGCTTGCACAAAGCTACCTTGACCGAGAGGCCTGGTGTCAATAGAGAATATAGGGATAGGTTTGGCCAATACACTCAGTTGCATACCTTGCACCTGGGCAAACCGAGCGTCCACCAGATTAGCCGCGGCCCCACTATCCAGAAGAACAGAAATCCTCTCAGTTCTCGTACCTACCACCACCTCCGCTGGTACGAGAAACTGAGACGGACTTGGGGACGAAATACATACTCCCAGATTGTCGTCCACCACACAACCTGGGATTAATAGTTTTCCGGCGACTTCTTGCTCAGTACAGTACGGGATGGACACCCCTCAATAAAATGTCCCTCTCTCCCGCAGAAGAAACACCTTCTTGTTTTGCGTCACACCGCCGATCCCCTCCCTCGGAATGATGTACCTCCCAACTGCATAGGTTCCTCGGAACAAACCAGGGGAACCTCAATATTAGGGACTTTAGAAGGAGGTGGAGTCATCACAGGGGGCGGAGTTACCCCACACCTCTCCCGAAGCCGTCTATCAATGCGAATAGCAAGAGCCATAGCGGCCTCCAGTGACGGGGGAGAATCATACTGAGCCAACACATCTTTTAATTTGTCAGATAAACCTTGACAAAACTGGCTCTTAAGAGCCGGGTCATTCCACTGAGTATCCGTGGCCCACCTACGGAACTCTGAAGAAAATTCCTCCGCCGGACGATCTCCCTGCTGTATCCTACGTAACTTCATTTCAGCAAGGGAGACCCGATCCGGGTCATCATATACCAGACCCAGGGCTGTAAAAAATCGGTCCACTGACTGAAGAGCCGGGGAGCCCGGGGGGAGAGAGAACGCCCAGGATTGAGGGTCCCCTTGTAAGAGCGAGATGACAATTCCCACCCTCTGATCCTCACTCCTCGACGACTGCGGCCGCAGCCGAAAATACAATTTACATGCTTCCCGGAAAGTAAAAAACTTGTCCCGCCCACCAGTGAACCTGTCCGGGAGAGCTACTTTAGGTTCAAATCTGGTTTGCTCCCGGGGATACAAAACCTTGGATTTAACGTCCGTCAGCTCCATGGACAAACTCTGCAACTGCTGAGCTAAATGGGCTACTGGATCCATGGTGGCTGGGGAGAATCTTTAGATGGGCCGGTGAAAATGTCACGACGTATAACAGATATATTCAAAGATAGCAACCTATATCTAATGTGACATCATTCTAAATTTCATATAATAGAGAAAATCAACATGTATACATAGTATCTGCCAGCAATGTCTTACCTGACATAATATCCTATGTATTGTGGGTCAATTCTGTGTACGTGTCACGCTGTCTCTGGATAGAGGTGGACCGGGGTCTATGCTGACCCTGAACTGGGGTCCTGACTAGTCCCTTTACCTGGAGGTACTGTTAATGGTACAGAGGTCCAGGCCGCCAGCGTAACCCTGTCTCCTGTAGATCCCTGACCACTGTAATCTAGTCCTGAGAAGGACCCTGATTACCACCACAGGGAATGGGCAGGTCACAGCTTACACACAGTCTAAGACAAACGAGACAGACAAGGGGTAAAGAAAACACAGCCTTGCATACAACACTTCCACTACAGAGGAACACAAAAGGTTAAGGAGATAAACAATAAGCGAGGAGAGGAAAAACCACAACAGGCACTCTTAGCTTAAGTCTTCTCAGAAACGATCCGCTCTGCTGGTCTGAATGAATGCTTTCACCGGCAACTTCTCCAGCAGACCAGCAGGTATATGAAGGAAGCTAATTAACAAAACATCAATCGCAGCTGGGCGAGGCTGGTCAGCCCAGCACCGAGAGAGAAAGAATTAACTCCCTCAGTGCCGAAAAACACCCAGCACCAGAAACTCAGCTGTGCGAAGTCAGGGTGTGCAATCGCGACGATCTCCGCCACGACACACCCGTGAC
>JARQOD010000005.1:23896192-23950763 GCA_033576555.1 Oophaga sylvatica
AGCCTCATTCTGGGTTCAGGTTTGCTATTTAGCTCCCACACATCCTGCTAGCGGTGTGAGCTATACTGCTACCTTCAGCGTGTGAACCTGACTCTGGTAACTCTTGATTATCCCTGCTGTTATCCCTGACTTGCTCCATGTCCGTTGTCTCCCTCTGTCTGCCCTGTTCCCTGAATTTCCCTGTTTGTCGGTTTGATTCTCTGGTTTATGACTTGGCCTGTATTTGGACTCGCTTCTGCTTTCTGTCTTTGTCTTATCTTCTTCTGACCGTTGCTGACCTCCTGGCTTTCTCCTGACCAGTGTATTGCTTATTCCTTTTGTACTGCTGCCTCCGAACGGTTTTGACTCGGCTTGCCTGACCACGCTCCCGCCACTTGGTGGTGCCTGTGCTTCTGCTTCTGCTCTGTAGAGCTACTCTGTGTTCGCAGTCTCACGTCCCTCCATAGCTCCCTCTGGGGGAGGTTGCTCTACACTGCAGTAGCCTGACACATCCTCAATCTGAACCTCCCACTCCCGTTTCCAAGACTTCTTGCATACTGCGCCAATTCTCTGGAATGCACTACCCAAGACAATTCGATTAATCCCAATGCCCTCGGTTTTAAGCGTGGCCTAAATATGCATTTCTTAAGACTGGCCTATCATCTCACATATCTAACTGTTCCCATTTTGCCCTTCCAAAATTTTCTTACAAATCTTGTACCTCGTAATATCTGTTTTACACACAAGCAATTAATAGCACTCTGGACCTGTACTTGTACATAGAATACAAGTACTTTTTACCATTTACCTTTCCTGCCTCCCCTATTTTCTCAGACTGTAAACTTGCGATCAGGACTAGTGTTGAGCATTCCGATACCGCAAGTATCGGGTATCGGCCGATATTCGCGTTATCGGAATTCCGATACTTAATTCCGATACTTTTTCCATATCGTATACCGGAATCGGAAGTTCCCATAATTCTTTGAGAGGCAATGTGATTTTAGTCAGCCAATGAGGAATCCTACGAAGTGTGGGTACATCCTGTAATGCTGCGGTCATCTTAACTAATGGCATGGCTGTGATTGGCTGCTGAAATGATGTCAGAATGCACTATAAAAGGCGCCGCCGCCATTTTAGCGTCACTGTGCTGTGAACTCAGTAAGGGACAGAACGCTACTCTGCTCACTCTGAGGGACAGTTAGATATAGCGATTTTGTGTACTACTGTGCTTGAGGCAGGCTAGTTTACCAACCGCTGTGTAAAGCTTCATTTTGCCAGTGTTGTTTTAACAGCTCTGTGCAAGGTGTGTGTGTGACAGTGCAGGTGACGCTGCAGTTTGCTCTGCATCCACCGCTGTTTGTAGGCATCTGCACGTGTCACTTTTTTTTTTTTTTTTTTATTTTATTTAGTGGAATTGGTGCAGCTCCATTATATTAGAAAAAAATCAAATCTATTAGTGTGACGTGCTTCCATCCGTATACAATACATTGGTTGCAAACACTATAGAAGTACAGAAAGGAGCTTTTCACAGATTGTGGACAGTTGTGTTTCAGTGTTCACTTCAGTCTGTGTTTTTTACTTTTTTGAGTGCAGATCACGCTCCAGTTACTTGTTCAAGCACTGCTGCTTGTACTCTGCTGAGCGTGTCTCAGTGGCTCATCCTTTTCATTTATCTCCAATTGGTTCTGCTACATTCCATTTAAAATAAATCTAATCTATTAGTGTGACGCGCTTCCATCCGTATACAATACATTGGTTGCAAAACCTATAGAAGTACAGAAAGGAGCTTTTCACAGATTGTGGACAGTTGTGTTTCAGTGTTCACTTCAGTCTGTGTTTTTTACTTTTTTGAGTGCAGATCACGCTCCAGTTACTTGTTCAAGCACTGCTGCTTGTACTCTGCTGAGCGTGTCTCAGTGGCTCATCCTTTTCATTTATCTCCAATTGGTTCTGCTACATTCCATTTAAAATAAATCTAATCTATTAGTGTGACGCGCTTCCATCCGTATACAATACATTGGTTGCAAACACTATAGAAGTACAGAAAGGAGCTTTTCACAGATTGTGGACAGTTGTGTTTCAGTGTTCACTTCAGTCTGTGTTTTTTACTTTTTTGAGTGCAGATCACGCTCCAGTTACTTGTTCAAGCACTGCTGCTTGTACTCTGCTGAGCGTGTCTCAGTGGCTCATCCTTTTCATTTATCTCCAATTGGTTCTGCTACATTCCATTTAAAATAAATCTAATCTATTAGTGTGACGCGCTTCCATCCGTATACAATACATTGGTTGCAAACAATATAGAAGTACACAAACGGGCCTTTCACAGCTACTGAACATGGGTTTTTAATTTTTAACTAAAATATGTATTTTTTCAAATGACACAAATATAAGTAATGTTGAAGAGGAATAGTCCTACATCCATTGTTTGCACAATATTACAGGTGTACATCATGTCCCTTAATCAACAATGTATTATTATATTTACTTGTATGCTTTTATTTAAAAGCCAAGAACACAGAAGGATAACCTTCGCACTGCAGCTGTTGTCAAAGTTCAACCCACATTATGCACTTCCAACATTGCAGCATTTGAGGCATGATGTGAGTTGGATTGGTCAAAGTTATGGAGTGAGAAGGTTCACCATCAGTACCCTATAGCATAAGTATGCTTTTGTGTTAGCATTTGTGTTAGACATGTGGATATCTGCCATAATATGTCACAATTATTTAGTTACAGATTTGTTACCAACACTAATCATTGAATGGTTTTAAATTTGACGTTTCACTTGTTTACAGCTTAGAAATAAGGGTGTAGCCTGATATCTATGTGTAGCACTAGCCACTTTAACATGTCATGTTTTTTTAAACATGTGTAGCTAGGTAGCAGTAATTTTTGCCGGACACACAGCAGGGGAACAGCAGGCGTTACTGAACCCCACTATTACTATAGCTTGTGTATTGGTCTGTGGACACGACACTTCTGAGCAGCAACTGGCAGTGTTGTAGCCCAGGGAGTATAGCTCAGGTGGTAGAAAGATGAACATAACAGGAGACATGGAAAACGTTGCCAACCAGTTAGTTAATCTGAAACCGGACAGGCAAATTCAGGCGAGATCCATGCCTAGTTCATTTTCAGAAAAGTAAGCCGTTCTACATTATCGTAGGATAGTCGCATGCAACGGTCTGTTAGTACACCACCTGCAGCAGTAAAGACGCGCTCCGATAATACACTGGCAGCAGATCAAGCCAGCACCTCCAATGCATACTGGCTAAGCTCTGGCCATGTATCCAGCTTAGAGACACAAAACTTGAATGGGGAAGAGCCATCTGAGAGTACACTGAGAGGGCAAGACATGTAGTCTGTAACCATCTTACGGAAATGTTGCCTCCTGCTGACTGGAGCCGTCTCGGATGGTGTAGACATTGGTGGCGCTGCCACAAAACTTCGACACATTTGGAACATACTGTTCTTGCCCTGTGCAGAGGCGCTGCTTGTGCTCCCTCTTGTTGCAGAGCTGTCTCCACTGCCTCGACGCACAGAGCTGCTTTGTAAATCAGTAGCAGCAGCAGTGCTCTCGGCTGGAATGGAGAACATTATGGATTGCACCAGTGTGTCTTGGTACTTCCGCATTTTACGCTCCCGGTTCAACGGTGTGATGAGGCTTTGTAAGTTGTCCCGGTAGCGAGGGTCTAGGAGGGTGTACACCCAATAATCAGACGTGGTGTGAATGTGTTCGATGCGGCGGTCGTTTCTCAGCCACTGCAGCATGAAATCAACCATGTGCTGCAGACTCCCAACTGGCCAAGAAACGTTGTCCCCTGCAAGAGGCGTCATCTCCGCCTGCTGTGCATCACCCCACCCTTGGTCTACATACTGACTAGAGCATTGTCTACCTCCCTCTGGAGCGATGTCTTCCTCCTCCATTGACTCCTCCTCATCCTCCTCACAAAGTCCTTCAAATACATATAAATTTACAAAATTTAAAACTCAAAATTTAAAAACTTTGTATCATAATTCTGTAACATCAGTTTATGGAAACACAATAGCATTACAAAAGGATAGACAAAAACTGTACATTATGTGCTTTGTAAATACATTAAAAGTTTGTAATGGTTATGAAAATATAGACAGCGACTCTGGAGGTTCAATTGTTGATACAGCATGGTACTTTGAAAGTCCTCCAGCCCTTTGTGAGGAACCACGTTGCGCTGACTGTCCAGAAGGTGATGGAATTTGTGACTCCTCATCCTCCACCTCTTCCAAAACCTCATGCCTTAGTGCTTGCAGTGTTTTTTGAAGCAGGCAGATAAGGGGGACAGTCAGGCTGACTAGTGCATCATCTGCACTCGCCATCCGCGTTGACTCATCAAACGCACGCAAAACGTGGCAGATATCCTTCATAGAGTTATTCGCCACTCATTACACTGGCAGTGGCTGCCCATTCATTATAGGATCCAATTCTAATTACTGGTTCTCACCAACAAAGCTCTCCACAGCGCAGCACCCCCCTACATCTCCTCCCTTATTTATATTTATCGGCCTAACCGACTGCTGCACTCTGCAAACGACCTTCGACTAACCTCTGCACTAATCCGTACCTCCCACTCCCAACTCCAAGACTTCACCCGCGCTGCGCCAATCCTCTGGAATGCTCTACCCCAAGAAATTAGGACTATCCGCAATTTGGATGGTTTCAGGCGCTCCCTCAAAACACATTTGTTCACAGTGGCCTATCACATTCACTAATCAAAGTCATTCTATGTGTAATTCTGTGTGTGTAGCCCATTCACTATCTCCATGCATCCCTCACTTCCTTAAAATGGCTGGACCATCATTGTAAAAACACCATTGTATATAAACACCTGTACTTTGTATCTCCCACACCTCATTGTAGATTGTAAGCTTTCACCAGCAGGGGCGGCTGATTTTGCTTTAATTATTGTATTGTTAACGTTGTTACTTATGACTCGTGTTTTGAAACTGTTAAACTGTAAAGCACTGCGGAATATTATGGTGCTATATAAATAAATAATATTATTATTCTTATTATAGAGGCCCACTCAGTAGTGGTGAAGTGTGAACGGCGCAAATTGCGAGTTGACTGCGCCTGATGCAGCTGATACTCCATTACTGTTGGCTGCTGCTCACACAACCGCTCCAACATATGTAACGAGGAATTCCACCTGGTGGGTACGTCACATATGATGCGATGTTCATGAAGGTGAAATCTGCGTTGCAGAGCTGCAATCAGCGATCTGGCCATGCTGGAACGTCGCAAGTGAGCGCACTCTAGGCGGACCTTGTGCAGCAGTGCATCAAGATCCGGATAGTCCCTCAAAAAACTCTGCACGACCAAGTTGAGCACATATGACAGACATGGTATGTGAGTGAGGTTGCCAAGGCCCAGAGCTGACACCAGATTTCGGCCATTGTCACACACTACCAAGCCTGCCTGTAGATTCTTTTCCAAAAACCACACGTCGCTCTCCTGCTTTATGGCATTACAGAGCTCCTGCGCTGTGTGGCTAAGATTCCCCATGGAAATTAATTTCAGGATGGCCTGTTGACATTTGGACACGGCTGTGCTCATATCGGTCGCAACAGGTAAACGTTCACGGGTCCATGTGGAGGTAGACCGTGACGGCTCCTGCAGCGATGATTCTGAGGAACTGGAATAGGAGGAGGAATCAATGTGTACAGACTTGATTCCTGCAATCCTTGGAGTTGGCAGAACACGTACAGCGCCACTCGCAAGATCAGTACCCGGCTGCACAACATTGACCCAATGGGCAGTGAGGGAAAGGTATTGTCCCTGGCCATGGGTGTTAGAACCCTCTTGTTAGGTTTTGTTTCAGTTTGCTGGTCACATGACCTTTTTTCCCTATTTAGTCTGGCTCCGCCCTTCTGGCTTTGCTTGACTTCATTGTATTATCTACTGTTAAGCTAGCCGGGTGCTTAGGTGCCTTAATCTGTCAGTTTTGCTTGATGTTAGGATCACAAAGTATTTATTTTTCTGTTTAATTATCCATGCTACAATTTATGTTAGGAGGTGTCCACCTTTTCTCACAGTCCCTAGATCTTGTAGGGATTACTCCCTCGCAACTATAGGTCTTCGTTCACACTAGATGAGGACTTTAGCGGGTCTGGTCGCAGGATCAGGTTCCCCGTTACATCGTAGGGATTCAGCTTAGTTGTATTGTAGGGACAGAATTCCCTTCTTTCCTTACTGGTTGTAGCAGATCATAACAATGGGTACTGGTCCACGCATCGGTGGTCAGGTGGACCTTGCTACTGAGGGCTTTTAGTAGCGCATGTTTAATTTTTCCCTCAACATGCTTTTGCAGACCAGGGACGGCTTGCCTGCTGAAATGAAATCGGCTTGGCACATTGTATTGTGGGATTGACAATGATATTCAGTTACGGAAACTGTCTGTCTCCACCAGCCTGAATCACAGCATTTCAAGGGACAGGAGTTTTGCAATGCCAGCATTCAGAGCCTGTGCTCGTGCATGGTTTGCGGAGTATGGCCGTCTTTTATCCCATGCCTGTGCTACCGCTGGCTGTTTTGTGGCCTGGGAGTGTGAGGATGACAGGGAACTTGCTGCTGTGTGTGGAATAACAGTTTGTCTCTGGACAACAGTGGCCGAGGTTCTTCCATGGCGATCCTGTGAGGAAGCATAACCAGCTGTGTGTGAGCTCGATGAAGAGGCTTCAACACAACCTGAAGATGTAGGTGCTGCTGTAGGTTGGCCTACATCTCTAGTGTGTCTTTGTAACTCAACTACGTGCTTTGTCCGCACATGTTTCCACATATTTGTGGTATTGAGGTGACTGACACTTTTAGCTATTTTTAATTTTTAATTACACAGCTTGCATTTCACATAGCAAATATCATGTGCAAGTGTGTGAAAAAAGGACCACGCAGTGCAAGTCCTGGGAGCGCACGTTTTGACTTTTGGAAGACAACTGCTCCGAACAGGTGCCAAACTGGAGGCTACAGGCAACCGAGTCTGCAGCCTAACTCTCCCTCCTGTTTGTACCGTTGGGGCAATGTCTTCCTCTATCTTCCTTCTATCACTAACCATTTCTCTAGGCCTCTCCCAGCTTTCAACCAAAGTACTGGTTCTCACCCACAAAGCTCTCCACAGTGCAGCACCCCTCCTACATCTCCTCCCTCATTTCTATCTATCGGCCTAACCGACTGCTGCGCTCTGCAAACGACTTTCGACTAACCTCTGCACTAATACGTACCTCCCACTCCCGACTCCAAGACTTCTCCTGCTCTACGCCAATCCTCTGGAATGCTGTACCCCAAGAAATTAGGACTATCCACAATTTGCATGGTTTCAGGCGCTCCCTCAAAACACATTTGTTCAGAGCGGCCTATCACATTCACTAATCAAAGTCATTCTATGTATTCTGTGTAAGTGTGTGTGTGTCTCTAGCCCATTCACTATCTCCATCCCTCAGTCCCTTAAGATGGCTGGAACATCATTGTAAATGCACCATTGTATATAAACACCTATACTTTGTATCTCCCCCATCTCATTGTACATTGTAAGCTGTCACGAGCAGGGGCGACTTATTTAGCTTAAATTATTGTATTGTTAACGTTGTTACTTATGACTTGTGTTCTGAAACTGCTAAACTGTAAAGCGCTGCGGAATATGATGGCGCTATATAAATAAATATTATTATTATTCCTCTGAGCTGCTCCCACCACCTTCCTGTTCTTCATGCCATGTTGGGTCTTGGACCTCATCATCTCCACTACCCTCTTCCAACACCTGCTGTTGGGTGGTCTGGCCAGCACCATGCTCAACAGAAACTGGCACCTGGGTCTCATCATCATCATCAGATGCGTTCTGCGGTGTGCTGACCATCGGCACTGTCTCACCCGCCTCTTCAGATTCAGAGAGACACAGCTGTTGCGCATCACTGCATACTCCCTCTTCACATTACAGAATGCTGCTTGGCTGGGCCCCTGTTTGCAAGCCAATAGATTCTGAGAACAGAAGCAGACACTCAGCTGGCTCCTGTACAGAACTCTCTGACTGCCTGGGCAATTTGCCAGGCGGTGAAGAGACAGATGGTTGCCCAACAGTGCTGTGGTCCTGAGAGGAGGTGGAAGCAATTGAAGTCGATGCATTGGCTGACATCCAAACAACAACGGCTTCAATTTGTTCTTCCCGCAGCAGGGGGGTACTCCGAGCTCCTACAAAAGTGCGCATAAAGGAACGCTCACGGCCCGGGGAAAACTGGTGGATGCTGTGTCACTGGGGGCCGCAGCAGCCACAGAATCCCCACGTCCTCTCCCTGAAGAAACTCCACGACCACGTGCCTTACTCCCTGCCTTCTTCATCTTGGTAGATTGATAAAGAAAGTCTGAAAAGTTATAAGGTCTAAGTGTGGTTATTCCGCAGAGACTGCAGTGAACACTGCACACAACTGTTCACTACCCAATGCGTCTCAGCAGGAAGGCAGTCTGTGCGTCAAAACAAAGGCACAAGCATACATCCATGTACCCTGTTTATACAGCTATATAAAAAAAATATGTAGTAGTGACGCACACTTTATTGAGGTACAGTATTACATTGCCATTCACCATCTGTGGCTATGCAGTGTCATCTATATATACCTTATCTCTCTGTTGTCATGCTTCCAAGTCGACAGTCAGCCATAAATAGCAATTTTCACTATGCACTATGCACTTTTTAAAGGTTATGTTTGTTAATAAAAATGATTATTGCCACATATTATGAGTATTACATGATGGAAATTGTATAATTTTGTATAAAATATTTAGGGACATTATTCAGCAAATGGAACATTTTAGTAATATCACAGATAACTTGTAATGCTGATGATGTTTTGAAGTCAGACATTCATTGTCTATACAATAAAAATGGTGTACATACTGTTACTTATCCATCATTAATGGATTCAGATATGTACTTGTATGCTTTTATGTACAACCGTATAGCAGATTCCTTAACTAATTTATTTTGTGGTTTGCATTGCTGTTCAACATGTTAATGTATGTGTTTATGTTTGTCAATTCTTTATTTATCTAGATATTAGTTTAAATGAAATCATCATCTTATGGTAGTAAAGGTTATCTTTCTCTTGTTTGAAGTATAGACATTTAAAATTGACAGGTAACAAGGAAATTACTTGATCTAGTATTTAAACATCCTCCTTGACCCTGGGCTCCAACACCGCCAGTTGTTGCTCGGAAGTGCTGTTAGCACAGTCAACACTTGCTCCTGTGTTACTGGGGTTCAGTAACGTCAGCTGGTCCTCGGTTGTGCCATTGGCTCTTTTCCTTCTGCTGCCCCTCCGGGTTCCAGTACCGTCAGCTGGTTCTCCGCAGTGCCTTTGGCCTAGGTGCCTCCATGTCGGTATCCGAGTTCCAGCAACGTCTGCTGGTCCTTGGTAGTGCTTTGGAGCACAGGTACCTCCTGCTTAGTAACCGTGTCCCAGTAACGTCAGCTGGTCCTCGGTTGTGCCATTGGCTCTTTTCCTTCTGCTGCCCCTCCGGGTTCCAGTACCGTCAGCTGGTTCTCCACAGTGCCTTTGGCCTAGGTGCCTCCATCTCGGTATCCGAGTTCCAGCAACGTCTGCTGGTCCTTGGTAGTGCTTTGGAGCACAGGTACCTCCTGCTTAGTAACCGTGTCCCAGTAACATCAGCTGGTACAAGATTGTGCTACAAATACAAGATACGGAACAAGAGACACAAGAACAATAAGCAGAAGATCTAAAAGCAGAAGAACATGAAGTATAAGACCAAAATGAAGAGCAAAATATATGCTCTAAATTCTAAGCAGAAGAAGACTAAGCAGTGTATGGGGTGAGTCCGTTCCTCCTCGTGGAGCCCCTGGAAAATGCCTGCTGCTGCAGGCTAAACTGAACACGGACAAATACTGTTGTAATTTAAATCTTTTGTGACAGCAAGAACGGAAGATGAAAAATTCATACTTTGACAGATTACAAGTACAGGATTCTCTGTCACAAATAAGAATATGATGAAGAAGATGAAGCAGAATATGAATAAGAATAATAGTTTAATAAGAAGAATATGAGTAATGTTAACAAAGATGAATAGCAAGAAGTTTAAGAAGAAGATAAAGAAGGTGAAGATGAAGAATAATTTGATGAAAAAGATGATGCTGCAGAAGATTATGAAGGAGAAAGTGTGTGAAAAGTTAAAAAGGTGAAGATGAAGAGCATGGAAGTTGTGTAATATACATATTTGCCAAAATATAAAAAACGTTAACATTGTCAATTTCTTCGTCAATCCGAACATCTTTAAAAAAAAAAATATTTATGCTATTCCATTTGATTGGGTTAAACATCTATGCCTTTAATGTCTCCTCAACCTTCCCCCAATACATTCTACATTACTCTTTCTTGTTTTCCTTCATGTACAATTAACCAACAAGGCAAGAATGGTTTTTTTTTAATTTCGATATTTTGTTCCCATAGACTTACATGGGACTTCCGGTATCGGTATCGGGTATCGCCGATATTTTAGTGATATCGGCGATACCATTCCGATTCCGATACTTTAGGATATCGGAAAGTATCGCTCAACTCTAATCAGGACCCTCACTCCCCTTGGTATGTGTTGAACTATGTGTTGCTTTGTAATCTCTGATATTGTCTGTACAAGTCCCCTCTGAATTGTAAAATGCTGCGGAATATGTTGGTGGTATAGAAATAAAAAATATTATAATCACTCCCTATTGTGCATCCAATGCGCCTACCAAATGCTAAAAAAAAATACTAATAATCACCTCCTGGTGCTCCCATGCTGAGTGGTGATGTATTCTTCCTCCACTACAGACTCTGGGCCAATGCAGGTTGTGCGATGAAGTGATGCCAAGCAGGGGACATCTAGCAGTGTGACGACAATGGTCTGAACAATCAAGAAGCTTACAGCAGCCTACCAGAATAATAGCAGGGTCAGGAAGGTAATAGCTCTCTGCTGCTTTCCAACTGTTAATAATTAAAATACTGATACTGTTAAAGGTGTTGCCAGATGATGTGGCATCCTGATGACGTGGCACTCTTGTGACGTCACTGTCTTAGGTGGCATAGCACATAAAATAGCCAATTTATGTGTACCTGGAAGCTTTCTCAATTTTTCATATTTCTAATGCAGTAATGCAATTCATTTTCATATTTCATATTTGCATGCTATGGCGCTACAGAGTGCTGCCTCTTTTGAGTGTATATGAGTTGGTGACTCTAGGTTAAGCACCTGTTCACACTTAGTTTATGTTTGGATGTGACAGTCAGTCTTTTGAAATTTGTCTTAGGTGGCCACCTGAGCCAACCTATGAGACCTGGGTATTCAGGATGCAGCAATCCATGATAGAAGCGTGGACACCAACTGTCCAGGGGTAGACATATCATTGGAGTGGAGCATAGGGGCCCAGGAGGTAAGAAGGGCCAGATATTGTTTTTGCATTGTATATTACCTCTGGTCAGAACACTGCAGCTCCAGGCAGAGAGGCGTTGGTTGATGTGAGTACTATTCATATCAGCCTATACCTGCTGCCACTAATAGCAGTGAGAGCAGTCTCAGCTGATGGGAATATTCATCAGCCAGCTGCTGCCCTATAAATAGATAAAAGAAAAAAACATGGTGTGGGTTTTCCTGTATTTTTAATAACCAGCTATTCAAAACTGCCAGCTGCCAGTTGCAACCCTCAGCTATCAGTTTTACCATGGCTGGTTATCAAATTCCAATAAATAATTTAAAAGAGGCATGGGGTCCCCCCCATTTTTGGTAACCAGCCAAGCTAAAGCAGATAGCTAGGGACATCTAATAGATGCACCTTTTCTGGGGCAGCTGCGGGCTGCTATTTTTAAGCTGGGGGGGCAATATCCATGGTCCCTTAACAGCCTGAGAATACCAGCCCCCAGCTGTCTGTTTTAGCTTAGCTAGTTGTCAAAAATGGGGGACTCCACAGCATTTTTTTTAAATGTCAGTTTTGCCATGCTGGTTATCAAAAATACAGGGGAACCAACATCATTTTGTTTTCTTATTTATGTAAAGTGTAGACAATGGATAATGAATACCCTCATCAGCCACCCGCTGCTCTCACTGTTAACAGCAATAGCAGGCATAGGCTGATGGGAGTTGAAGTCCCATCATCCAACGCTTTTGACTGGAGCTAAACTTTTTACAACTCAGTCCTTCTCTGCTCTCTTGTGGATTATAAGTCTGCTATGCCTGATGCTGTAGATTCTGCTCTCCATCTTGATCTGCTTACATGGTTCCAGTTTTCTCCTCCTGTTGCTGTTCTGCCATCACAGCTTCTGTAGTTCCATCTGGATTTCCCTCCTGCACCAACATCATCAGTCCGTGCTGCATCACAATTTTTCATCAGGACCAATGGCTTTGAGCATCTGTAAATGGGTACGTGGATGCGACAGTGCAGATGATGAGGAAACAATGGTAACTTAATCAAATATTTGTTGGTAAACACAAGTATAAGTGCTTTATTATTTATATTGTGCTGTAGACATCAAACGGTGGAAGGACCGCAAGTTATTGTACAATAGAGTACAGCATTTCGGCTACACAAAATATCAAAACAATTCTAATCACACACTATTGTTCTGTTTTTGCAAATAAACAAAATATTATCGTCAGTGATGTCTTTGTCCTAACACATTAATCTGAGATGCCTCACCATCACTATAGGGCCTGTTACTGCCATCTCTCCGTCTCTCTGTAGACCATATGGATCGCCCGCCAGGGAAGGGATACTTGGTACCGGGCCGGTGTCTTAAGGGGATGTGTCACAGCGGCAGTGACCCGGTCTGTGGCCCTGGGCGTCCAATAAAAGGGGAATATTTACAGGGGATGTTAGAGTTTGTAGTAAGGTGTTCGTGACGCCACCTATGGTATCTGGTCAGAGGTGACCAGCGCTGCAGACTGATGGTGTGATGCAGCAGAGTTGGAATAACTTTCCACAGGTAAGGCTTGTGGTCTCAGGGCAGAGATAGATGTTGTGGAAAGTAATGGTGCTGGGAGATGTAGCAGAGTGGAGTGTGGTTTGCAGGAAGATCTTGAAAGGACACAATTAGAAACAGTTTCCAAAGCTTTCCTCACAGTTTTTGCAGGCAAAGTATCCAGGGCATTGAGTACAGATGGTGCTGGAGTCGGTCGGCCTGAAAGCAATTTAGAATCCCCTTATTACAGGTGGGATGTGAGGTCTCCTTTCTAGCGCTGTTCTATGAGGCACTGGCTGCTGTAAGCTCTGTTCAAGTTCCTCTCTCTCTGTCCCTTGTCTAAGTAGAACTTCACTCTCATAACAGGCAGCTCTAGCCTGCTTCAGGAATCACTCATCTATGGAGTCTCCGGCTCACATGTGCTGCTACTGTGTAGTAGAGTCTTAGTTGGGGCAGAGAACCTGCTCTCTCCTGCCCTCCGGATTCGGCTGCTGGGAGTTTAGTTACCCACTCAGCCTCGGACTCCGAGATCCGGTCTCTGGTGCTCAAACCTGAGGGTGAGCCCTGCTATAGCTCCTGTCTTCACCCAGCTTGTCTCCACATGTCTTTCCTCTCTCGTCCCTCCAGCCAGACTCCCTAACTCCTCCCCCAGCCAGAATGTTCTAGAGGAGTTCTCCTGAAATCAGGTGTTAGAGCTCCCCTTCTGGTCTGGAGTAAGAAAGGTGTTGTATGCTGTGTTACCTGTTAAAGGGATCCGTCCTTGCTTTCAGGCATCACATCACTCCCCCTGGAGGGAGGCAAGGTCACTGTGGCAACCAAACTCCTGGGGTACCACACATACGAGCCGTAATCCAGGCCCTAATGGAGGCCTTGGATGCCACACAGTTAGGTCACATGTTTCTTATTAATAAGTGACTTTGTACAACTGTTACTCTGGCCACCTTTGTCCTCTGAAATACGGCCCCAGCCCCTGTGTCTGATACTTCTACACCAGAGATCACAGCTAACATGACCGTCCTTCAATAGCCTGGTTGTCTCTCTTTTGGATCAGATTTCTTAGCTCTTTTCTCATGTCTCCAGTCACAGCTACCCAGCTCTGGTCACTCGCCCCCAATTCTGGTTACTCGCTTCTTCTCTTGGTTTGGATCCCGGGCTGGTCACTCGGTTCCCCACTTGAATCTAGTCACTTGGGTCTCTTCTCGCATAGTGGTGGCTAAAAGCCAACCTCGCTGCGCCGCACATCCATCTTTCTACAGGTTAAGGCACCAATTCCTCCCCTTTAATGGGTCTTTTATGATTACTAACTACAGCCTAATAAGTGACACATCACAGAAACCAAAGTAGGGGCTGAGAATCTAAGTTGCTTTCAGATTAAAGAGAAATTTTTATATACATTTTCTTAGCCTTTAGAATTCATTCTGCTTTTCCTATGTCTGTAAATAATGTTGGAGGTTTGTGACATTTAGAAAAGAAAAGTCTAAAAAAAAAAAAAAGAAAGAAAAGGAAAAATTAGATTGACAAACTGGAGGTTTCAGCAGTAACTCCCTGTAAACTGCTGTGATCTGCAGAGTTATCAGGCAACAAATATTGAAATCCCAACAGCGCCACCTAAGGGGAAATGCATTACACAGTTGCCTTTGTAATTAATGGGCTTTTGATATAATGCATGGCTATTCCGAGTCCTCCAGTGATATCTGCACACGTATTTTGTGAATTCTTCGTCTGCTCTGAGCCTGGCTATTCTTGTCCATGTATGTGATGACTTCTGAGGTTGGTAGCCCACGTACCTAGCCCATATCTGCTCTCCGTGAACTGGACAACAGAATAACCAGTCAATGCTTGACTCAAAAAATTAGTTACTAAGTAGGTCATTAGACAATGCAATAAGTCGGCAAATAAAAAAAAATTAATTTGACTTCAAATCAGAGCAGCCACACTCCAAAAACATTAGAAATTAAACATATAGTTGTGTTCTGCTACCCTCTAGTGGACAAAGGTAGGACTGCATCATAGCTTTTGCACTATTTGTAGAAATTAGCGAATTTGCAGATTCGTTTAGATTTTTCTTGGAAATTCGATTTTATAAAATCTGCATTATTATGCTCCATTATCATGCTCTGAGATCCAGAGAGACAAACACAGGACAAAAAAAATATTATAATTTTACGTAATGGCGTTGCCGTACCAAATCAGTGCAGGAGGTACTTTAGATGCAGGGTACTGGAAGACCCCGAAGATGGTCCAGTAAAAACTAGATCAGAGAGCATGACCGAACGAAAGCGGGTCTGCTTGATGATAGGAGAGGGCAGGGTAGGTATAATTTTTTAAAAAAAATTAAACCCCTTCTCAATCTTTTGTAATCCAGCAATATGGAGAATAGTAAAAAGTTCGGATTTGGCCAAATCCAACATTTTGGCAAAATTTGAGGCTACTACATCATCTGTGTTACTGTGTTTAATATGTAAAGTCCATGATATTCTTTACCCTGGTAGGTGGAGATGTCAGAGGCGCGGTGATTATTGAGTTTTTGCTGCATTTTCTTAAGGCTATGTGCAGACGGTGCGGATTCTTCTGAGGAATTTTCCGCACAGATTTTGGTAAATCCGCAGGTAAAATGACCTGCATTTTACCTGCGGATTTACTGCGGATTTGATGCGGATTTTACGCGTTTTTTGTGCAGATTTCCCCTGCGTTTTCAGACCTGCGGATTCCTATTTAGAGCAGGTCTGACAATGCTGCGGAACTGCACAAAAGAAGTGACATGCTGCGGATTTAAATCCGCACCAAATCCGCGCGGAAAAATCCGCAGCATATGCACTGTGGTTTTTTTAACATTGCATCTAATGCTACTGTACATCGCTTGCAGTTCTGCTGTGGATCCGCAGCAGAATCCGCAACGTGTGCACATAGCCTCAGCCTTTTCCCCATTATTTGATGCATTTTTGGTGCAGATTTGAAGCTGCGTTTTTAATGTGGTTTTTACAGTAAAGAAAAACGGATTCTGCACTTAAAGAAGTAAGCGCAGTTTTTTACATGCATATTTTAGACTCCACACAGAAGTATCTAGAGAGAAAAAAAAGTGACAAACTGCACAGATCAGCAGTATTTATGTAGTTTACATGATATCCCAGCCACTTACCTTTGAGAATTAAACACAGCAGAATTTGTTCCAAAAAAAAAAGCAAAAAAAAATGCAGCATTTACTCTACATGTGAACATTGCCCTTTAAATGTCCAAGCAAAGTGGATGTAATTTGATGAAAACTCCACCCTGAATGCATCTGTACTGTGTGGTTTTGATGCTTTTCTTCTCTAGGCTTCTATGTGAAGCCTGAAAAAAAAAAATACTAATGTTAAGAAAAAAAATTCCATTGCATTTTTAAGTGCAGAATCAAGGCTTTTCTGTACTGATCTGCACCAAAAGCGTATCAAATAAGGGGGAAACACATAAAGAAATGCAGTAAAGATGCAATAATCAGAGAAGATTGTTATTGCATTGTGTAGTGCAGAAGCCTGCAGAAAAACACAGCATTTAGGCTAAGTGCACACGTTCAGGAATGTGTGCAGAATTTTCCTGAGCAAAAACTGACTTTTTTGCGGTAAAAACGCACGTTTTTGCGTGGGTTTTGCTAGTTTCTGGTGCGTTTTTGGTGCGTTTTTGCACGGATTTCGTGCATTTTTACCGCAATTTTTCCCTGAACTTTCTAGGTCAATAATATAGCGGGAAAAACGCTAGAATTCCGTGAAATTAATGAACATGTTGCTTCTTTTTCCGTGATGCGTTTTTTTTCGCGGAAAAAAACGCACCATGTGCACAAAAATTGCAGAATTCATTCTAAATGATAGGATGCTTTATTCATGCGTTTTTGACGCGTTTTTTGCCCTCCCTGTCTCTACACCTCAGCCTCTCACAGCAGAGCAATGACGATGCTTTGCTGTACTCTTCTGTGCCCACATGACCTGTGATGAGGTCACAGGAGGGGAGGAGTCATGGGGTCACATGATCAGGGTCCTTGGACTCTGTGTGCTGGTTCTCATGGTGCTGGATGAGGTGAAGTTTACTATGTGTAGGGTCAGGAGGGGTTTACAGGGTGGATGTAGCAGTGCTGTGTGTGTATGAGGTGTACGGAGCGGAGCCGTGTGTGTACGAGGTGTACAGAGTGGAGCCGTGTGTGTACGAGGTGTACGGAGCGGAGCCGTGTGTGTACGAGGTGTACGGAGCAGAGCCGTGTGTGTACGAGGTGTACGGAGTGGAGCCATGTGTGTACGGAGTGGAGCCGTGTGTGTATGAGGTGTACGGAGTGGAGCCATGTGTGTACGAGGTGGTTGTAGCAGTGCTGTAGTGTGTACGAGGTGTACGGAGTGGAGCCTTGTGTGTACGAGTTGGATGTAGCAGAGCCGTGTGTGTATGAGGTGTACGGAGTGGAGCCATGTGTATACGACGTGTATGGGGCGGAGCCGTGTGTGTACGAGGTGGATATAGCAGTGCTGTAGTGTGTACGGAGCGGAGCCTTGTGTGTACGAGTTGGATGTAGCAGAGTCGTGTGTCTACGAGGTGTACGGAGCGGAGCCTTGTGTGCACGAGGTGTACGGAGCGGAGCCTTGTGTGTACGAGCTGGATGTAGCAGAGCCTTGTGTGTACGAGTTGGATGGAGCGGAGCCGTGTGTGTACGAGTTGGATGGAGCGGAGCCATGTGTGTACGAGTCGGATGGAGCGGAGCCGTGTGTCTGTACGAGGTGCACGGAGCCGAGCTGCGCGTGTACGAGGTGCACGAATCCGAGCCGCGTGTGTACGAGGTTTATGGAGCGGAGCCGTGTGTACGAGGTGGATGTAGCAGTGCTGTGTGTGTACGAAATGGAGCCCTGTGTGTACGAAGTGTACGGAGCTGAGCCGTGGCCAGGGCTCCATGCTTGAGTCGTGTGTGTACGGAGTGGAGCCTTGTGTGTATGTAGTGGAGCCGCGTGTACAAGGTGTACCGAGCAGAACCGCGTGTGTACGAGGTGTATGCTGCAAAGCCCCATGTGTACAAGGTTTACGGAGTGGAGTCGTGTGTGTACAAGGTGTACAAAGCGTGGCTGCGTGTGTACAAGGTGTACAGAGTGGAGCCATGTGTATACTGAGTGGATCCTTGTGTGTGCGAGGTGGATGGAGTGGAGCCGTGTGTGTACGGGGCATACAAAGTGGAACCGCGTGTGTATGAGGTGTGCAGAGCCCTGCGAGTACAAGGTGTATGGTGGGGAGCATTCATACCTCCCAACCATCCTGAATTCAGCGGGACACTCCCGATTTTTAAAGTCTGCCCCGCTGTCCCGGCTGGGGAGCTTTTCCCGTGGACACAGGAGTACATGCCGGAGCCCGGAGGAGCACTTTAAAATTCGCACGTGATGTTCCAACAGAAGTGACGTGCTGGAAGATGACCGGAAATGAGGTAATTTCGGGAGGAGATTGTGACAGAACCATGAGGCACTTCAGGGAATGCTTCAGATCCATCACTGTGTCCTCATCTGACAGCGCTGACAGCGGGATCGCCTTGGAATCGGGGATGTCGGCCATGTGAGCGGATCATGATTGTCCTGCATCCGTAGGCTCAGGTGGGCACTACAATGGGAGCTGGGCTGCTATAGTATCTTTATAGAATTTTTATTTCTTTCTCTCTGTTTCTCTCTCTGTGTTATTTCTTTCTTTTTCTCTGTTCTTTCTTTCCCCTCTTTCTTTCTATCTCTCTGTTCTTTCTTTCCTTTCTTTCTCTCTGTTCTTTCTTTCTCTCTGTTCTTTCTTACCCCTCTTTCTTTCTCTCTGTTCTTTCTTTCTCTCTCTCTGTTCTTTCTTTCCCATCTTTCTTTCTCCGTTCTTTTTCTTTCTTTCTCTCTGTTCTTTCTTTCCCCTCTTTCTTTCTATCTCTCTGTTCTTTCTTTCTTTCATTCTTTCTTTCCCCTTTCTTTCTTTCCTTCTCTTTCTTTCTCTTTCTCTGTTCTTTCTTTCCCCTTCTTTCTTTCTTTCTTTCTTTCTTTCTTTCTTTCTTTCTTTCTTTCTTTCTTTCTTTCTTCTCTCTGTTCTTTCTTTCCCCTTTCTTTCTCTTTCTCTCTGTTCTTTCTTTCTTTCTCCTCTTTCTTTCTCTCTCTGTTCTTTCTTTCCACTCTTTCTTTCTTTCTCTCTGTTCTTTCTTTCCCCTCTTTCTTTCTCTTTCTCTCTGTTCTTTTTCTCTCTCTGTTCTTTCTTTCCCCTTTCTTTCTTTCTCTCTGTTCTTTCTCTGTTCTTTCTTTCTCTCTCTGTTCTTTCTTTCCCCTCTTTCTTTCTTTTTCTCTCTCTCTCTGTTCTTTCTTTCCCCCCCTCTGTCTTTCTTTCTCTCGCTGTTCTTTCTTTCCCTCGTTCTTCTTTCTTTTCTTTCTTTCTTTCTTTCTTTCTTCTTTCTTTCTTTCTTTCTTTCTTTCTTTCTTTCTTTCTTCTTTCTTTTCTTTCTTTCTTTCTCTCTGTTCTTTCTTCCCCCCTCTGTATTTCTTTCTCTCTCTGTTCTTTCTTTCCCCTCTTTCTTTCTCTCCCTCTCTGTTCTTTCTTTCCCCTCTTTCTTTTTTTCTCTCTGTTCTTTTTTTCTGTCCCCTTTTTCTTTCTCTCTGTTCTTTCTTTCTTTCTCTCTGTTCTTTCTTTCTTTCCCATCTTTCTTTCCCATCTTTCTTTCTCTCTCTGTTCTTTCCTTCCTGTCTTTCTCTCTCTTCTTTCCTTCCCCTCTTTCTTTCTCCCTCCCTCTCTGTTCTTTCTTTCTTTCTTTCCTGTCTTTCTTTCTCTCTGTTCTTTCTTTCTTTTCTGTCTTTCTTTTTTTCTCTTTCTGTTCTTTCTTTCTCTCTTTGTTCTTTCTTTCCCATCTTTCTTTCTTTCTCTCTCTGTTCTTTTTTTCCCCTCTTTCTTTCTCCCTCCCTCTATGTTCTTTCTTCCCCCTCTTTCTTTCTCCGTCTCTGTTTTCTTTCCCCTCTTTCTTTTTTTCTCTCTCTGTTCTTTCTTTCCCCTTTCTTTGTTTATTTCTTTCTCTCTCTACTCTCTCTCTGTTCTTTCTTGCTTTCCCCTCTTTCTTTCTCTCTCTCCTTTCTTTATGTTTTCTTTTTCTCTCTGTTCTTTCTTTCTTTTACTCAGTACCAGTGTGCCCACAGTACCAGTCACTGTGCCCACAGTACCAGTCAATGTGATCACCAGTGCTAAATGGGTGTGGTCGGGTGCGTGGACATAGAATCATAGAATGGTAGAGTTGGAAGGGACCTCCTGGGTCATCTGGTCCAACCCCCTGCTCAAAGCAGGATTCTCTAAATCATCCCAGACAGATGTCTATCCAGCCTCTGTTTGAAGACTTCCATTGAAGGAGAACTCACCACCTCTTGTGGCAGCCTGTTCCACTCATTGATCACCCTAACTGTCAAAAAGTTTTTTCTAATATCTAATCTGTGTCTCCTCCCATTCAGTTTCATCCCATTGCTTCTAGTCTTTTCTTGCGCAAATGAGAATAAAGATGATCCTTCTATAATGTGACAGCCCTTGAGATATTTGTAGACAGCTATTAAGTCTCCTCTCAGTCTTCTTTTTTGCAAGCTAAACATTCCCAAATCCTGCAACCGTTCCTCATAGGACATGGTTTGCAGACCGGTCACCATTCTGGTGGCTCTTCTCTGAACTTGCTCCAGTTTGTTGATGTCTTTTTTAAAATGTGGTGCCCAAAACTGGACACAGTATTCCAGATGAGGTCTGACCAAAGAGGAGTAGAGGGCAATAATGACCTCACGTGATCTAGACTGTATGCTTCTGTTGATACATCCTAGAATTGCATTTGCCTTTTTTGCTGCTGCATCACACTGTTGACTCATGTTAAGTCTGTGATCAATTAGTATACCCAAGTCTTTTTCACATGTGCTGTTACTTAGCCCTATTCCTCCCATTTTGTATATGCTTTTTTCATTTTTATTGCCCAGATGTAGTACTTTGCATTTTTCCCTGTTAAAATCCATTCTGTTAGTTGCTGCCCACTGCTCCAGTTTATGTATATCTTTTTGAATCTCTCTCTCTCTTCTCTAGTATTAGCTACCCCTCCTAGCTTTGTGTCATCAGCAAATTTGATCAGTTTACCCTCAATTCCTTCATCTAAATCATTGATAAAGATGTTGAACAATACAGGGCCCAAAACAGAGCCTTGTGGTACCCCACTTGAGACATTCTTCCAACTGGATGTGCAGCCATTTACAACCACTCTTTGGGTCCGATCACTAAGCCAGTTATGAATCCACCTAACAGTTGCCTTGTCCATTCCATACTTAGTCATTTTTTCAATAAGGATTGTGTGAGATACTTTGTCAAATGCTTTGCTGAAGTCAAGATATACTATATCTACAGCATTTCCCTGATCCACCCAGTCAGTGATTCTGTCATAGAAGGAAATTAAGTTAGTCTGACATGACTTATTAGTTACAAACCCATGCTGACTCTGTTTAATCACTTCATTCTTATCCAGGTACTTGCATACATGTTCTTTAATAATTTGTTCAAAGATCTTTCCTGGTATAGAAGTCAGACTCACCGGCCTGTAGTTCCCTGGGTCCACCTTCTTCCCCTTTTTGAAGATAGGAACAACATTTGCTCTTCTCCAGTCTTCTGGGACTTCTCCTGTTCTCCAAGAATTTTCAAAGATTATGGACAGTGGTTCAAGAATTTCTTCTGCTATCTCCTTCAGTACCCTGGGGTGTAATTCATCTGGACCTGGAGACTTGAATTCATTTAGGTTAGCTAAGTGTTTCCTCACTGTCTTTCTGTTTATAGATATCCTGGATTCTTCTATTCCTTTAATAGGACAGTGAAGATCAGTTGATGTTACATTTCCTTTCTGAGAGAAAACAGATGCAAAATAGGAATTTAAAAGTTCAGCCTTCTCAACATCCTGACTTACCATTTCATCATTTTCATCCTGTAAAAATCCTATAGCATCTTTGACTTTTCTTTTACTTTTGACGTATCCCCAAAATCCTTTTTTGTTGCTTTTGACGTCACTTGCAAGCCTTAATTCATTGTCAGCTTTAGATAATCTGATTTGTGCCCTGCAGGTTCTGCAGACGGCATTATATTCTTCTTTAGACATGGGTGTGACTAGTTGTGAAATGGGTGTGGCGTGGCCTAAAATTTGCCGTGGCGTGCTGTGCCCGCCACAACCTTTGTCCCTCTTTCTCGTCTTCAAAAGTTGGGAGGTATGGCTAATCTGGTTATGGCTGAATGGGTGGAAATTTATTTTTATAATGATGATAATCCATTCAAATACAGTATCATATGGTTTGGCAGATTCATAGATGATCTGCTGTTTATATGGAAAGGCACACGGTCAGAAGCAGTACATTTTGTAAAATACTTGAATATCAATAATTTCAGCCTTAAATTTACTAATTTTTTTATAAAAATGAAATTAATTTTTTGAATCTGAAATTAGCTGCCGATATTGAGCAGGCTAAAGTCCATATAACTCCATATAGAAAACCCACAGCAAGTAATAGTATACTAGCAGCGACTTCATGTCATCCTTCACACATAAAGCACAATATACCATATGGTGTTGTGAATAGGCTGGAAATGAGTTCTGAGCAGAAGCTCCCTCTGGTGGTTACAAACGGTACTGGACTGTCCAGTGAAGATTGTGAGGATTGGGAATCAGGTGTTACTGACTGGTCTTATATAAGGGAGTCGCCTTCCCATCAGGGTTGCCGGTGATCAATTGTTCTGGTCTCAATCCTTGATTCCTGTTTCCTAGGTAGCCTGCTGTGTCGTGTCTGAATCTCCTGCTAACAGATAAGACATTTTCTTCTTTTTGTTTTTGTGCTTGATTTTTGCATTTTGTCCTGCACTTCTGTGGGGGCCTTCTGGGTCCCCTCTGGGGGCTTTTGCCTCTCAGTTCAGTTCAGCCACTGATGTTTGTACATTTGCTTTTTCCAGTTTTTTCAGTGGCTGCTGTTTTGTTTTTGGTTACACCAGAGAACTAATTTAGGTGGTAGAGTGTTATGATTTGGTAACTGAGGAGAGCAGGCAAAAAAGGAAATACACCAGAGCAGTTGGAAACTATGAGATTGCAGTACCCTGACTAACCACCACAACTAGAGGAAGCCGTGGAGCATTCCTACGTTGGTCCTAGACGCCTCGTCACAGCCTGAGAAACTAACTACACCTAAAGATAGAAAGAGGAAAGCTATCTGCCCCGGAGCAGATCCCCAAAGAACATAGAAAGCCCCCAAACATGTAATGGCGGTTAGACAAGAAGAAATACTGACACAGACAGAAAATAGTATGAGCAAACATTGGGGCCCAAACTTACTAAATAGAAAAGGATAGGAAGGGCACTTACTGCAATCCCAAAAAACCCTGAAAAGCACCAACTCTACTAATTTCAAAAACACCTGAGATCACACGACCTCTACCACCTAAATTAGTTCTCTGGTGTAACCAAAAACAAAACAGCAGCCACTGAAAAAACTGGAAAAAGCAAATGTACAAACAACAGTGGCTGAACTGAACTGAGAGGCAAAAGCCCCCAGAGGGGACCCTGAAGGCCCCCACAGAAGTGCAGGACAAAATGCAAAAATCAAGCACAAAAACAAAAAGAAAAAATGTCTTATCTGTTAGCAGGAGATTCAGACACGACACAGCAGGCTACCAAGGAAACAGGAATCAAGGATTGAGACCAGAACAATTGATCACCGGCAACCCTGATGGGAAGGCGACTCCCTTATATAAGACCAGTCAGTAACACCTGATTCCCAATCCTCACAATCTTCACTGGACAGTCCAGTACCGTTTGTAACCACCAGAGGGAGCTTCTGCTCAGAACTCATTTCCAGCCTATTCACAACAGTACCCCCCCCTTGAGGAGGGGTCACCGAACCCTCATTTGAGCAACCAGGTCGGTCAGGATGAGTTCTATGATACGCACGGATGAGTCTCCTAGCATGGATGTCCGAAGCAAACACCCAAGAATTGTCTTCCTGACCATAACCTCTCCATTTAACCAAATACTGGAGTTTCCGTCTAGAAAAACGAGAATTCAATATTTTCTCAACCACATACTCCAGATTGCCCTCAACCAAAACAGGGTCAGGAGGCACAGTAGTAGGAACCACTGGCTCAACAAACCTCTTCAACAAGGACTTGTGGAACACGTTATGGATCTTAAATGTCCCTGGAAGAAGCAAACGAAAAGAAACAGGATTAAGAATCTCCATGATCTTATAAGGTCCAATGAACCTAGGCTTAAATTTAGGAGATGCCACTCTCATAGGAATATTTCTTGAGGACAACCAGACCAAGTCCCCCACTTTAAACCGAGGACCATCAGTCCTATGCCGGTTAGCAAATCGCTGGGCCCTCTCCTGAGAGAGGGACAACCTCTCCACTACCTGGTCCCAAATCTGTTGCATACGCTCCACAACAGAGTCAACACCTGGACAGACAGAAGCCTCCGTCTGACCTGAAGAAAATCGAGGGTGAAACCCAGAATTACAGAAAAATGGAGACATCAAAGTGGCAGAGCTAGCCCTATTATTAAGAGCAAACTCAGCCAAAGGCAAAAAAGAGACCCAGTCATCCTGATCAGCAGACACAAAGCATCTTAGATAAGTCTCCAATGTCTGGTTTGTTCTCTCAGTTTGACCATTGGTCTGAGGATGAAACGCCGAGGAGAAAGACAATTGAACACCAATTTTAGAACAAAAGGTCCTCCAAAATCTGGAAACAAACTGGACTCCTCTGTCAGACACAATGTTCTCAGGAATGCCGTGTAAACGAACCACTTGCTGAAGGAACAAAGGCACCAATTCAGAGGAGGAAGGCAACTTAGGTAATGGCACAAGATGTATCATCTTGGAAAACCTATCGCAAATCACCCAGATGACGGACATTCTCTGAGAAACAGGGAGGTCGGAAATGAAATCCATAGAGATATGGGTCCATGGTCTCTTGGGCACAGGTAATGGCATCAACAAACCACTAGAACGAGAGCAAGGCTTGGAGCGAGAGCAAGTCCCGCAGGACTGCACAAACTCCCTGACATCACGAGACAAGGTAGGCCACCAAAAGGACCGACTAACCAAGTCTCTGGTACCAAAAATTCCGGGATGACCGGCCAACGCGGAACAATGAATCTCAGACATTACACTCTTTTTCCACTGGTCCAGGACAAACAATTTCCCAACAGGGCAGCGCTCGGGCTTATCCTCCTGACACCCCTCCAGAGCCAGTCTCAAATTGGGCGAGATGGCGGAAAGAACTACACCCTCTTTCAAAATAACAGAAGGATCAGATAACTCAGGAGAGTCCGCCAGGAAACTCCTCGAGAGGGCATCCGCCTTAACATTTTTAGTGCCAGGAAGAAATGAAACCACAAAATTAAAACGTGTGAAAAACAAGGCCCACCTGGCCTGTCTAGGATTAAGTCGCTTGGCAGATTCCAGATAAACTAGATTCTTATGGTCCGTAAGGACCAACACCTGATGTTTGGCTCCCTCCAGCCAATGTCTCCACTATTCAAAAGCCCACTTCATGGCTAATAACTCCCGATTACCCACGTCATAATTACGTTCAGTGGGAGAAAATTTTCGAGAGAAAAAGGCACAAGGGTTACTTTTAGAGGTCTCTGGATCTCTTTGGGACAAAACGGCACCTGCCCCAATTTCAGAGGCATCAACCTCCACCTGAAATGGTAGAGAAACATCAGGCTGCCGTAGAACAGGAGCAGAAGTGAATCTTTGCTTAAGTTCCTGAAATGCAGAGATTGCCTCAGGAGGCCAATTCACCACATCAGAACCCTTCTTGGTCAAATCAGTTAATGGTTTAACAATAACAGAGAAATTACCAATAAATTTACGATAAAAATTTGCAAAACCCAAGAATCTTTGAAGAGCCTTTAATGAAGTAGGTTGGACCCAATCACAGATAGCCTGAACTTTGACCGGGTCCATTTCAATAACAGATGGGGACAAAATGAATCCCAGAAATGAGATCCTCTGAACGCCAAAAAGACACTTTGATCCCTTCACATACAGAGCATTCTCTCTCAAAATCTGGAACACAGTCCGAACATGTTTTACATGAGAGTCCCAGTCACTGGAAAAAATCAAGATATCATCCAAATAAACAATCAGAAATTTATCCACAAAATCCTTGAAAATGTCATTAATGAAGGACTGGAAGACAGAAGGAGCATTAGTGAGCCCAAAGGGCATCACAAGGTACTCAAAATGCCCTTCAGGGGTATTAAATGCCGTCTTCCATTCATCCCCATGCTTAATGCGAATAAGGTTATATGCCCCCCTGAGGTCAAGCTTGGTAAACCAAGTAGCGTTTTTCACCCTGGAAAACATATCAGAGATCAAGGGTAACGGATATTGATATTTCACAGTAATATTGTTCAAGAGACGATAATCAATACACGGCCTTAATGAACCATCCTTTTTGGCCACAAAGAAAAAACCGGCACCTAAGGGTGAAGAGGATGGTCTGATATGACCCTTCTCCAATGACTCCTTGATATAAGACCGCATAGCGTCATGTTCAGGTACAGACAAGTTAAAAAGGCGACCTTTAGGGAATTTACTACCAGGCACTAATTCAATAGCGCAGTCATAGCTCCTATAGGGAGGTAAGGATGCAGATTTACTTTTGCTAAACACATCAGAAAAATCAATCAAAAAGTCAGGAACATCCTGAGCCTGGGGGGAGGCAGAAAAAACAGGAGTGTTGGTATTAACACATTGGCAGCCTCAACTGGTAACAGACACAGATTTCCAATCCAAAACAAGATTATGAGACTGTAACCAAGGGAAACCCAGTACGATAATGTCATGCAGATTATACAGAACCAAAAATTTGCAACTCTCCTGATGATCAGGTTCTACCCTCATTATCACCTGAGTAGAGAACTGAGGTTTATTCTCAGCCAAAGGGGTAGAATCGATCCCCAGTAGGGGAATAGACTTCCGTAGGGGTATCAAGGGAAACCCACAACGTTTAGCAAAATCAAAATCCATCAGGTTAATAGCTGCTCCAGAATCAACAAAAGCCTGAGCAGAAAATGAGGACAGAGAGAATATCAGGGTAACAGTTAATAAAAACTTAGTCTGAACACTACCAAGACAACTGAGCGAGCAAAACGTCTTCCCCGCTTAGGGCAGACAGAAATAGCATGAGAGGCATCGCCACAGTAGAAACATAACTTTCGAAATTCATGACGCTGTGTCCCACAAACCACTCTATCACACTGCATGGATTCAGAAGCAGGTTCACAAGGCAACATTATTCCACGCATACTTTTCCGCTCACGCAAACGTCTGTCAATTTGAATCACTAATGACATAGAATCATTGAGACCAGAGGGAACAGGGAATCCCACCATAACATCCTTTACATTATCTGACAGTCCCTTCCGAAAAAGAGCTGCCAAAGCGTCGTCATTCCATTTGGTCAGGACTGCCCACAGAAGTACTGTTGTGAATAGGCTGGAAATGAGTTCTGAGCAGAAGCTCCCTCTGGTGGTTACAAACGGTACTGGACTGTCCAGTGAAGATTGTGAGGATTGGGAATCAGGTGTTACTGACTGGTCTTATATAAGGGAGTCGCCTTCCCATCAGGGTGGCCGGTGATACTGTTATGATTTGGTAACTGAGGAGAGCAGGCAAAAAAGGAAATACACCAGAGCAGTTGGAAACTATGAGATTGCAGTACCCTGACTAACCACCACAACTAGAGGCAGCCATGGAGCGTTCCTACGTTGGTCCTAGACGCCTCGTCACAGCCTGAGAAACTAACTACACCTAAAGATAGAAAGAGGAAAGCTATCTGCCCCGGAGCAGATCCCCAAAGAACATAGAAAGCCCCCAAACATGTAATGGCGGTTAGACAAGAAGAAATACTGACACAGACAGAAAATAGTATGAGCAAACGTTGGGGCCCAAACTTACTAAATAGAAAAGGATAGGAAGGGCACTTACTGCAATCCCAAAAAACCCTGAAAAGCACCAACTCTACTAATTTCAAAAACACCTGAGATCACACGACCTCTACCACCTAAATTAGTTCTCTGGTGTAACCAAAAACAAAACAGCAGCCACTGAAAAAACTGGAAAAAGCAAATGTACAAACAACAGTGGCTGAACTGAACTGAGAGGCAAAAGCCCCCAGAGGGGACCCAGAAGGCCCCCACAGAAGTGCAGGACAAAATGCAAAAATCAAGCACAAAAACAAAAAGAAGAAAATGTCTTATCTGTTAGCAGGAGATTCAGACACGACACAGCAGGCTACCAAGGAAACAGGAATCAAGGATTGAGACCAGAACAATTGATCACCGGCAACCCTGATGGGAAGGTGACTCCCTTATATAAGACCAGTCAGACAGTCCAGTACCGTTTGTAACCACCAGAGGGAGCTTCTGCTCAGAACTCATTTCCAGCCTATTCACAACAGTAGAGGTCGTGTGATCTCAGGTGTTTTTGAAATTAGTAGAGTTGGTGCTTTTCAGGGTTTTTTGGGATTGCAGTAAGTGCCCTTCCTATCCTTTTCTATTTAGTAAGTTTGGGCCCCAACGTTTGCTCATACTATTTTCTGTCTGTGTCAGTATTTCTTCTTGTCTAACCGCCATTACATGTTTGGGGGCTTTCTATGTTCTTTGGGGATCTGCTCCGGGGCAGATAGCTTTCCTCTTTCTATCTTTAGGTGTAGTTAGTTTCTCAGGCTGTGACGAGGCGTCTAGGACCAACGTAGGAACGCTCCACGGCTGCCTCTAGTTGTGGTGGTTAGTCAGGGTACTGCAATCTCATAGTTTCCAACTGCTCTGGTGTATTTCCTTTTTTGCCTGCTCTCCTCAGCTACCAAATCAAAACAGTATCACCGGCCTAAACTGAAAATTATATTGTACTCACAGAAGGGAAAAATATTGTGGAAAGAAAAAAGTTGTCAGAGTTGTCAGAGATTTTTTTTTTTTTTCTGTTTGTTGCATTTTTTTTTCCCTCTGTATCTCTGGGTGCTGAGGAGGATTTTTTTTTTTTCTCTCTCAATGGAGTTTGCACAGTTGTCTGGCCGTGTGGATCAGCTTGCCACTGAAGTTCGGAGTATTGCTACCTATCTTGCTGTGTTGCCTGTTGTGGAACCTAGGACTCCCATGCCAGATTTGTTTTTGGGGGATAGAGCTAAGTTTCTGAATTTCAAAAATAACTGTAAATTGTTTTTTGCCTTAAAATCTAAGTCCTCAGGGAACGCAGCGCAGCAGGTTCAAATTGTCATCTCTCTCCTGCACGGCGACCCTCAGGATTGGGCTTTTTCCCTGACACCTGGGGATCCTGTTTTGAGTGATGTTGATGCGTTTTTTCAGGCTTTGGAGTTATTGTACGATGAGCCTAATGTCACTGATCAAGCTGAAAAAACTTTGTTGGCATTAAGTCAGGGGCTTGAGGACGCTGAGTTATACTGTCAGAGATTCCGTAGGTGGGCAGTCCTGACCAAATGGAATGACGACGCTTTGGCAGCTCTTTTTCGGAAGGGACTGTCAGATAATGTAAAGGATGTTATGGTGGGGTTCCCTGTTCCCTCTGGTCTCAATGATTCTATGTCATTAGCGATTCAAATTGACAGACGTTTGCGTGAGCGGAAAGGTATGCGTGGAATAATGTTGCCTTGTGAACCTGCTTCTGAATCCATGCAGTGTGATAGAGTGGTTTCTGGGGCACAGCGTCATGAATTTCGAAAGTGCAATGGGTTATGTTTCTACTGTGGTGATGCCTCTCATGCTATTTCTGTCTGCCCTAAGCGGGAAGACGTTTTGCTCGCTCAGTTGTCTTGGGTAGTGTTCAGACTAAGTTTTTATTAACTGTTACACTGATATGCTCTCTGTCCTCATTTTCTGCTCAGGCTTTTGTTGATTCTGGAGCAGCTATTAACCTGATGGATTTTGATTTTGCTAAACGTTGTGGGTTTCCCTTGATACCCCTACGGAAGTCTATTCCCCTACTGGGGATCGATTCTACCCCTTTGGCTGAGAATAAACCTCAGTTCTCTACTCAGGTGATAATGAGGGTAGAACCTGATCATCAGGAGAGTTGCAAATTTTTGGTTCTGTATAATCTGCATGACATTATCGTACTGGGTTTCCCTTGGTTACAGTCTCATAATCCTGTTTTGGATTGGAAATCTGTGTCTGTTACCAGTTGGGGCTGCCAATGTGTTAATACCAACACTCCTGTTTTTTCTGCCTCCCCCCAGGCTCAGGATGTTCCTGACTTTTTGATTGATTTTTCTGATGTGTTTAGCGAAAGTAAATCTGCATCCTTACCTCCCCATAGGAGCTATGACTGCGCTATTGAATTAGTGCCTGGTAGTAAATTCCCTAAAGGTCGCCTTTTTAACTTGTCTGTACCTGAACATGACGCTATGCGGTCTTATATCAAGGAGTCATTGGAGAAGGGTCATATCAGACCATCCTCTTCACCCTTAGGTGCCGTTTTTTTCTTTGTGGCCAAAAAGGATGGTTCATTAAGGCCGTGTATTGATTATCGTCTCTTGAACAATATTACTGTAAAATATCAATATCCGTTACCCTTGATCTCTGACTTGTTTTCCAGGGTGAAAAACGCTACTTGGTTTACCAAGCTTGACCTCAGGGGGGCATATAACCTTATTCGCATTAAGCACGGGGATGAATGGAAGACGGCATTTAATACCCCTGTCATGGAAATATATATGTATTCCATATATTCAAAGTATATTCACATATATGTAATCACAGTTCACAGTTAGATAGATCTCACTTGCTAAAAAACCCTGTGCTCACATATTTCTAGGCCAGCTATAATCAGTCGTTTTAAAGAAATCTGGCCTTCATAAGGCCTTCATAAGGAACAAGAACATGAAGTCTTATTAGCTATCTGTTGTTTACATTATAGTTATGCAAGACAACTAGGTCACAAGAATATAAAACAATAATTCTGCAACTTCAGCTCTTTTGCCATGATTATCATAATTATCATATTTACACTAGAACAGCCAATAATCTAGCAGCTTTTAATTGTATGTTAATTGACTAACCAGCCCCTTTTTGTAAACGTATAAAACCTTGAATGAATAATAAATGTATGTCTTTGACAAACTGTTATACTGACACTTGCGTTGTGGACAGTTTTCATTTCGTTCTGAGCGCTCAAAGAAGACATTATATAGAGATTTGGACATGGCAAGCAGCAAACACTGAAGGATATTTTTATCCTAATTAAATTTCCATATCAGTTGGCGCCTGCACGCGGGGCATTGGACGAAACGCACGAGGACCCGGCCGACCGGAGAGACGGGGGTGTTGGCCCTGGCCTTGGCACACGGGACGGAGACTGCAGCTCCATCAGTAAGGTAAGAAAACTTTGTCATCTTACCTGAATGTTCCCTGTGCCTAGTCCTAGCCTACACTTCCAGCCGGTCGGACGTGGTCATCACCGCATTCCCAGGTTGTGTAAAAAGTCCATACCCTTATCCAAAAGCCCTGGGATATAAGCCGAGTTGTTTGCTGCTGTGCTGTATATGTTTCATGTTTTATGTGAACCGGGAGAAAGTTGGAACGGTGACTGTGTTTTTGCTTGCTGATTTCTGGGGGATGTATAGCAAAAGACAAATTGCTGCATAAGTTCCCGCAGTAAACTTTCACGCACCGGGAGGCCATCCCAGTCAAATCAGACGTGAAGGGCGGGAGCTTTGTTTTGGATAAGTCCACGCAGATATTCTTCACACATTGGAGGGAAGTTATCCCAAAAAATCCAGTTGTGAGAAGCGAGGGCTTTGTTCGGTTAAGTTTCTGCAGTTACCTTTCACGCACTGGGAGGCCATCCCAGTCAAATCAGACGTGAAGGGCAGGAGCTTTGTTTGGATAAGTTCTCACAATAATCGTCCACGCACCGGGAGGCCATCCCAGTCAAATCAGACGTGGATAGTGAGAATTTTGATGAAGGCTATTGCAGATTATTGTGACCGGCGCACCGGCCAGGGCGTACGGTACAGAGAGCGATAGAACCTTGAGCCTCACCGCGCTCAGTGCAATTGGTGAGTTATCAGTTACCAGAGCAGCTTGTATGTGTCACAGATCATCAAAAGAGGGATTCGTATTCTCCCGGGTGTCTGTCTCATTATACGTGTCAACTGTCTGTATCAGGTACTGTCGCTTTAAATCACATCTCCGTGCGCTCTGTCAGTATCTCATTCAGAGCAGTGTGCTGGCTGCAGCAGCGAGAAAACCCCTTTGACCCCCCTCCTCTGCTAATCACGTTGTCACATCTGTTTCTTGGTTTTGATTTTTATTTTTTTAAGCTAGTTTTTTTTTGGCTACAGGTTTTAATGTGAAAATTATCAGGCATTCAGACTGAACTATATTCATTTTTTTTTTGCTATTCTGAGGAATAATAATAATATATATATATTTTTTTTATGTGATTTCAGTGTCTGGAGAGACAGCAAGCAGAGGTAGAAGGGAGGGGGGAAGTGCTGGCAGCAGCCAGCTGACATTCCAGAGAGCTGTAGGAAAAAAAAAAAAAAAACCTACGCTACCAGACAGAAGTTTTAAAGCACTTTTCGTTTTGTTTTTATCATTTTACAATCAATTTTTCCACCTCTTTTCTGTTCTTTATTTAGCTGTTTTAGTAACAAGGGTTGTTTTTCAGAGTTTTATGATTAATACGTTTTTTTCTTTTCTCCCCTTTTTGGTGAATTTATTTATTTTTTCTTTTTCTAGAGGTTTTTTTTTACTAAATCTAACTTTTGTTTTTAAGGTTTTTCTTTTAAGTACATTTTTAAATGATTTTGGAGAGATTTTTTCTCTAAGCAATTTATTTTAGAGTTTTATTTCTCCAGCCATTTTCTTTTTTTTTTTCTACAAGCTTGCTTTAGACCAAGGTCACATAGATAAGAAGAATTACAGGCTGAGAGAGAGAGCAGACACAAACTGCGCAGCGGTTTGAGTAGCCCCTCCCGTCGGGCATTCGGCGTTGACAAACAGAACCAGAGTGCAGCAGTTTTCAGATTTTTTAAATCACCTTTGTTGAATAGGTTTTTGGAGTAGACACAGTACGTGAGAAGCAAATAGACAGGCAGCCTTTACGCTGCATAATGAAATGTTTTTTTCTTGTTTTTTGTTATTTGAAAGGTAACGGGAAAGTTTATTAATAGATTACCATCTGCTGTAAAAGAGCAGCCGTGCATCGTGTAAAAGATACAGCAAGTTAATTTGAACGGACCAGGAAGTGATTTTTTTTTTTTATGTGAATAAGTTTGAAAAGGTGTTAAATCATCTGTGAGAAAAAAATCACTGACATGTCACAAGAGCAGAATTCAGAGTCACACACATCACATGTCCATCATGTAGAGACACGGGACAGGTGTAGGCTGCTCTCATTGAGTAAGGAGCCTCGTACAGGAAAAAACGTTCCCCGCCTCTCTCCACAGGGAGAAGGCATTTTTGTTTCAACCATCCCCTCTCAAGAGTCACAGGGGGGACACCCTCTCCTTTCTCTTCTCCCAGTCCCTTTCTCCTTCTTCAGACTTCTCTCTCTCTCTGTGTCTCCAGCACAGGGCACCCTGTCTATCCCAAGCACAGTACAAACATTGCCAGTCATTATATCAGGAGAAGAAAGTGCAAATCTCCCTACACAAAACGCTACATGTAGCCCCCAGACACAACAGCCCACAGCTAGGGCTTCACAGGGGGGTGGTATAGCTACAGGGCTGCTAGCATGGAACCATGACACTGATCCACCGCAGCCTCAGCAAGGAAGTGGGAAATCCCCATGCAGCAAGACAACTTTAAAGCCCAAATCTCACCCAGTGTATGCACCAAGTACACCATGTCACTTCTTATCTGATGAAGATGAAGATGCAACGTCACACATGCTGCCCAATACTAGGGAAGAAAACACACAAGCACCAATAGAGCAGGGACAGGTAGAGGCACCATCCTATGAGCCCTTCATCCCAAGCCAGGTGATCAGTATGCTGCCAGACCCAGGGATACACCCCATGCTATTTTGCCAAAAAATGCAGCAGATCCAGCAGAAAGCAGCAGCCTGGATTGATCTCTGGACCGAAATGGAAATAAAAGCAGGTGATGCATTCTGGTCAATTATGAGAGAACACTTCAAGCTTCCAGCAGAGTTAGATGCATATGCCTGGGAGACAGGACCAAAGCTAATTGAGCAACTCAGAGAATGGGCCAAAAGCAGACTGACAGGACAAGCTCTCAGTCTACATGTCACGAGTCAAGACAAGACAGAGTCTGTGGAGAAGTTCCATGACAGAGTAATGCAAGTGTTTCAAGATTTGGGCCTCATTACCATGATCAGACACACAGACGGATGTGGGCACAGGCCTTTGTGCATGGACTGAGAGAACCAATCAGAAAGCCACTGATAGTAGCTAGGCCTGAGTACAGGTCAATATCAATGGACACCCTGCTCACAGCCGCAAAAGGGATAGAATCCCAGCCAGGAGTGCGCAAAACAGCTCCCCTGATGGTGGTCTCAGAGCCAGATGGCCAACCACGTTTTAAAGACAGAAGAAATGTCAAGTGTTACAAACTGTGGCAAGCTTGGCCATTACCGGAACCGCTGCAGAGAACCCTACGACCCACCACTTTGTCTAGAGAAGCAAGCCAAGGAGAAAACAAAGAAAGCAGTGAAGAACCCTGTTCATAGGACAAGAGCACACCAAGTCCACAGGGAACCCCACCAGTGGGACCAATATCCTGAGGATGGACGGCGTATTCAGATCTTTTCTTGTGGAACTCCGCAACCTCACCTACCTATCAGAATCTTCTGCTTCCTGCATGGGAATTGATGGTCAAGTCAGATATTTCCAGATTATGAAGCCCCTGAGCGTGTGGACTCAGCCAGAACACTCCATCATGTCCCAGTTTGTTGTGTAAAAAACCTGCACCCTCAACCTATTGGGAGTGGACCTACTGCAGAAGCTGAAAGCGACCAGAGTGTTCCAGGAAGATGGGACCATGACACTTTCTTCACCCCTGACCCAAGAAGAAACAGGAACCTCAAACAACCACACTGCAGACCTATCACAGGAGGTGCTGGACATAGTACCAGAAAAGCCACTCCATCACCCAGAGTCAAGATGTCTCTGACCAACTGAAGGTCTAAGTGAGCTCGCCTAAGAAGACGGCCTGAGAACTTTGAATTGGCCAGGATATTCAACTCAAGAAGACCCTACTCGCTTCATGGAATGGCAACACCTCATCCAGCTCCAACGCCAGAGGTTCATCTTTTGCAAGCACCAGGAGGTGCCCCCTGCAATCAACCAGTTCAGCCAGGCCCTAGACCGGCAAAAGGCCACTCAGCTCTTCAAACTTGTGCACAAATACTGACCTGAGACCGAGCTGGAGAAAAAGAAACCACTGATGGCCCGTGCTGAGAAAAAAGCAGCCGTTTAAGGAAACGTCCCAACAAGAAGACCCCCTGTGACCAGAGCAGGTGCTAACACAGTAACTGTCTTGGTGGAGAACAAGAAAGCCAGCTGGTCGTCATCTCTCATGATGTGGATCCTAGTAGACGGCTTGTTTTCCCGCCAGCTCTGCACCAGCAGATGGGAGTCCCCTGCCGCATACTGAAGGACAAGGCCAAACTGGGCTGCCTCGCCCATCGGAATCAATCCCAGCTTTCCACAATGAAGAAAAAGACTGTAAACCCCACTGAGTTCAGAATGGTGCAAGGCCTGGAGGCCGCGAAAGAGGCTACGGTATTTGAAACCCCAACAGTGCTGAACTATCACACTGTGCTCTCAAGAGTCCCAGTCACCGCAACGGTATTCACGGTGATCAACCTGGCCAGTACCTTCTTCAATGTTTCCCCTCCACCTGGAGGCCTGCTTTCACGCACCAGTGCAGTGCATATCGACAATGTTGCCTCAAGGTGCTCAAAACAAGCCCTTTAAGTTTCACCAAGACAATGTCCTCCATCCTCGTCAACTGGATTGCAGAATATGCAAGAGTCACTCTTCTACAACACGTGGATGACTTTCTCTTTTGTGTGGTTGACATCGACACCTGCACAGTCTATTCCTTGTCTCTCCTACTCAAGAACAGCAACGCAAGGTCTGGAAGAACAAAGTCCAGTGATGCCAGAAGCAAGTTACATCCCTGGGACACTGTATTGCCCACCAGACGAAACACATGTCAAAAGACTGGAAGACCACTGTGGAGAAGATGGCTCCCCCAACAACTCCAAGAATGCTGCAAGCTTTCCCTGGTCTAGTGTCATATTGCAGAACCTGGATCCCTGATGCCTCAGTCCTAATGCAGCCTCTGTGCCTTGCATCAACGCAACCCCGCTCCTTCTATCAGACGCAGCCTTCAACCCATTCAGGAGATTGGAAGAACTCCACAGTCTCAGCGCCAATACCAGGCCTACCTGACTATGAAAAGTATTTCCGTCTACCTGATGGAAGAAAGAAGGTCATTCTACTGGAGTCCTGGCACGGATTCACGGGGGAAAACAGAGACTTTTAGGCTGCCTCTCAGTCCGCTTGGATCCAGTTGCAAGAAGAGCACCCTCCTGCCTGATGGCAGTATCCGCAGCACACACCCTCCTGGACAAGGTTACTGACATCACTCTTGGACAGCCACTGGAAACTCTCACTCCGCATGACATCTTGGCAATCTTCAATCAAGCTCAACCAACAGTAATCTCCCACCGCCAGGCATCTGTGTGGCTCCTCTATTGCCTTTGTCTCATAATGTCACCGTCTCCAGACCTACAGTCCTCAGCCCGGCCACTCTACTCCCACTCCCAAGGGGGATACTTGGATGGCTCCAGAAGAAGTTTCAACACAGGAAGTGCAGTGACCAGCAATCAAGAAATCCTGTGGTCCAGAAGTCTGTCACCTAGCCTGTCAGCCCAGGAAGCAGAATTGATAGCGCTGACGAAGGCCTGCCAGATGGCAGAAGGCAAGACTGCAAACATCTACACGGACTACAGGTACTCGCATGGCATAGCACACGATTTAGACCCATCTGGGCTACAAGGGACTTCATCACAGCAAACGGGACAACCGTGAAGCATCATGGAGCCTTCAGGGACCTACTGGGTATACTCCAACTTCCAAAATGGTGGCAATTTGAAAAATCAAAGTGCATGGAAAACTGAGAACAGAAGAGGCATGAGGCAATAACATGGCGGACATGGCAGCCAAAGAAGCAGCCAAAGGAAGACAACATGGAGAAGTGGGAGAGGTCGTAGAGCCTGACGGCTACTACATAAAGACTGAAGACAAGAAACCTGACAAAAAGACGTCCTGGATCTGCTCAAGAAGTTGCAAGACCAAGCTCAAAAAGGAGAAGAAGAGCTGAATGCAAAAAAAAGCAACACGTGAAGAATAGTGTTGAGCATTCCGATACTGCAAATATCGGGTATCGGCCGATATTGGCTGTATCGGAATTCCGATTCCGAGTTCCGATATTTTCGTCTTATCGGATACCGGAATCGGGATTGTCACTGTCACTGTCAGTGTCCGTCGGTCGGGTCTGTCAGGAGTCAGCGGCACTTACCTGGCAGAAGATCTCCGGCGGTCACATCCCGGACTGCTTCATGGCCGCCATCTTCTTTCCCCGGCGGTCACATGCAGTATCTCGCGATAACTGCAGTGACTGCTGGGTAATCCGGCCGTAAAGCAGTCAGTCCGATGACGTCACCGCCGGGGAAGCAGGTAATCAGCTGTGCTGCGTTGCGATGACAGGCTCTGCCTGTCATTGCGATGTAGCAGAGTTGGATCGTCGTGGGACACTCGTTACTATGGACTGCGTCGGACAGGTGGTATACTGTTGGTTTTTTTTTTTCTTTTTTTACAGGAGATCGATGGCGTCGCAGGAATGAGAGTACAATAAAATTAATGAAAACTGTGTTGTCTCTTTTATTTCATTAAAATACTTTTTTCTTGCTTTGTCTTTTTTTTATACATTTAATAACTTTGGGATTAATAATGGATCGGTGTCTTATTGACACCTCTCCATTATTAACCGGGCTTATTGTCACCGTGCAATCAATGGTGACATTAACCCCTTATTACCCCGCTTGCCACCGCTACAGGGCAAGTGGGAAGAGCCGGGTAAAGTGCCACAATTGGCACATCTTTTGATGCGCCAAATGTGGGGCTGCTGTAGCCTGGTATTATCAGGCTGTTGAGGGCCAAAATCCATGGGCCTTGACAGTCTTTTAATACCAGGCCGCAGCAGTCTGCATTTTACTTGGCTGGTTAACAAAAATAGGGGGGATCCCCACGCCGTTTTTTTTTCGAGGGGATCCCCTATTTTTGTTAACCAGCCAAGCTAAGCAGACTGCTGTGGCCTGGTATTATCAGGCTTGCAAGGTCCATGGATATTGGATCCTTACCAGCCTGAAAAACCAGGCCTCAGCGGTCTGCTTCATCTGGCTGGTTAACAAAAATAGGGGGGACCCCACGCTAATTTTTTTCGAGGGGATCCCCTATTTTTGTTAATCAGCCAAGATATGCAGACTGCTGTGGCCTGGTATTATCAGGCTGGCAAGGTCCATGGATCTTGGCTCCTTAACAGCCTGAAAATCCAGGCCTCAGCGGTCTGCTTCATCTGGCTGGTTAACAAAAATAGGGGGGACCCCACGCCAATTTTTTTTCGAGGGGATCCCCTATTTTTGTTAATCAGCCAAGATATGCAGACTGCTGTGGCCTGGTATTATCAGGCTGGCAAGGTCCATGGATCTTGGCTCCTTAACAGCCTGAAAATCCAGGCCTCAGCGGTCTGCTTCATCTGGCTGGTTAACAAAAATAGGGGGACCCCACGCCAATTTTTTTCTAGGGATCCCCTATTTTTGTTAATCAGCCAAGATATGCAGACTGCTGTGGCCTAGTATTATCAGGCTGGCAAGGTCCATGGATCTTGGCTCCTTAACAGCCTGAAAATCCAGGCCTCAGCGGTCTGCTTCATCTGGCTGGTTAACAAAAATAGGGGGGACCCCACGCCATTTTTTTTTCGAAGGGAACCCCTATTTTTGTTAATCAGTTCCCTCTGACGTCACTGATTGTGTCCCTGGCTGACCTGAAGTGAAAGTGGAAAGCAATCAATTAAGCTTTCCACTTAAGGGCCCGTCTCACATAGCATATCGCTACCGAGATCGCTGCTGAGTCACTAGTTTTGTGACGCAGCAGCGAGCTCACCAGCGATATCGCTGTGTGTGACATTCAGCGACGATCAGCCCCCCTGCCGGGTATCGCTGATCGTCGCTGAAATGTCAGGACCTTTTTTTGATCGCTGGTTTCCCGCTGACAGGCACACATCGCTGCGTGTGACAGGCGGGAGACCAGCGATCCGCTGGTAACCAAGGTACACAGCGGGTTTCCAGGCGCGGGGCTGTGCCTAGAAACCCGCTGTGTACCTTGGATACCAGCGCCCTGATGCAGGGAGCTGGTATCCAAGGTACACAGCGGGTTTCCAAGCGCTGCGCGGTGCCTGGAAACCCGCTGTGTACCTTGGTTACCAGCGGATCGCTGGTCTCCCGCCTGTCACACGCAGCGATGCGTGCCTGTCAGAGGGAACCCAGCGATCAAAAAAAGGTTCTGACATTTCTGCGACGATCAGCGATACCCGGCAGGGGGCTGATCGTCGCTGAATGTCACACACAGCGATATCGCTGGTGAGCTCGCTGCTGCGTCACAAAACTAGTGACTCAGCAGCGATCTCGGTAGCGATATCGCTATGTGAGACGGGCCCTTAAGCGATGTTAACCGCAGTGTCGCTGTCCCAGATCGCTGCCTGAGCTGCCTGTTTGGCAGCTCAGCAGCGATCATGTAGCGATACACCAGCGATCCTGACAAGTGCATATCGTTGTCGGGATCGCTGGTGTATCGTTATGTGACACCCAGCCTTTACTCTCCTGTCAGGCAGGAGAGGAACTCATTCATTTGGGGTTTACTGTGAGGCTGCAGCATTAGCTGCGGTCCCTGCAGTAAACATTAACCCTTTCTGAAGGATTTCACCGTGGGACCTGACTGTGCATGGGATAGGTAAGAATAATTTTGCTTTTTTATTTTATTTTTATTACAGGAAATGGTTTTAGCAGGTAAATAAAATATGGTCAAAAACTGTGTGATTATTTCATTAAACTTCTTTTTTATTAAAGTGTGTGTGTTTGATTTTTTCTTCATACAATAGGATTAATAATTGATAGTTGTCTAATTGACAGCTCTCAATTATTAACCTGGCTTAAAGTGACCTTTCAATTGCAAGGTCATTTTAACCCCTTATTAACCCATTCGCCACCGCTACAGGGCAATGGGAATAGACGGGCAAAGTGCCAGAAAGGGCAAATCTAATTAGAGATTTGCCCTTTCTGGGGTGTCTGGGGGCAGATGTTAAGTAGCCGGGGGGGGCCAAAAATAATGGTCCCTCTTTGGGCTATTATTATCTGCCCCCACTCACTGGCTTTGTCTGTCTGGTTGCGAAAATAGGGCGGGAGCCCACGCATTTTTTTTCAGCAATTTTACACCTCATATATATATATATACATGTCATTGAATTTGTGACACATATATATATATATTTATATTTGTAGTTCATACACTTCTACATAGTATAATAGCCGCTAATTCAATTGCCGGCTTTTGTGAAAATGCAGAACCCGACATGAAATGACACTTGGTGTACATAGGGTTAACCATGTCTTTTCATGTCCTTTGCTATCTAATTTGCATAAACAATTAAATCAGACTATGTGTGCAAAATTTCACACCTGTAGGGGTTAATTAAAGGTGTAAATTCGTAGCAAAAAAGTCCGTTTTTTTTACAACGAATTTACACCTTTAATTAACCCCTACAGGTGTGAAATTTTGCACACATAGTCTGATTTAATTGTTTGTGCAAATTAGATAGCAAAGGACATGAAAAGAAATGTTTAACCCTATGTACACCAAGTGTCATTTCATGTCGGGTGACCCGACATGAAATGACACTTGGTGTACATAGGGTTAACCATGTCTTTTCATGTCCTTTGCTATCTAATTTGCACAAACAATTAAATCAGACTATGTGTGCAAAATTTCACACCTGTAGGGGTTAATTAAAGGTGTAAATTCGTAGCAAAAAAGTCAGTTTTTTTTACAACGAATTTACACCTTTAATTAACCCCTACAGGTGTGAAATTTTGCACACATAGTCTGATTTAATTGTTTGTGCAAATCAGATAGCAAACGACATGAAAAGACATGGTTAACCCTATGTACACCAAGTGTCATTTCATGTCGGGTGCTTCTGTCTTTTCACTGAAGCCGGCTTTACCCGGCAATTGAATCAAAGGATATTTTACTATGTAGAAGTGTATAAACTATACATATATGTATATATATATGTCACAATGACATGTATATATATATATGTATTCTATGTGTGTATATTTAGTGTTTACAAGGAAAGAATGGGGTTTTTTTAGTTGCAATATTTTGTTCCCATAGACTTACATGGGACTTCCGGTATCGGTATCGGGTATCGCCGATTTTTTAGTGATATCGGCGATACCATTCCGATTCCGATACTTTAGGATATCGGAAAGTATCGCTCAACTCTAGTGAAGAAGGAAGGCTATCAATAATAGACTTCAAACTCTGCCTACCACAAAGTATGCACCCTATGGTGGTCCAATGGGTACATGGACCCACATCCACATATCAAAGACACAGATGAATGATCTGATTGGTGCTTACTGGTTCGCTTCAGGGATCTCCACCCTAACAGCCAAATTCACCAGCAGCTGTCTGACCTGCGGCAAATGCAAGCCTGGACGTATGGAAGAAAGTCCCCCTCACCTTATCTGGAAAGACCACTCTACCAGCTTCAAAGGATCCAGATAGACCACATCCAGATATCGCCAAGTGAAGAATTCAAATACGCCATTGTGATCAAAAGAAGTATTTTCAAGATGAACAGAAGCCTTCCAAGTCAGCAAAGACTACTGCAACGAAGCTACTTTCGGAAAATAGTGTGCAGATACGGGGCTCCAGAAATGATAGAAAGTGATCAGGGACCCGCATTCACAGCAAATCTGACACACAAGACCCGATTAGCAGTAGGGTCAGACCTAGGCCTACACACTCCTTACCACCCCCAGAACAGCAGGAAGGTAGAAAAAACGGAACGAAACACTTAAGAATAGAATGCTGAAAAATTGCCCAAGAGACACGCAAACCATGGCATGACACACTCCTAATTGCACTGTTTAGCGTAAGGCACACTCCCAGAGACCCAGAAAAGCTGCTTCGTGCCTGCATCTTCTGCTAACAGATAAGACATTTTCTTCTTTTAGTTTTTTTGGTGCTTGCAGTTTAGTTCAGCCACTGTTGTTTGTTCATTTGCCTTTTCCAGTTTTTTCAGTGGCTGCTGTTTAGTTTTTGTTACACCAGAGAACTAATTTAGGTGGTAGAGGTCGTGTGATCTCAGGTGTTTTTGTAATTAGTAGAGTTGGTACTTTTCAGGGTTTTTTGGGGTTGCAGTAAGTGCCTTTCCTATCCTTTTCTATTTAGGAAGTTTGGGCCCCAACGTTTGCTCATACTATTTTCTGTCTGTGTCTGTATTTCCTCTTGTCTAACCGCCATTACATGTTTGGGGCTTCCTATGTTCTTTGGGGATCTGCTCCGGGGCAGATAGTTTTCCTTTTTCTATCTTTAGGTGTAGTTAGCTTCTCAGGCTGTGACGAGGCGTCTAGGACCAACGTAGGAACGCTCCACGGCTGCCTTTAGTTGTGGTGGTTAGTCAGGGTACTGCAATCCCATAGATTCCAACCTCTCTGGTGTATTGCCTTTTTTGCCTGCTCTCCTCAGCTACCAAATCATAACACTTATGTAATTGAATCGGTCAAAAACTAATGTCCATTCTCGAGTTTTTTCCCCCTCACTGCCAGATTTGATGATCCTGTCCAAGAGCCCCAGATGACACCAACCTCTGTGTAACTAGAGGGAAAGCCTGTTTGGATCCACGTATCGCATTGCAAGGAAGCTCCCGTACCAGGAGAGACACCTAAGCCATGAAGGATGTCATGGATGCTCTGACTGACCAGACAGATGACCTACTTGATGAGTTCAAGGCCAGAGACCAAGTTAAAGCAGGATTTGAGTCACTATTGCCACTAGTAACTATAAAGAAAAATGTTGATTGGATAAATTACATCTATTATAACCAGCAGAGATTTGTTAACTTCACCATAGATGCTGTAAAAGGTTTGGCAGCACAGTTAGGCCCCACTTCCATTATGGCATTCCAGAATAGAATGGCTTTGGATATGATTCTAGCTGAGAAAGGAGGTGTTTGCAAAATGATCAAAGACACCTGTTGCACCTACATCCCAGACAACACTGGCCCAAATGGTAAAGTCACAATGGCAATACAGAAACTTACTGAGTTATCAGAGGAACTGAAACAGAACTCAGGTGTCACTGACCCATGGGATCGATACTTTGGGTGGATGAGTGGGTGGCAGAAAATGTTGGCACAGGTTGGGACAGCCATTATGGGGGTTCTCATTTTTGCATTAGTTACTGGTTGCTGTGTTATTCCTTGTATCCGCAGAATAATGGAAAAAACTGTTCAGGAGACAACCAATTTGATGCCACTCACCATTTTGGACCTCGCACCAGTCCGGATGGAACTGCCTGGCTTGACCAGATCTCCGAACTACCTCCAGACTGAGAATACACATCCTTGATGAAACATCCTATCAACTATGAGATTATGATTGCAAACATAAACCCCCGACAGGGACAGTCCTCCTGACCGCCCATTTGCGAAAAGTCTGTATTCGGTGGGGGAGACATGCGCTAGGCATATTCTCAACCCGCCGGCAGCACAAAAGAGTTGCAGCGCTTTGGGCCAGGAGCAGGTTTTTAGGGCAAGTGGTATCTAAGGGGGGACTGTCATGGAAATATATATGTATTCCATATATTCAAAGTATATTCACATATATGTAATCACAGTTCACAGTTAGATAGATCTCACTTGCTAAAAAACCCTGTGCTCACATATTTCTAGGCCAGCTATAATCAGTCGTTTTAAAGAAATCTGGCCTTCATAAGGCCTTCATAAGGAACAAGAACATGAAGTCTTATTAGCTATCTGTTGTTTACATTATAGTTATGCAAGACAACTAGGTCACAAGATTATAAAACAATAATTCTGCAACTTCAGCTCTTTTGCCATGATTATCATAATTATCATATTTACACTAGAACAGCCAATAATCTAGCAGCTTTTAATTGTATGTTAATTGACTAACCAGCCCCTTTTTGTAAACGTATAAAACCTTGAATGAATAATAAATATATGTCTTTGACGAACTGTTATACTGACACTTGCGTTGTGGACAGTTTTCATTTCGTTCTGAGCGCTCAAAGAAGACATTATATAGAGATTTGGACATGGCAAACGGCAAACACTGAAGGATATTTTTATCCTAATTAAATTTCCATATCACACCTGAAGGGCATTTTGAGTACCTTGTGATGCCCTTTGGGCTCACTAATGCTCCTTCTGTCTTCCAGTCCTTCATGAATGACATTTTCAGGGATTTTGTGGATAAATTTCTGATTGTTTATTTGGATGATATCTTGATTTTTTCCAATGATTGGGACTCTCATGTAAAACATGTTCGGACTGTGTTCCAGATTTTGAGAGAGAATGCTCTGTATGTGAAGGGATCAAAGTGTCTTTTTGGCGTTCAGAGGATCTCATTTCTGGGATTCATTTTGTCCCCATCTGTTATTGAAATGGACCCGGTCAAAGTTCAGGCTATCTGTGATTGGGTCCAACCTACTTCATTAAAGGCTCTTCAAAGATTCTTGGGTTTTGCCAATTTTTATCGTAAATTTATTGGTAATTTCTCTGTTATTGTTAAACCATTAACTGATTTGACCAAGAAGGGTTCTGATGTGGTGAATTGGCCTCCTGAGGCAGTCTCTGCATTTCAGGAACTTAAGCAGAGATTCACTTCTGCTCCTGTTCTACGGCAGCCTGATGTTTCTCTACCATTTCAGGTGGAGGTTGATGCCTCTGAAATTGGGGCAGGTGCCGTTTTGTCCCAAAAAGATCCAGAGACCTCTAAAAGTAACCCTTGTGCCTTTTTCTCTCGAAAATTTTCTCCCACTGAACGTAATTATGACGTGGGTAATCGGGAGTTATTAGCCATGAAGTGGGCTTTTGAAGAGTGGAGACATTGGCTGGAGGGAGCCAAACATCAGGTGGTGGTCCTTACGGACCATAAGAATCTGGTTTATCTGGAGTCTGCCAAGCGACTTAATCCTAGACAGGCCAGGTGGGCCTTGTTTTTCACACGTTTTAATTTTGTGGTTTCATTTCTTCCTGGCACTAAAAATGTTAAGGCGGATGCCCTCTCGAGGAGTTTCCTGGCGGACTCTCCTGAGTTATCTGATCCTTCTGTTTTTTGAAAGAGGGTGTAGTTCTTTCCGCCATCTCGCCCAATTTGAGACTGGCTCTGGAGGGGTGTCAGGAGGATAAGCCCGAGCGCTGCCCTGTTGGGAAATTGTTTGTCCCGGACCAGTGGAAAAAGAGTGTAATGTCTGAGATTCATTGTTCCGCGTTGGCCGGTCATCCCGGAATTTTTGGTACCAGAGACTTGGTTAGTCGGTCCTTTTGGTGGCCTACCTTGTCTCGTGATGTCAGGGAGTTTGTGCAGTCCTGCGGGACTTGCTCTCGCTCCAAGCCTTGCTCTCGTTCTAGTGGTTTGTTGATGCCATTACCTGTGCCCAAGAGACCATGGACCCATATCTCTATGGATTTCATTTCCGACCTCCCTGTTTCTCAGAGAATGACCGTCATCTGGGTGATTTGCGATAGGTTTTCCAAGATGATACATCTTGTGCCATTACTTAAGTTGCCTTCCTCCTCTGAATTGGTGCCTTTGTTCCTTCAGCACGTGGTTCGTTTACACGGCATTCCTGAGAACATTGTGTCTGACAGAGGAGTTCAGTTTGTTTCCAGATTTTGGAGGACCTTTTGTTCTAAAATTGGTGTTCAATTGTCTTTCTCCTCGGCGTTTCATCCTCAGACCAATGGTCAAACTGAGAGAACAAACCAGACATTAGAGACTTATCTAAGATGCTTTGTGTCTGCTGATCAGGATGACTGGGTCTCTTTTTTGCCTTTGGCTGAGTTTGCTCTTAATAATAGGGCTAGCTCTGCCACTTTGATGTCTCCATTTTTCTGTAATTCTGGGTTTCACCCTCGATTTTCTTCAGGACAGACGGAGGCTTCTGTCTGTCCAGGTGTTGACTCTGTTGTGGAGCGTATGCAACAGATTTGGGACCAGGTAGTGGAGAGGTTGTCCCTCTCTCAGGAGAGGGCCCAGCGGTTTGCTAACCGGCATAGGACTGATGGTCCTCGGTTTAAAGTAGGGGACTTGGTCTGGTTGTCCTCAAGAAATATTCCTATGAGAGTGGCATCTCCTAAATTAAAGCCTAGGTTCATTGGACCTTATAAGATCATGGAGATTCTTAATCCTGTTTCTTTTCGTTTGCTTCTTCCAGGGACTTTTAAGATCCATAACGTGTTCCACAAGTCCTTGTTGAAGAGGTTTGTTGAGCCAGTGGTTCCTACTACTGTGCCTCCTGACCCTGTTTTGGTTGAGGGCAATCTGGAGTATGTGGTTGAGAAAATATTGAATTCTCGTTTTTCTAGACGGAAACTCCAGTATTTGGTTAAATGGAGAGGTTATGGTCAGGAAGACAATTCTTGGGTGTTTGCTTCGGACATCCATGCTAGGAGACTCATCCGTGCGTATCATAGAACTCATCCTGACCGACCTGGTTGCTCAAATGAGGGTTCGGTGACCCCTCCTCAAGGGGGGGTACTGTTGTGAATAGGCTGGAAATGAGTTCTGAGCAGAAGCTCCCTCTGGTGGTTACAAACGGTACTGGACTGTCCAGTGAAGATTGTGAGGATTGGGAATCAGGTGTTACTGACTGGTCTTATATAAGGGAGTCGCCTTCCCATCAGGGTTGCCGGTGATCAATTGTTCTGGTCTCAATCCTTGATTCCTGTTTCCTTGGTAGCCTGCTGTGTCGTGTCTGAATCTCCTGCTAACAGATAAGACATTTTCTTTTTTTGTTTTTGTGCTTTATTTTTGCATTTTGTCCTGCACTTCTGTGGGGGCCTTCTGGGTCCCCTCTGGGGACTTTTGCCTCTCAGTTCAGTTCAGCCACTGATGTTTGTACATTTGCTTTTTCCAGTTTTTTCAGTGGCTGCTGTTTTGTTTTTGGTTACACCAGAGAACTAATTTAGGTGGTAGAGGTCGTGTGATCTCAGGTGTTTTTGAAATTAGTAGAGTTGGTGCTTTTCAGGGTTTTTTGGGATTGCAGTAAGTGCCCTTCCTATCCTTTTCTATTTAGTAAGTTTGGGCCCCAACGTTTGCTCTTACTATTTTCTGTCTGTGTCAGTATTTCATCTTGTCTAACCGCCATTACATGTTTGGGGGCTTTCTATGTTCTTTGGGGATCTGCTCCGGGGCAGATAGCTTTCCTCTTTCTATCTTTAGGTGTAGTTAGTTTCTCAGGCTGTGACGAGGCGTCTAGGACCAACGTAGGAACGCTCCACGGCTGCCTCTAGTTGTGGTGGTTAGTCAGGGTACTGCAATCTCATAGTTTCCAACTGCTCTGGTGTATTTCCTTTTTTGCCTGCTCTCCTCAGTTACCAAATCAAAACAATATGGGGAGCTAGTTAGAACCAAACGGAACTGTTCAGACTTAGATTTTTTCACTTTCTTGTTGAAATGTTTCTGTCACAGACTTGCAAACAGAGGATATCCGGATTGGACTTTAAACAGAGCAAAAGCCCGAATTAATGGAGTAGATAGAAATACACTTTTGTTTAAACAAGATAATAGACACCAAAACAAAAATTCCTCTTGTATCACATTTTCAACGTGAATATATGTGCTTAAAATATTTGTGTGCATATATCTTATTATATATGTAAAAATTAAAAAATAAGAGCAGCACTAGCAATCATGGGTTGGATGCAAAGTCATAACGACCAAACAAATAGATATCCAGAGATTAGAGGCAATCTTGAGAAAGGTTCTCATTAATGAACCGAAGCATTGCCATGTTGGGCCATTAAACAAAAGTCTTTTTCACTCTGAATGGTGTGCTACCTCCAAACTCTGGCGAACTTAATATATATATATATATATATATATATATATATACACATACATACACACACACGCGCACGCAGCTCAAAATTAAAATTGCGATAACAAGAAAGAAAAGTCGTGGAATTATGTAACTTACAGGATAAAAATAAATATTACATAAATAATGATTTGCACATTTTGTTTCTATTTATTATCTGGATTTGTTCAGTATGAAGTAGGAGCGCCACATCCCCGCACTTACTGCCTTGGCTGCTATCAATGAGGTTATTAATGGTCATCTGAGAAATGTTCTGCTGCACTGAATGCATTTGGGCAAATCATCAAGATCCACTGCTGGCAGCTCCTGTGAAATCACCAACCAATGACCCAGATGTGCTCACTGGGACAAGTTTGGAGACGCCGCAGGCCATGGGAGCACGTTTAGGCCACACAGTCTCCTCACAGTAAGTCAAGCAACATGCAGCCTGGGATTGTTGTGTTAAAAAATATGCCTAAAAATTACATATTTATCTCTTCTGAAGGTTGATTAAAATAAATTCAACACAGAATGTAGAAAATCTTCTGACTGTGTATGTAAATAGATTTATATATATTGTATAATCATTATCCCTTTATTGAGTATCATTGAAACTTTTTTCCTTGTATGTGAAAAAAATAGACTTATTGTGCTGGGTCTGATTTTCAATGGTCTTTGGTCCATCTGTCTATTTTTATCTTCAATATGGCATCCATTTTTTTATGTGCGCAATAGAAAAATTAAAAGTTTTTCTTACCCATTAGACAGTCAAAAGCAGCAGGCTCTTGGATAATACACTGATGGCATCAGCGAGTTGCGCATTTTATTTACTGACCCATTGATTTGAACAATGTGAGTTGACTCATGCCTCAGTTCAAAAATGGACTGAATGCCTGTTTCTTTTCTATCACGTAGGCCCCGGCATAAACCATGGCAGTCTTGATGCGAGGAATGTGTTTGAGTCAATAAGAGGCTCAACCCATGTCTGACAAGTGATGATCAACGCTGGAGTGAGTGAAATTTGTGGAGAGGCACAGTTAGGGACTAGAGTAAGATTTCTGGCATAAGGAACCCCTTAGAATTAGAGTAGCTAAGGCGTCACGTCACGTGCCTGTCCTGCCCAATCTCTGTACAATTTGGTGGAACTGGTAAAGAATAGAGTTGAGCGATACTTTCCGATATCCTAAAGTATCGGAATCGGAATGGTATCGCCGATATCACTAAAATATCGGCGATACCCGATACCGATACCGGAAGTCCCATGTAAGTCTATGGGAACAAAATATCGCAACTAAAAAAACCCCATTCTTTCCTTGTAAACACTAAATATACACACATAGAATACATATATATATATACATGTCATTGTGACATATATATATACATATATGTATAGTTTATACACTTCTACATAGTAAAATATCCTCTGATTCAATTGCCGGGTAAAGCCGGCTTCAGTGAAAAGACAGAAGCACCCGACATGAAATGACACTTGGTGTACATAGGGTTAACCATGTCTTTTCATGTCCTTTGCTATCTAATTTGCACAAACAATTAATTCAGTCTATGTGTGCAAAATTTCACACCTGTAGGGGTTAATTAAAGGTGTAAATTCGTTGTAAAAAAAACGGACTTTTTTGCTACGAATTTACACCTTTAATTAACCCCTACAGGTGTGAAATTTTGCACACATAGACTGATTTAATTGTTTGTGCAAATTAGATAGCAAAGGACATGAAAAGACATGGTTAACCCTATGTACACCAAGTGTCATTTCATGTCGGGTTCTGCATTTTCACAAAAGCTGGCAATTGAATTAGCGGCTATTATACTATGTAGAAGTGTATGAACTACAAATATAAATATATATATATATGTGTCACAAATTCAATGACATGTATATATATATATGAGGTGTAAAATTGCTGAAAAAAAATGCGTGGGCTCCCGCCCTATTTTCGCAACCAGACAGACAAAGCCAGTGAGTGGGGCAGATAATAATAGCCCAGAGAGGGACCATTATTTTTGCCCCCCCCCGGCTACTAACATCTGCCCCCAGACACCCCAGGAAAGACAAATCTATAATTAGATTCGCCCTTTCTGGCACTTTGCCCGTCTATTCCCATTGCCCTGTAGCGGTGGCGAATGGGTTAATATGGGGTTAAAGCCACCTTGCTATTGAAAGGTGACCTTAAGCCAGGTTAATAATTGAGAGCTGTCAATTAGACAACTATCAATTATTAATCCTATTGCATGAAATAAAAATAAAACACACACACTTTAATTAAAAATCATTTTAATGAAATAAAGACACATGTTTTTGACCATATTTTATTTTACTGCAAAAACCATTTCCTGTAATAAAAATAAAATAAAAAAGCAAAATTATTCTTACCTATCCCATGCACAGTCAGGTCCCACGGTGTAATCCTTCAGAAAGGGTTAATGTTTACTGCAGGGACCGCAGCTAATGCTGCAGCCTCACAGTAAACCCCAAATGAATGAGTTCCTCTCCTGCCTGACAGGAGAGTAAAGGCTGGGTGTCACATAACGATACACCAGCGATCCCGACAACGATATGCACTTGTCAGGATCGCTGGTGTATCGCTACATGATCGCTGCTGAGCTGCCAAACAGGCAGCGATCTGGGACAGCGACACTGCGGGTAACATCGCTTAAGGGCCCGTCTCACATAGCGATATCGCTACCGAGATCGCTGCTGAGTCACAAGTTTTGTGACGCAGCAGCGAGCTCACCAGCGATATCGATGTGTGTGACATTCAGCGACGATCAGCCCCCCTGCCGGGTATCGCTGATCGTCGCAGAAATGTCAGGACCTTTTTTTGATCGCTGGTTTCCCTCTGACAGGCACGCATCGCTGCGTGTGACAGGCGGGAGACCAGCGATCCGCTGGTAACCAAGGTACACAGCGGGTTTCCAGGCACCGCGCAGTGCTTGGAAACCCGCTGTGTACCTTGGATACCAGCTCCCTGCATCAGGGCGCTGGTATCCAAGGTACACAGCGGGTTTCTAGGCACAGCCCCGCGCCTGGAAACCCGCTGTGTACCTTGGTTACCAGCGGATCGCTGGTCTCCCGCCTGTCACACGCAGCGATGCGTGCCTGTCAGCGGGAAACCAGCGATCAAAAAAAGGTCCTGACATTTCAGCGACGATCAGCGATACCCGGCAGGGGGGCTGATCGTCGCTGAATGTCACACACAGCGATATCGCTGGTGAGCTCGCTGCTGCGTCACAAAACTAGTGACTCAGCAGCGATCTCGGTAGCGATATCGCTATGTGAGACGGGCCCTTAAGTGGAAAGCTTAATTGATTGCTTTCCACTTTCACTTCAGGTCAGCCAGGGACACAATCAGTGACGTCAGAGGGAACTGATTAACAAAAATAGGGGTTCCCTTCGAAAAAAAAATGGCGTGGGGTCCCCCCTATTTTTGTTAACCAGCCAGATGAAGCAGACCGCTGAGGCCTGGATTTTCAGGCTGTTAAGGAGCCAAGATCCATGGACCTTGCCAGCCTGATAATACTAGGCCACAGCAGTCTGCATATCTTGGCTGATTAACAAAAATAGGGGATCCCCTCGAAAAAAATTGGCGTGGGGTCCCCCCTATTTTTGTTAACCAGCCAGATGAAGCAGACCGCTGAGGCCTGGATTTTCAGGCTGTTAAGGAGCCAAGATCCATGGACCTTGCCAGCCTGATAATACCAGGCCACAGCAGTCTGCATATCTTGGCTGATTAACAAAAATAGGGGATCCCCTCGAAAAAAATTGGCGTGGGGTCCCCCCTATTTTTGTTAACCAGCCAGATGAAGCAGACCGCTGAGGCCTGGATTTTCAGGCTGTTAAGGAGCCAAGATCCATGGACCTTGCCAGCCTGATAATACCAGGCCACAGCAGTCTGCATATCTTGGCTGATTAACAAAAATAGGGGATCCCCTCGAAAAAAATTGGCATGGGGTCCCCCCTATTTTTGTTAACCAGCCAGATGAAGCAGACCGCTGAGGCCTGGTTTTTCAGGCTGGTAAGGATCCAATATCCATGGACCTTGCCAGCCTGATAATACCAGGCCACAGCAGTCTGCTTAGCTTGGCTGGTTAACAAAAATAGGGGATCCCCTCGAAAAAAAAACGGCGTGGGGATCCCCCCTATTTTTGTTAACCAGCCAAGTAAAATGCAGACTGCTGCGGCCTGGTATTAAAAGACTGTCAAGGCCCATGGATTTTGGCCCTCAACAGCCTGATAATACCAGGCTACAGCAGCCCCACATTTGGCGCATCAAAAGATGTGCCAATTGTGGCACTTTACCCGGCTCTTCCCACTTGCCCTGTAGCGGTGGCAAGCGGGGTAATAAGGGGTTAATGTCACCGTTGATTGCACGGTGACAATAAGCCCGGTTAATAATGGAGAGGTGTCAATAAGACACCGATCCATTATTAATCCCAAAGTTATTAAATGCATAAAAAAAAGACAAAGCAAGAAAAAAGTATTTTAATGAAATAAAAGAGACAACACAGTTTTCATTAATTTTATTGTACTCTCATTCCTGCGACGCCATCGATCTCCTGTAAAAAAATAAAAAAAACAAACCAACAGTATACCACCTGTCCGACGCAGTCCATAGTAACGACAGTCCCACGACGATCCAGCTCTGCTACATCGCAATGACAGGCAGAGCCTGTCATCGCGACGCAGCACAGCTGATTACCTGCTTCCCCGGCGGTGACGTCATAGGACTGACTGCTTTACGGCCGGGATTACCCAGCAGTCACTGCAGTTATCGCGAGAAACTGCATGTGACCGCCGGGGGAAAAAAATTTTCGGCCCCAAAAAAAGTCCCGAAATGACCCCCGGGGGGATCTTCTGCCCGTAAGTGGGGCCCCTGACTCCCCCAGACCCGACAGAGGACACGACAGGACATGGGAAAAAACCCGATTTTCCGGGACCGAAAAACGAAAATTGGGGAAACCCGGGAAAAGGGGAATTTTCCCATCAGCCAATAAACCGGCCGATCCCCATTTTTGCAGTACCCAATGCTCAAACCCCAGAAAGAATGGTGTGAAAAAGTTTAAAAATTCAATCATTTTTAAACAAAACCCGCATTGACTTAAAATTTTTTTAAAATTTCAAAACTTTTTCCCCCTTAAAATTTTGGGGGTAAAATCACCTTTTTCTAAGGGAAGTTAAAAAAAAAAAAAAAGATAAAAAAGAAGTGGGAAAAGGACCCTTTTAAGGGTTTTACTACAATATTTTTTTCTTAGATTTTCCAAAGGGGGTCCCCGCAGTTGAAATTTTTAAAGGGCTTAAAAAAATGATTAAAAGATTAGCAAATTTGTTTTTAAAATTTTTAGGGCCCCTGCCAAGTATTTTGGGTTTTGGGGGGCGCGGGTTTTAGCTTGATGGTGGGGGGGGTAAAGGTTACGGCGGGGAAAAATGGTCTTTTTTTTCCGCAATGCCCCAAAAACAACACTTTCCTTGGGGGTTTTTCAGATGACATAAAGGTATCTCCCGGGGCTTCATCTCTGGCACTAGCCCCCCAAAACGGAAAAAAAAGGCATGAACTCAGGGTTCCCCTTAAAAAGATTATAAATAAAAAATTTTAAAAAAAAAAAAAAAAGGGTTGTTCCTCATAATTTTCCCCAACCACAGAGGGGAAAACCATAATGGGGCCCGGTAATATTTTTGGGGAAAGAGCCCAAAAGAAAAAGGTTTTCCCCCATATTAAATAACTTCAGTTTTTTTCTTTGCCTTATTTTTTTTTTATAGGGGGGGAAAACCCCCCAAAAAAAAGGGGTGGGGGCCCCCCTTTAAATCAAAAACCACAAAAACTAAACAACGTGTGGGAGATATTTAAAAAACCCAGGGGAAAGGGGGCCCGGAAAATTGTCCCCTTTTCCCCCCAAAAAAAACATCATCTTCATCCCCCTAAATGGCACAGCCAAAAAGCCCCAAATTTTTGGGTCTTGGCCCCCCCCACAGGGGAGTATTGGAATTCAGGGGATGAGGAAAAAGGCCCCCCGAACGGCCCCCCAAGGGAAAGGGGGGGCCCTGCTTTCCTTAACTTGGGGGTACACTTTAAAATATTTGGGCCCCCAACATGACCTGCCCCCCCCTCCTGTTTTGCCCCAGCTAAACCCCAAAACCCCCCCCCAGGGGGGGGAAAAAGGGGGAAAAAGGGGGAAAAAAAAAACCAAAAAAACCGAAAAAGGGAAGGGAAAAAGACACTTAGGGGTTAAATCAACTAAAAAAAAAAAACTTTGGGGGTTTTTCCCCTTTCAATTTACCCCAAAGTAAGGCACCCCCTAGGGAAACAGCGAATACCCTGTTATACAAACTCCTGACTCCAGCTTGGGGTTTTGGGGGCCAAAAAAAAAGTACACCCAA
>JARQOD010000005.1:23950863-24045863 GCA_033576555.1 Oophaga sylvatica
TTTTCGGGAACAACAATTAAAAAAGATGACCTTTAAAAATTTACCACCTGGCACTAATTCAATAGCGCAATCATAGCCCCTGGGTGGGGCAAGGATGGGGAAATTTACTTTCACTAAACACATCCAAAAAATTCAGTCAAAAAGTCAGGAACACCCTGAGCTGGGGAGAGGCAGAAAAAACAGGAGTGTCAGCATTAACACATTGGCACCCCCAACTGGTCACAGACACAGATTTCCAATCCAAAACAGGATTATGGGGACTGAAACCCAAAGGGGAAACCTAGTACAATAATGTCATGCAGATTATGCAGCACCAGAAATTTGCAACTCTCCTGATGATCTGTTTCAAACCCTCATTATCACCTGATAGAAAACTGGGGTTTATTCTCCACCAAAGGGGTAGAATCAATGCCCAGTAGGGGAATAGACTTCCGCAGGGGAAATCATGGGAAACCCACAATGTTTGGCACAGTCAAAATCCATCAGGTTAATAGCTGCTCCTGAATCAACAAAAGCCTGAGCAAAAATGTGGACAGGGAGCAAATCAGGGTAACAGTCAACAGAAATTTAGTCTGAACATTTACCCAAGAAAAACTGAGCGTGCAAAACGTCTTCCCCGCTTGGGGCAGACTAAAATAGCATGAGGGGGACTTTCACCACAGTAGAACATAACCCTTTTGCGCTTTCAAAACTCATGACGGCTGTGCCCCAGAAGTAAACTCCATCACACTGCATGGGCTCAGAAGCTGGCTCACAAGGAAACCCACTATCCCACACATAACCCTCTGCGCTCACGCAAACATCTGCAATTTAAATAGCCAATGACATAGAATCATTGAGACCAGAGGGAGCTGTGAATCCCACCATAACACCCTTTTACATTCTCTGACAGGCCCCTTCCAAAAAAGGGGCTGCCAAAGCATCATCATTCCATTTGTCAGGACTGCCCACTTTCGGAATTTCTGACAGTACAACGTCAGCGTCTTCAAGACCCTGATTTAATGGCAACGTTTTTTCAGCTTGATCAGTGACATTAGGTTCATTGTACAATAACCCCAGAACCTGAAAAAATACATCAATATCATTCAAAACAGGATCCCCAGGTGTCAGGGAAAAAGCCCAATCCTGAGGATCGCAGCACAACAGGGAGATGACAATTTGAACCTGCTGCGCTGCGTTCCCTGAGGACTTAGGCTTCAAAGCAAAAAACAACCTACAGTTATTTTTAAAATTCAAAAATTTAGACCGATACCCCAAAAATAAATCCGGCAGAGGGATCCTAGGCTCCACAACAGGCAACCCAGCAAGATAGATAGCAATACTCCGAACTTCAGCAGCAAGCTGCTCCACAAGATCGGACAAATGCTTGACCTCCATTGGGGAAAAAAAAAATCCTCAGCACCCACACTAATCAGTTCATCTTCTGTCAGCCAAGAGTGCAGAGAACTAAGCAAAAAGCAATGATGTTGATGTGTTTTTTCAGGCTCTGGGGTTGTTGTACGATGAACCTAATGTTACTGATCAAGCTGAGAAAACCTTGTTAGCTTTAAATCAGGGTCAAGAAGCCGCAGAACTGTATTGTCAGAAATTCAGAAAGTGAGCAGTCCTTACTAAATGAAATGATGCTCTGGCAGCTCTTTTTCGGCAGGGTCTGGCAGAGACTGTAAAGGACATTATGGTGGGATTCCCTGTCATCTCTGGTCTCAATGACTCTATGTCATTAGCTACTCAAGTTGACAGACGTTTGCACGAGCATAGAAATATTCGTGAGATTGTGATGCCCTGTCGGTCAGCCCCATGAGCCCATGCAGTGTGATGGAGTGACTTCTGGGGCACAGCGTCATGAGTTTCGAAAGCGTAATAAGTTGTGCTACTATTGTGGTGACGGTTCTCATGCTATTTCCATCTGCCCCAAGCGGGGAAGACGTTTTGCGCTCTCAGTTGTTTGGGGTAGTGTTCAGACTAAATTTCTGTTGACTGTTACCTTGATTTGCTCCATGTCCACATTTTCAGCTCAGGCTTTTGTTGATTCAGGAGCAGCTATAACCTGATGGATTTTGATTTTGCCAAACGTTGTGGTTTTCCTATGATACCCCTGCAGAAGTCTATTCCTTTGCTGGGTATTGATTCTACCCCATTGGCGGAGAATAAACCCCAGTTTTCTACCCAGGTGATAATGCGGATTGACCCGGACCACCAAGAGAATTGCAAATTTTTGGTGTTACATAATTTACATGACATTATTGTACTGGGTTTTCCTTGGTTACAGACTCATAATCCTGTTTTGAATTGGAAGTCTATGTCTGTGGTCAGCTGGGATTGTCAATGTGTTCGTAATGACACTCCTGTTTTTTCTGCCTCTCCCCAGTCTCAAGATGTCCCTGACTATTTGACTGATTTTTCTGATGTGTTTAGTGAGAGTAATTCTGCATCCTTACCTCCTCATAGGAGTTATGATTGCGCTATTGACTTAGTACCCGGTTGTAAATTTCCCAAGGGTCGGCTCTTTAAGTTATCTGTACCTGATAATGTACCAGCTATGCGATCTTATATCAAAGAGTCTTTATAGAAGGGTCATATCAGACCATCCTCTTCACCCTTGGGCGCCAGCTTTTTCTTTGTGGCCAAGAAGGATGGCTCATTGAGGCCACGTATTGACTATCGTCTCCTGAATAAGATCACTATTAAATATCAATATCCGTTACCCTTGATTTCTAACCTATTTTCCAGAGTGAAAGGTGCTAGTTGGTTTACCAAGCTTGACCTCAGGGGGTGTATAATCTTATTCGCATCAAGCACAGTGATGAAAGGAAGACGGCGTTTAATACCCCAGAGGGACATTTTGAGTACCTAGTGATGCCTTTTGGGCTCACTAATGCCCCTTCCGTCTTCCAATCCTTTATGAACGATATTTTCTGGGATTTCGTGGATAAATTTCTGATAGTTTATTTGGACGATATCTTGATTTTTTCCGATGACTGGGATTCTCATGTGGAACATGTTCGGACTGTATTCCGGATTTTGAGAGAGAATGCACTGTATGTGAAGGGATCAAAATGTTGTTTTGGCGTACAGAAGGTTTCATTTCTGGGATTCATTTTGTCTCCGTCAGTTATTGAAATGGATCCTGTCAAAGTTCAGGCCATTTGTGATTGAAGAGCCTTCAATGTAGTGGGCTGAACCCAGAGATTTTTGGGTTTTGCTAATTTTTATCGTAAATTTATAGGTAACTTCTCTACTATTGTGAAACCACTGATTGATATGACCAAAAAGGGTTCTGATGTAGTGAATTGGTCTCCTGAGGCAGTTTCTGCGTTTCAGGAGCAAAAGCGGAGATTCACTTCTGCTCCTGTTCTTCGGCAACCTGATGTTTCTCTTCCATTTCAGGTGGAGGTTGATGCTTCTGAGATTGGTGCAGGAGCCGTTTTGTCCCAAAGGGATCCGGAGACTTCTAAGAGTAACCCTTGTGCCTTTTTCTCTCGAAAATTTTCCCCAGCAGAACGTAATTATGATGTGGGAAATCGAGAGTTATTGGCTATGAAGTGGGCTTTTTTGAAGAGTAGAGACATTGGCTGGAAGGAGCCAAACATCAGGTGGTGGTCCTCACGGATAACAAGAACCTGGTATATCTTGAATCGGCCGAGCGACTTAATCCTAGACAAGCCAGGTGGGCCTTGTTTTTTACACGTTTTAATTTTGTGGTCTCTTTTCTCCCGGGTGCTAAAAATGTTAAGGCAGATGCCCTCTCGAGGAGTTCTATGCGGATTCTCCTGAGGTAACTGACTCTGCTGTTATTCTGAAGGAAGGTGTGGTTCTTTCCGCTACCTCTCCCAATTTGAGACTGGCCCTGGAGCAATTTCAGGAGGATAAACCAGAACGCTGCCCTGTTGGGAAATTGTTTGTCCCAGACCAGTGGAGGAAGAATGTAATGTCTGAGATTCATTGCTCCACGTTGGCTGGCTATCCTGGTATTTTTGGTACCAGAGATTTGGTGAGTCGGTCCTTTTGGTGGCCCACTTTGTCTCGTGACATCAGGGACTTTGTGCAGTCCTGTGGAACTTGTTCTCGGTCCAAACCTTGCTCTCGCTCTAGTGGTTTGTTAATGCCATTGCCTGTGCCCAAGAGGCCATGGACCCATATCTCTATGGATTTTATTTCCGACCTCCCTGTCTCTCAGAGAATGACCGTTATTTGGGTAATCTGTGATAGGAAGTGGCACAATATGTATCTGTCATTCGTGTGTCGCGGCGGAGATCGTCGCGATTGCACACCCTGACTTCGCACAGCTGAGTTTCTGGTGCTGGGTGTTTTTCGGCACTGAGGGAGTTAATTCTTTCTCTCTCGGTGCTGGACTGACCAGCCTCGCCCAGCTGCGATTGATGTTTTGTTAATTAGCTTCCTTCATATACCTGCTGGTCTGCTGGGGAAGTTGCCGGTGAAAGCATTCATTCAGACCAGCAGAGCGGATCGTTTCTGAGAAGACTTAAGCTAAGAGTGCCTGTTGTGGTTTTTCCTCTTCTCGCTTATTGTTTATCTCCTTTACCTTTTGTGTTCCTCTGTAGTGGAAGTTTTGTATGCAAGACAGTGTTTTCTTTACCCCTTGTCTGTTTCGTTTGTCTTAGACTGTGTGTAAGCTGTGACCTGCCCATTCCCTGTGGTGGTAATCAGGGTCCTTCTCAGGACTAGATTACAGTGGTCAGGGATCTACAGGAGACAGGGTTACGCTGGCGGCCTGGACCTCTGTACCATTAACAGTACCTCCAGGTAGAGGGACTAGTCAGGACCCCAGTTCAGGGTCAGCATAGACCCCGGTCCACCTCTATCCTGAGACAGCGTGACACGTACACAATATAGACCCACAATTCATAGGATATTATGTCAGGTAAGACATTGCTGGCAGATACTATGTATACATGTTGATATTTTCTATCATATGTAATATAGAATGTTGTCACATTAGATATAGGTTACTATCATAGAATATATCTGTTATACGTCGTGACAGTATCATCTTGGAAAACCTAAGTTGCCATCCTCCTCCGAGTTGCTGCCCTTATTTTTTCAACAGGTGGTTCGGTTGCACTTCATTCCAGAGAACATTGTGTCTGACAGAGGAGTCCAGTTTGTTTCCAGATTTTGGAGGACATTTTGTTCCAAACTGAGAGTTCAGCTGTTTTTTTCCTCTGCGTTCCACCCTCAGACCAATGGATAAACTGAGAGAACAAACCAGACCTTGGAGACTTATTTGAGATGTTTTGTGTCTGCTGATCAAGATGACTGGGTCTTTTTTTTGCCTTTGGCTAAATTTGCTTTGAATAATAGGGCTAGTTCTGCCATCTTGAGGTTTCCATTTTTCTTCAATTTCGGGTTTCATCCCCGATTTTCTGCGGGGCAGGTGGAGGCTTCTGTCTGTCCTGGTATTGACTCTATTGTGGAGAGAATGCAGCAGATTTGGGACCAGGTAGTGGAGAGGTTGTCCCTCTCTCAGGAGAAGGACCAGCGGTTTGCCAACCGGCATAGGACTTATGGTCCTCGTTTTAAAGTGGGTGACTTGGTTTGGTTGTCCTCAAAAAATATCCCTATCAGGGTCGCGTTTCCAAAATTTAAGCAAAGGTTCATTGGACCTTATAAGATTGTGGAAATTCTTATTCCCGTTTCCTTCCGTTTGCTTCATACAGGAACATTCAAGATTCACAACGTATTCCACAAATCTTTATTGAAGAGGTTTGTAGAACCAGTGGTTCCTATGGCTGCGCCTCCTGATCCTGTTTTGGTGGAGGGCAATTTGGAGTATGTGGTTGAGAAGATATTGGATTCTCGTTTGGCTAGGCGGAGACTCCAGTACTTGGTGAAGTGGAAAGGCTATGGTCAGGAGGACAATTCTTGGGTGTTTGATTCTGACATTCATGCTGGAGACTGGTCCATGCCTATCACCGAGCTCATCCCGATCGGCCTGGGTGCACACGTGAGGGTTCTGTGACCCCTCCTCAAGGGGGGGTACTGTTGTGAACGTGTTGGAGACGACTTCGGAGCTGAGGCTCCCTCTGGTGGTTGCTGAGGGTATTGAACCTACGTTGAACAGCAAAAATCCATCACCTGCAACTGACGATTGGTTATCAGGTGGTATGGACTGGCCTGATATAAGTAAGCTGACCTCCCATGGTTCTTGCCAGTGATCAATTGTTCTTTCTGGTCTAGGTTGGAATTCAGCTTGCTTTTCGGCTGTCTCCTGCTTGCATTCAGATAACTCTCTTTCAGGTTTTTTTTACTGTTGTTTGAATTTCCTTGTTTTTTACTGCATTGCTTTTTGTGTTCAGCCGGGTCCCCTTTGGGGGGCTTGGGCTGGTCTCCGCTCTCTTTTTGTATTTGTTCATTTGCTCAGTTCTTGTGATATTTTACTGCTGGGTAGCTACGTGTCCACACCAGAGATCTGATATAGGTGGTCGAGACCGTGTGGTCTCAGTATTTTTGGATTCAGAAGTGTTGGAGATTTTCCTAGGGTTTTTCTGGGTTGCAGACAGTATTCTCTCCTGTGCTGTCCTATCTAGACAGTTTTGGGCCCCAGCGTTTGCTCAGTCTATTTTCTGTCTGTGTTTGTGTTTTCATCCTGTCTAACCGCCATTAAATGTTTGGGGGCTTCCTATTCCTTTGGCGCTCTACTCCAGGGCAGTTAGCTTTCCTGTTTCTGTCTTTAGGTGTAGCTAGCTCTCCGGCTGTGCCGAGGCGTCTGGGACCACCGTAGGTACGCTCCACGGCTGCTTCTAGTTGTGCGGTTAGTTTAGGGATCTGCAACCCATAAGTTTCCAACCTCTCAGGTGTTTGGCTGCCTATGCGGTTTTTTGTTCCTGCCTCCTCAGTTACCAAAACATAACACCAAGGAAAACAACAGGCACAAAATGATTTCCAAAACTTTAAACATCCCAAGGAGCACTGTGCAAGCGATCTTATTGAAATGGAAGGAGTATCATACCACTGCAAATCTACCAAGACCCGGCTGTCCCTCTAAACTTTCATCTCAAACAAGAAGAAGACTGATCAGAGATGCAGCCAAGAGGCCCATGTTCACTCTGGATGAACTGCAGAGATCTACAGCTGAGGTGGGACAGTCTGTCCATAGGACAACAATCAGTTGCACACTGCACAAATCTGGCCTCTAGGGCAGAGTGGCAAGAAGAAAGCCATTTTTCAAAAATATCCATAAAAAGTGTTGTTTAAAGTTTGCAACAAGCCACCTGAGAGACACACCAAACATATGGAAGAAGGTGCTCTGGTCAGATGAAACCAAAATCAAACTTTTTGATATGTTTGGCGTAAAGGCAACACAGCTCATCACTGTCAAACATGGTGGTGGCAGCATCATGGTTTGGGCCTGCTTTTCCTCAGCAGGGACAGTGAAGATGGTTAAAATTGATGCAAAAGACCTGAGACTGGGACGGAGATTTGTCTTCCAACAAGACAATGATCCCAAATAAAGTAAAATCTACAATGAAATGGTTCACAAATGAACGTATCCAGGTGTTCGAATGGCCAAGTCAAAGTCCAGACCTGAATCCAATCAAGAATCTGTGGAAAGAACTGAAAACTGCTATTCACAAATGATCTCCATCCAACGTCACTGAGCTGGAGCTGTTTGCCAAGGAAGAATGGGCAAGAATTTCAGTCTCTCGATGTACAAAACTGATAGAGACAAACCCCAAGCGACTTGCAGCAAAAGGTGGCGCAACAAAGTATTAAGTTAAAGAGGCAGAATAATATTGCACGCCCCAATTTTTCAGTTTTTTTTTTCCACAAAAATTTTAAATTACCAATACATTTTGTTAATCTTCACAATTGTGTCCCACTTGTTGTTGATTCTTCACCAAAAATTTACATTTGCTATCTTTATGTTTGATATGATATGTGGGAAAAGGTTGAAACATTCCAGTTGGCCGAATACTTTTGCAAGGCACTGTATATTACTGAAAATTTATGTTTTGGGGAGATTTATTATAATAACTTAACAGCCATAATGGTCATCCACAATTATGATGTAATGTGATATTTTACAATAGCCATGCCAACATACCTGAGTCCCGAGTTTGTTACTGTACATTAGCATTGTGGTTTCTTTCCTACCTTTTAAACCTGTTTTCCTGTTTGTATTTAATAAAGGGTTTTTGATTTTCTAATACATTTTGGACTTGATCGTTTCTTTCCTTTTTTCGTTTGTTTATACACAAGGTTAGGAAAACAAAAAAAATTACTGCTGTGCTTTGCTTACAAAAACGCCGCGACTGAGCTCTGCAAACCCCCTCCACTCAAACACGTGACAAACACTCATGATGCACCATCTTTATCGTTGCTAAAATGTGGGAAATATTTTTGTGGCAACGAAATTTTTTCCCGCACTTTTACCGAATGTTACCAATTTTACCAATGTTATGCAATTTTGCTCGGGTTTCCGATCACTGATCCGATTGTGCTATATTTGTGCCGAATTTTTGTTTGGCGATCATTTTCCGAACATATTCGCTCATCTCTTGTCTTTACCACTCCCACCACATGTTTCATCTCTCCACAACGAGTGGAAAAAACAACCTCCACTGTCCAATATTCTTGAAGGTCCCTACATACATACATACATACATACAACCCCCAGTTTTTGACCCTTGGGGTTGTCCACGGAAACTAGTGATCCATGGACCAGAGTCACTAAGCTCCCTGAGTCCAAAAGTGCCTCCGTTTGGTACCTATTGACGAATACCTGGCACAGTTGGGGTTCGCTACTTGCAGTGCCTGTAATGGCGGTGCAGACTGGCTGAGCGTACATAGAGTCTCTGTGGATAAACCTGCAGTCCACAGATTCAGCTGTCAAGGGGCAATTGGCAGCCATATGTATGGGCCCTTGGCACCACCAACATCTAATAGCAGCGGCACGACGGGACCCCGGGACCAGTTTAGGGGAAAAGGGACTTTTGTCATTCTCACTTCGGGTGTACCCACTCAGTAAGGGCTTAGTTCTGATTGACCCCAGCAGAGGGTTGTGGACATTTCCCAAGCTCTGGGGCTGATGGTGCCTGACGTGACAGCCAAAGTGGAGCTGTGTCCCGTATAAAGTCCTGAGTGGCCATATACCGCTCAATCAGTCCAACCACGAGGTCAAGAGTGCCCAGGTCCCCTTGCCCCTCCCAATGCTGTATAGCTGCTGTCAGAGCCCCCACCAGTTAGTCGAACACCACCCTCTCTACCATCTGGAAAGGGGTTAAGGTCTCAGGCTGGAGCCATTTTCTTTTTTTACCAGCTGCAACAAGTCATATGCCTGAGACCTGGCAGGTCAAGTCTTCACAAAGGACCATTGGAACACCCGTTGTGCACGTACATATGTGTTAACCCCCAGTTGGGCAAGGATCTCACCTTTCAGTTTCCCATAGTCCAGGGCATTGTCCCGAATTAGGTCCAAGTAGGCTTTCTGGGCATCTCCCATCAGGAAGGGGGCCACCACTTCAACCCACTGGGAAAACGGCAAGCTCTCCCATTCTGCAGTGCGCTTGAACACAATGAGGAATGTTGTGAACACTTTTAATCTGACTTCTGAGCTTGGGCTCCCTCTGGTGGTGGTTACTGGTGGTGAAGCTGTCCTGGCTGATGGAGGTCTCCCACCTGACGGGGCTGATTGGAGATCAGGTGTTGCTGACTGGGGAGGTTTAGGTGAGCAGTCTTCCCATGATTCTTGCCCGTGATTGTTTTCTTCCTGAGCCATTTGGAAGTCTGCTTGCTCCCTGCTGTGTCCTGAATCTTTCAGATAAGTTATTTTGCTGTTTATTTCTGTGGCATTTGTTTACCCTTTTGTTTTTCTCAGTTTTCTGCCTTGCTGGAGATAGCTCAGCCAGGTCCCCTCCGGGGGCTTGTGCAGGACTCGGTTTTCATTTGCCCCAGCTTATGCATTTCTAGTTCCCTGTTTTTTAAGTATCTGTTGTTTGCATCCAGTTCACACCAGAAGTCTGATTTAGCGGGGGAGAAGCCTTGTGGCCTCGGTATTTTTGCATATCAGACGTGTTGGAGTTTTTCTTAGCGTTTTTGCAGGATTGCAGACAGTATCTTTTCTGTCCTGTTCTGTCTAGACAGTTTGGGCCCCAGCATTTGCTTACACTATTTTCTGTCTGTGTTTGTGCGTCATCTGACTCACCGTCAATATATGTTTGGGGGCTATCTATTCCTTTGGGGCTCTACTCTAGGGTAGTTAGCATTCCCTTTCTCTCTTTAGGCTTAGTTAACTCTTTGGCTGTGACGAGGTGTCTAGGTCATCGTAGTTACGTCCCACGGCTAATTCTAGTTGTGTTGTCAGTTTAGGAGTCTGCAATCCGCTTAGTTACCAACCTCTCTGGGGGTCTGGTTGCCTAGCCTATTTTTTCTGTTATCCTCCTCGGTTACCGAATCATAACAGAATCACAGGCCCGACTGTAGATTCTAGGGTACTCTAAAGAAGGAAAGAATAGTAAAAAAAAATAAATAAATGTTGTCAGAATATTTTATATATTTTTTTCCTCTTTTTCTCTGTAGGAGGATTTTTCTTTCAGTGGAGGCTAAGCATTTGTCTGATCATGTTGAGCAGCTCGCAGAATCTTCTATCTCGCTCAGTTGTCTACTGTAGAACCTAAGATCCCTATTCCTGATTTGTTTTTTGGGGATCGGTCTAAATTTTTGAACTTTAAGAATAATTGTAAATTGTTTTTTGCCTTGAAATCTAATTCCTTGGGGACTCTATGCAGCAGGTTAAAATTGTCATCTCCTTGTTGCGCAGCGACCCTCAAGACTGGGAGTTTTCCCTGACACCTGGGGATCCTGTTTTGGCTAATGTGGATGCGTTTCTTCAGGTTCTGGGGTTGTTTTATGATGAACCTAATGTTATTTATCAAGCTGAGAACCTTATTGACATTGAACCAGGGTCAGGAAGCGGCAGAGTTATATTGTCAGAAATTCAGAAAGTGGGCAGTCCTTACCAAATGGAACAATGATGCCGTAGCTGCTCTTTTTCGGAAAGGGCTGGCAGAGACCGTAAAGGATGTTATGGTGGGATTTCCTGTCCCCTCGGGCCTCAACAATTCTATGTCATTAGCCATTCAAGATGACAAATGCTTGCGTGAACGTAAAACTATGCGAGAGGCGATGTTGCCTTTCGAACAGGCCTCTGAGCCCATGCAGTGTGATAGGGTTGTTTCTAGGACTCAGCGTCAAGAGTTTAGAAGGCGTAATAAGTTGTGCTTCTTGTGTGGGGATGCCTCTCATACTATTTCCGTCTGCCCTAAGCGGGAAAAACGTTTGACTCACTCCTGTGTTTTGGGCAATGTACAGCCTAAATTCCTCTTAACGGTTACCTTGATCTGCTCCTTAACTTCGTTTTCTGCTAAGGCTTTTGTTGATTCAGGAGCAGCCCTGAACCTGATGAACTTTGACTTTGCCAAACGTTGTGGTTTTCCCATGGTACTCCTGCGGACTCCTATTCCTTTGCAGGGTATTGATGCTACCCCTTTGGCGGAGACTGGACCCAGGTGATAATGCGGGTTGACCCCGACCACCAAGAGAATTGCAAATTTTTAGTGTTACATCATTTACATGACATTATTGTACTGGGTTTTACTTGGCTGCAGACCCATAATCCTGTTTCGGATTGGAAGTCTGTGTCTGTGGTTAGTTGGGGTTGTCAATATGTTCATAGTGACACTCCTGTTTTCTCTATCAATCCCTAGTATCAGGATGTCCCTGACTATTTGGCTGATTTTTCTGATGTGTTTAGTGAGAGTATGTCTGCGTCCTTGCCTCCTCACAGGAGTTATGATTGCGCGATTGAGTTGGTGCCCGGTTGTAAATTTCCCAAGGGTCTGCTCTTCAATTTATCTGTACCTGAACATGATGCTATGAGATCTTATATCAAAGAGTCATTGGAGAAGGGGCATATCAGACCGTCCTCTTCATTTTTAGGTGCCGGCTTTTTCTTTGTGGCCAAGAGGGATGGCTCATTGAAGCAATGTATTGACTATCATCTCCTTAATAAGATCACTGTTAAATATCCGTTAGCCTGATTTACAATTTATTCTCCAGAGTGAAAAGTGCTAGTTGGTTTACCAAGCTTGACCTTGGGGGGGCGTATAATCTTATACGTATTAAGCATGGTGATGAATGGAAGACGGCGTTTAATACTCCTGAGGGGCATTTTGAGTACCTAGTGATGCCTTTTGGGCTCACTAATGCCCCTTCCGTCTTCCAATCTTTCATGAACGATATTTTCTGAGATTTTCTGGACAAGTTTTTTATTGTTTATTTGGACGATATTTTGATTTTTTTTCCAATGAATGGGATTCTCATGTGGAACATGTTCGGATGGTATTCCGGATTTTGAGAGAAAATGCTTTGTATGTTAAGGGATCAAAATGTCTCTTTGGCATACAGAAGGTTTTGATTTTGGGATTCATTTTGTCTCTGTCCGCTATTGAGATGGACCCGGTCAAGGTTCAGGCCATTTGTGATTGGGTTCAGCCCACTTCCTTGAAGGCTTTCAGAAATTTTGGGGTTTTGCTAATTTTTATCGTAAATTTATGCGTAATTTTTCTGGTACTGTGAAACCATTGACTGATTTGACCAAAAAGGGCTCTGATGTGGTGCACTGGTCTCCAGAGGCAGTTTCGGCATTTCAGGAGCTTAAGCGGAGATTCACTTCTGCTCCTGTTCTATGGTAATCTGATGTTTCTCTCTCATTTCAGGTGGAGATAGATGCTTCTGAGATTGGTGCAGGAGCCGTTTTGTCGCAAAGGGATCCTGTAACCTCTAAGATTAAATTTTCCCCAGCTGAACGTAATTATGATGTGGGGAATTGGGAATTATTGGTGTAACGCTGGTATTCTGTACTTTGTTTTCCAGCGTTACTCTGCATGTTTTTTGCATTAACCCTTTTGCTCCTTTCCCCCTAACCAGCTGGGATACTGTTGTCTGTTACCTATATGGATGCTGCTCAGTTCCCGGCTCTGCTGCATACCCGTACTTGCGTGAGTGGCTCCGCTGCTTTGCATGACCGCCCGCATGTGCGGTTCCTGACTTGCTGTGAAGGCCGTCCGTAGCTTGCAAAGTCCTCTGCAGTGGTGCATGACTTACTACGTGTTTGGCAGCAGCCATTGTTGGGTTCCCTCTGTGTTGTGCTGTCTGGCTCTGCATAGGGGGCGCGGCCCACACCTGTCCTGCTTTTATGTGGATTGGGTGTTTACTAGAATTACTGCTCCAGCCTATCGCTGTGAAGCAGCTCATATATAAAGTTCCCCAGCCCTAGTGGGCGTTGCCAGAGCTTCACATTGAATCCACACTGAATCCCTGAACCTAGCCGTATGTGGTTGTGTGTTCAGCTCCTGCTCTGAAGTTGATCAGCTCTGGAGAGCTGATTCCCTGTTCCTGCTGTGTCTTGTTCCCTGATCCTGGATCTAACCCGGTACCTGAATGTCTGAACTGTGTCTTGTGTTTCCGCCTATGCTGGGGGCTGATTACCCAGATCGCCGTTCCTGGAGGCTGTATATCCAGGCCTGTTCCTGTTGTGTCTAATTACCTGAATCCCTGATCCCGGATCTAACCCTGTACCTGAATGTCTGAACTGTGTCTTGTGTTTCGCCTATGCTGGGGGCTGATTACTCAGATCGCTGTTCCTGGAGGCTGTATATCCAGGCCTGTTCCTGCTGTGTCTAATTACCTGAATCCCTGATCCTGGATCGCATCCTGTACCTGAATGTTGTTCCTGTGCAGTCTAACTCTGTTTCAGCCATCAGCTCCTGATTCCAGTTACCTGCCTGTTACCTCTCGGCTTGCCTGTCTGCCATCCGTCTGCAGTTCCATCCAGAAGTTCGGACATCATCTGCAGAGGTCCCTGGCTCTTGCCTGCTCACCTGGGAGTGATCATCTGCCATCCGACTGCAGCTCCATCCGGAAGTTCGGACATCATCTGCAGAGATCCCCGGCTCTTGCCTGCTCACCTGGGAGCGATCATCTGCCATCCGACTGCAGCCTACCTGGAGGCTCCACCATATCAGGTCGTATATACCTGCCTGTCTAGTGACTGCCTGGTCACTTGCTGTGACAACCTGCCTGCCCAGAGACTGCCTGGTCACTTGCCGTGACAACCTGCCTACCCAGAGACTGCCTGGTCACTTGCCGTGACAACCTGCTTGCCCAGAGACTGCCTGGTCACTTGCCGTGACAACCTGCTTGCCCAGAGACTGCCTGGTCACTTGCCGTGACAACCTGCCTGCCCAGAGACTGCCTGGTCACTTGCCGTGACAACCTGCCTGCCCAGAGACTGCCTGGTCACTTGCCGTGACAACCTGCCTGTCCAGAGACTGCCTCGGTTGCTTGCCGTTGCAGCCTGCCTGCCCAGAGACTTCCTTGGTCACTTGCCGTGACAACCTGCCTGCCCAGAGACTGCCTGGTCACTTGCCGTGACAACCTGCCTGCCCAGAGACTGCCTGGTCACTTGCCGTGACAACCTGCCTGTCCAGAGACTGCCTCGGTTGCTTGCCGTTGCAGCCTGCCTGCCCAGAGACTTCCTTGGTCACTTGCTGTGACAAACCTGCCTGTCCAGAACCCTATGCCAGTGACTGTGAATCCTTGCTATATAACCTAAGTTCATCTTGGAAGGAGGAGTCCGGTGTGTGCTGAGTTTCTGTTACTCTGTACTCAGCCTCTGTGCAAATCCCCGGCCAGCTCCCGTTGAGCCTGGCGGGGCTTGCACCAGACCGCTGGGGTTCCTTTTCAGGTCGCTGCCAGATGTCCGTGTCCTCCCTGATGACCACTGCCTGATATCCGATGTCCGATGACCACTTCCAGATGTCCGGATCCTATCCATCTCTACCTGATGTCCGGAGCCTGCTGATCGGTACCAGATGTCCGGAGTCCGATGCCTGTGTTCCAGTCCGTGTCCCTGAGACCCAATCCGTGTTCCTGATCTTCCAGTCCGTGTTCCTGTCTGTGTTCCTGACTCCCTGTGACCCAATCCGTGTTCCTGATCTTCCAGTCCGTGTTCCTGTCTGTGTTCCTGACTCCCTGTGACCCAATCCGTGTTCCTGATGTTCCAGTCCGTGTTCCTGTCTGTGTTCCTGACTCCCTGAGATCCAATTCGTGTTCCTGATTTCCTGTCCGTGTTCCTGTGTCCCTGAGATCCAGTCCGTGTTCCTGATTTTCCGATGTCCTGCCGGTTCCTCCTTGGTCTACCCTGTGATGACGTCTGTCCTGGGTCGGTGTCTGATGTTCTCCTGCTGAGCCTGTGCTACGCCTGAGGCCTGAGAGAGAGGCCGTCCTAGTATGCCCGTGCCAGATGACCCTGGACTTCATCAACCCGTGATGACCCCGCCATCGTCTGACGTTCGTCCTGGGCCGGTGTCTGATGTTCTCCTGCTGAGCCTGTGCTACGCCCGAGGCCTGAGAGTGAGGCCATACTAGTATGCCCGTGCCAGATGATCCTGGACTTCATCAACCCGTGATGACCCCGCCATCGTCTGAAGTCTGTCTGAGGTCGGTGTCTGATGTTCTCCTGCTGAGCCTGTGCTACGCCTAAGGCCTGAGAGAGAGGCCGTCCAAGTATGCCCGTGCCAGATAACCCTGGACTGCATCTACCCGTGATGTCCTCCAACACTCGTCAGTGATTCTGAGTCGTGTACCCTTCTCTGATGTGCGGAATTGGGAGCCCGGTCTTATGTTCTGTTTATGTACTGTGTTTCTTTAAGTAAACTTTATGTTTCTTCTTACCTGAAGTTGTGCGGTGTTGTCTAGTCCTGCAGGTCGCCACCTTGCCCACATGCTCAGCTGCCACGGATCCCGGTCGCTGCCCTTCCTAGTCCGGGCAGGCCCGGGTCTCCCTCCGTGGTCCAGTGGGTCCACATTCTCTTATCATCTGGGACCCATGCCTCACGTCGTCGTGGACTGGCGGCGTGGGAGCATTGGCTAGCTAGGCAAGCTATGCCATGTCCCGGCGCCCCACAGCCGTGGGAAGCGCTACAATTGGCTTTGAAGTGGGCGTTTGAAGAGTGGAGACATTGGTTGGAGGGAGCCAAACATCAAGTTGTGGTCCTGACTGACCACAAGAACTTGATCTATCTCGAATCAGCCAAACGATTAAATCCTAGACAAGCTAGGTGGGCCTTGTTTTTCACGCGTTTTAATTTTGTGGTCTCACCAGGGATTTGGTGAGTCGGTCCTCTTGGTGGCCTACTTTGTCTCGTGACGTCAGGGACTTTGTGCAGTCCTGTGAGACTTGCTCTCGTTCTAAGCCTTGCTCTCGCTCTAGTGGTTTGTTGATGCCATTACCTGTGCCCAAGAGGCCGTGGACCCATATCTCAATGGATTTTATTTCTGACCTCCTTGTCTCTCAGAGAATGACTGTTATCTGGGTGATCTGTGATAGATTTTCCAAGCTGGTCCATCTTGTACCACTGCCAAAGTTGCCATCCTCTTCCGAGTTGGTGCCCTTGTTTTTTCAACAGGTGGTTCGTTTGCATGGCATCCCAGAGAACATTGTATCTGACAGAGGAGTCCAGTTTGTTTCCAGATTTTGAAGAGCCTTTTGTTCTAAACTGGGAATTCAGTTGTCCTACTCCTCTGCGTTTCAACCTCAGACCAATGGGCAGATTGAGAGAACAAACCAGACTTTGGAAACTTATTTGAGATGTTTTGTGTCTGCTGATCAGGATGACTGGGTCTCTTTTTTGCCCTTGGCAGAATTAGCTCTAAATAATAGGGCTAGTTCTGCTACTTTGATGTCCCCTGTCTTCTGCAACTTCGGGTATCATCCTCGGTTTAATTCAGGGCAGGTGGAGGCTTCTGCCTGTCCAAGTGCTGATTCCATGGTAGAGAGAATGCAGCAGATTTGGAATCAAGTAGTGGATAAGTTGTCTCTTTCTCAGGAGAGTGCCCAACGTTTTGCCAACCGGCTAGTTCTGCCACCTTGAGGTTTCCATTTTTCTTCAATTTCGGGTTTCATCCCCGATTTTCTTCGGGGCAGGTGGAGGCTTCTGTCTGTCCTGGTATTGACTCTATTGTGGAGAGAATGCAGCAGATTTGGGATCAAGTAGTGGATAAGTTGTCTCTGTTGTGAATGGGTTTGAGATGAGTTCTGAGCAGAGGCTCCCTCTGGTGGTTACAAGCGGTACTAGTGAGGATTGGGAATCAGGTGTTACTGATTGGTCTTATTTAAGGGAATCATTTTCCCATCAGGGTTGCCGGTGATCAATTGTTCTGGTCTGAATCCTTCTTTCCAGTTTCCCTTGTAGCCTGCTGTGTCGTGTCTGCATCTCCTGCTATCAGGTAAGACAATTTCTTATTTTGTGTTTTTGCTATATTTTTGCATTTTGTCCTGCCCTTCTGTGGGGGCCTTCTGGGTCCCCTCCGGGGGCTTTTGCCCTCTCAGTTTAGTCCAGCCACTGTGTTTTGTACTTTTGCTTTTTGCAGTTTTTTCAGTGGCTGCTGTTTTTGTTACACCAGAGAACTAATTTAGGTGGTAGAGGTCGTGTGATCTCAGGTGATTTTGAAATTAGTAGAGTTGGTGTTTTTCAGGGTTTTCTGGGATTGCAGTAAGTACCCTTCCTGTCCTTTTCTATTTAGATAGTTTGGGCCCCAGCGTTTGCTCATACTATTTTCTTTCTGTGTCAGTATTTCCTCTTGTCTAACCGCCATTACATGTTTGGGGGCTTTCTATTATCTTTGGGGTTCTGCTCCGGGGCAGATAGCTTTCCTATTTCTATCTTTAGGTGTAGTTAGTTTCTCAGGCTGTGACGAGGCGTCTAGGACCATCGTAGGAACGCTCCACGGCTGCCTCTAGTTGTGGTGGTTAGTCAGGGTACTGCAATCTCATAGATTCCAACTGCTCTGGTGTATTTCCTTTTTTACCTGCACTCCTCAGCTACCGTAACATAACAGTATCACCGGCCATAAAAATTGTATGGTACTCACAGAAGGGAAAAAATATTTTGAAGGAAGAAAAGTTGTCAGAGATATTTTTCTGTTTGTTGCATTTTTTTTTTTTTTTTTCCCTCTGTATCTCTGGGTGCTGGGGAGGATCTTTTCTCCCAATGGAGTTTGCACAGTTGTCTGGCCGTGTGGATCAGCTTGCCACTGAGGTTCGGAGTATTGCTGCATATCTTGCTAGGTTGCCTGTTGTGGAACCTAGGATCCCCATGCCAGATTTGTTTTCAGGGGATCGAGCTAAGTTTCAGAATTTCAAAAATAATTGTAAATTGTTTCTTGCCTTAAAATCTAAGTCCTCAGGAAACGCAGCGCAGCAGGTTCAAATTGTCATCTCTCTCCTGCGCGGCGATCCTCAGGATTGGGCTTTTTCCCTCACACCTGGGGATCCTGTTTTGAGTGATGTTGATGCATTTTTTCAGGCTTTGGGGTTATTGTACGATGAGCCTAATGTCACTGATCAAGCTGAAAAAGCCTTGTTGGCATTAAATCAGGGGCTTGATGACGCTGAGTTATACTGTCAGAGATTCCGTAGGTGGGCAGTCCTGACCAAATGGAATGACGACGCTTTGGCGGCCCTTTTCCGGAAGGGTCTGTCGGATAATGTAAAGGATGTTATGGTGGGATTCCCTGTCCCCTCTGGTCTCAATGATTCTATGTCATTAGCGATTCAAATTGACAGACGTTTGCGTGAGCGGAGAAGTATGCGTGGAGTGGTGTTGCCTTGTGAGCCAGCTGCTGAGCCCATGCAGTGTGATGGAGTGGTGTCTGGGGCACAGCGTCATGAGTTTCGAAAGCGCAATGGGTTATGTTTCTACTGTGGTGATGCCTCTCATGCTATTTCAGTCTGCCCTAAGCGGGGAAGACGTTTTGCACGCTCAGTTGTCTTGGGTAGTGTTCAGACTAAGTTTTTATTAACTGTCACTCTGATATGCTCTCTGTCCTCATTTTCTGCTCAGGCTTTCGTTGATTCTGGAGCAGCTATTAACCTGATGGATTATGATTTTGCTAAACGTTGTGGATTTCCCTTGATACCCCTACAGAAGTCTATTCCCCTACTGGGGATCGATTCTACCCTTTGGCTGAGAATAAACCCCAGTTTTCTACTCAGGTGATAATGAGGGTTGAACCTGATCACCAGGAGTGCTGCAAATTTTTGGTTCTATATAATCTGCATGACATTATCGTGCTGGGTTTCCCTTGGTTACAGTCTCATAATCCTGTTTTGGATTGGAAATCTGTGTCTGTAACCAGTTGGGGCTGCCAATGTGTTAATACCAACACTCCTGTTTTTTCTGCCTCCCCCCAGGCTGAGGATGTTCCTGACTTTTTGTTTGATTTTTCTGATGTGTTTAGCGAAAGTAAATCTGCATCCTTACCTCCCCATAGGAGCTATGACTGCGCTATTGAATTAGTGCCAGGTAGTAAATTCCCTAAGGGTCGCCTTTTTAACTTGTCTGTACCTGAACATGACGCTATGCGGTCTTATATCAAGGAATCATTGGAGAAGGGTCATATCAGACCATCCTCTTCACCCTTAGGTGCCGGTTTTTTCTTTGTGGCCAAAAAAGATGGTTCATTAAGGCCGTGTATTGATTATCGTCTCTTGAACAATATTACTGTGAAATATCAATACCCGTTACCCTTGATTTCTGACCTGTTTTCCAGGGTGAAAAACGCTACTTGGTTTACCAAGCTTGACCTCAGGGGGGCGTATAACCTTATTCGCATTAAGCACGGGGATGAATGGAAGACGGCATTTAACACCCCTGAAGGGCATTTTGAGTACCTTGTGATGCCCTTTGGGCTCACTAATGCTCCTTCCGTCTTCCAGTCCTTCATGAATGACATTTTCAGGGATTTTGTGGACAAGTTTCTGATTGTTTATTTGGATGATATCTTGATTTTTTCTAATGACTGGGACTCTCATGTGAAACATGTTCGAACTGTATTCCAGATTTTGAGAGAGAATGCTCTGTATGTGAAGGGATCAAAGTGTCTTTTTGGCGTACAGAAGATCTCATTTCTGGGATTCATTTTGTCCCCATCTGTTATTGAAATGGACCCGGTCAAGGTTCAGGCCATCTGTGATTGGGTCCAACCTACTTCATTAAAGGCTCTTCAGAGATTTTTGGGTTTTGCCAATTTTTATCGTAAATTTATTGGTAATTTCTCTGTTATTGTTAAACCATTAACTGATTTGACCAGAAAGGGTTCTGATGTGGTGAATTGGCCTCCTGAGGCAGTCTCTGCGTTTCAGGAACTTAAGCAGAGATTCACTTCTGCTCCTGTTCTACGGCAGCCTGATGTTTCTCTGCCATTTCAGGTGGAGGTTGATGCCTCTGAAATTGGGGCAGGTGCCGTTTTGTCCCAAAAAGATCCAGAGACCTCTAAAAGTAACCCTTGTGCCTTTTTCTCTCGAAAATTTTCTCCTACTGAACGTAATTATGACGTGGGTAATCGGGAGTTATTGGCCATGAAGTGGGCTTTTGAAGAGTGGAGACATTGGCTGGAGGGAGCCAAACATCAGGTGGTGGTCCTTACGGACCATAAGAATCTGGTCTATCTGGAATCTGCCAAGCGACTCAATCCTAGACAGGCCAGGTGGGCCTTGTTTTTCACACGTTTTAATTTTGTGGTTTCCTTTCTTCCTGGCACTAAGAATGTTAAGGCGGATGCCCTCTCGAGGAGTTTCCTTGCGGACTCTCCTGAGCTATCTGATCCCTCTGTTATTTTGAAGGAGGGTGTAGTTCTTTCCGCCATCTCGCCTAATTTGAGACTTGCTCTGGAGGGGTGTCAGGAGGATAGGCCCGAGCGCTGCCCTGTTGGAAAATTGTTTGTCCCGGACCAATGGAAAAAGAGTGTGATGTCTGAGATTCATTGTTCCGCATTGGCTGGGCATCCCGGAATTTTTGGTACCAGAGACTTGGTTAGTCGGTCCTTTTGGTGGCCTACCTTGTCTCGCGATGTCAGGGAATTTGTGCAGTCCTGCGGGACTTGCTCTCGCTCCAAGCCTTGCTCTCGCTCTAGTGGTTTGTTGATGCCATTGCCTGTGCCCAAGAGACCATGGACCCATATCTCTATGGATTTCATTTCCGATCTTCCTGTTTCTCAGAGAATGACCACCATCTGGGTAATTTGTGATAGGTTTTCCAAAATGATACATCTTGTGCCATTACCTAAGTTGCCTTCCTCCTCTGAATTGGTGCCGTTGTTCCTTCAGCACGTGGTTCGTTTACACGGCATTCCTGAGAACATTGTGTCTGACAGAGGAGTCCAGTTTGTTTCCAGATTTTGGAGGACTTTTTGTTCTAAACTGGGTGTTCAATTGTCTTTCTCCTCGGCATTTCATCCTCAGACCAATGGTCAAACTGAGAGAACAAACCAGACATTGGAGACTTATCTAAGATGCTTTGTGTCTGCTGATCAGGATGACTGGGTCTCTTTTTTGCCTTTGGCTGAGTTTGCTCTTAATAATAGGGCTAGCTCTGCCACTTTGATGTCTCTGTTTTTCTGTAATTCTGGGTTTCACCCTCGATTTTCTTCAGGACAGACGGAGGCTTCTGTCTGTCCAGGTGTTGACTCTGTTGTTGAGCGTATGCAGCAGATTTGGGACCAGGTAGTGGAGAGGTTGTCCCTCTCTCAGGAGAAGGCCCAGCGGTTTGCTAACCGGCATAGGACTGATGGTCCTCGGTTTAAAGTGGGGGACTTGGTCTGGTTGTCCTCAAAGAATATTCCTATGAGAGTAGCATCTCCTAAATTTAAGCCTAGGTTCATTGGACCTTATAAGATCATGGAGATTATTAATCCTGTTTCTTTTCGTTTGCTTCTTCCAGGGACATTTAAGATCCATAACGTGTTCCACAAGTCCTTGTTGAAGAGGTTTGTTGAGCCAGTGGTTCCTGCTGCTGTGCCTCCTGACCCTGTTTTGGTTGAGGGCAATCTGGAGTATGTGGTTGAGAAAATATTGGATTCTCGTTTTTCTAGACGAAGACTCCAGTATTTGGTTAAATGGAGAGGTTATGGTCAGGAAGATAATTCTTGGGTGTTTGCTTCGGACATCCATGCTAGGAGACTTATCCGTGCGTATCATAGAACTCATCCTGACCGACCTGGTTGCTCAAATGAGGGTTCGGTGACCCCTCCTCAAGGGGGGGGTACTGTTGTGAATGGGTTTGAGATGAGTTCTGAGCAGAGGCTCCCTCTGGTGGTTACAAGCGGTACTAGTGAGGATTGGGAATCAGGTGTTACTGATTGGTCTTATTTAAGGGAATCATTTTCCCATCAGGGTTGCCGGTGATCAATTGTTCTGGTCTGAATCCTTCTTTCCAGTTTCCCTTGTAGCCTGCTGTGTCGTGTCTGCATCTCCTGCTATCAGATAAGACAATTTCTTATTTTGTGTTTTTGCTATATTTTTGCATTTTGTCCTGCCCTTCTGTGGGGGCCTTCTGGGTCCCCTCCGGGGGCTTTTGCCCTCTCAGTTTAGTCCAGCCACTGTGTTTTGTACTTTTGCTTTTTGCAGTTTTTTCAGTGGCTGCTGTTTTTGTTACACCAGAGAACTAATTTAGGTGGTAGAGGTCGTGTGATCTCAGGTGATTTTGAAATTAGTAGAGTTGGTGTTTTTCAGGGTTTTCTGGGATTGCAGTAAGTACCCTTCCTGTCCTTTTCTATTTAGATAGTTTGGGCCCCAGCGTTTGCTCATACTATTTTCTTTCTGTGTCAGTATTTCCTCTTGTCTAACCGCCATTACATGTTTGGGGGCTTTCTATTATCTTTGGGGTTCTGCTCCGGGGCAGATAGCTTTCCTATTTCTATCTTTAGGTGTAGTTAGTTTCTCAGGCTGTGACGAGGCATCTAGGACCATCGTAGGAACGCTCCACGGCTGCCTCTAGTTGTGGTGGTTAGTCAGGGTACTGCAATCTCATAGATTCCAACTGCTCTGGTGTATTTCCTTTTTTACCTGCACTCCTCAGCTACCGTAACATAACATGTCTCTCTCTCAGGAGAAGGACCAGCGGTTTGCCAACCGGCATAGGACTGATGGTCCTCGTTTTAAAGTAGGTGACATGGTTTGGTTGTCCTCAAAAAATATTCCTATGAAGGTTACGTCTCCAAAATTTAAGCCAACGATCATTGGACCTTATAAGTAGTGTTGAGCATTCCGATACTGCAAATATCGGGGATCGGATGATATTTGCTGTATCGGAATTCCGATTCTGAGTTCCGATATTTTTGTCATATCGGATACCGGAATCTGAGTTTTCCAACCAAGTCTATGGGAGTTCCTGTGTCACAGAACGAAGTACGTGACACAGAAACTCCCCGAAACTGTCACTGTCAGTGTCGGTCGGGTCTGTCAGGTGTCAGGACTCAGCAGAGTCCGCAGTTACCTGTCAGAAGATCCCCTTCCCCGGCGGTCACGTCCTCCTGGATGGCCGCCATTACCCTGTCCCTGGCAGTCACATGCAGAATCTCGCGATAACTGCAGTGACTGCCGGGTACTGGGTAATCTCGGCCAGCTGTACTCTCGCGACAGCTGGCCATAAACCAGTCCGGATTACGTCACCGCCGGGGACGCAGCTCAGGTAAGCAGCTCTGCTCCATGTGGATGTCAGGCTCAGCCTGTCATCCAGATGTAGCAGAGCTGGACTCGTCGTGGGACACTCGTTATCTTGGACTGCGTCGGACAGGTGGTATTTGTGTTGGTTTATTATTTTGTTTTTTTACAGGAGATCGATGGCGTCACAGGAATGAGAGTGTAATAAAAATAATGAAAACTCTGTGGTATTTTATTTCATTAAAAGACTTTTTTCTTGCTGTGTTTTTTTTAAAATTTACAAACTATGATTAATAATGGATCGGTGTCTTATTGACGCCTCTCCATTATTAACTGGGCTTATTGTCACCGATCAATCAAAGGTGACATTAACCCTTATTACCCCGCTTGCCACCGCTACAGGGCAAGTGGGAATAGCCGGGTAAAGTGCCACAATTGGCGCATTTTCGGATGCGCCATTTGTTGGGCTGCTGCAGCCTGGTATTTTTAGGCTGTTGAGGGCCAAAATCCATGGGCCTTGACAGTCTTTTAATACCAGGCCGCAGCAGTCTGCATTTTACTTGGCTGGTTAACAAAAATAGGGGGATCCCCACGCTATTTTTTTTTCGAGGGGATCCCCTATTTTTGTTAACCAGCCAAGCTAAGCAGACTGCTGTGGCCTGGTATTATCAGGCTTGCAAGGTCCATGGATATTGGATCCTTACCAGCCTGAAAAACCAGGCCTCAGCAGTCTGCTTCATCTGGCTGGTTAACAAAAATAGGGGGGACCCCATGCCATTTTTTTTCGAGGGGATCCCCTATTTTTGTTAACCAGCCAAGATAAGCAGACTGCTGTGGCCTGATATTATCAGGCTTGCAAGGTCCATGGATATTGGCTCCTTAACAGCCTGAAAAACCAGGCCTCAGTAGTCTGCTTTATCAGGCTGGTTAACAAAAATAGGGGGGACCCAACGCCATTTTTTTTTTAGAGGGGATCCCCTATTTTTGTTAATCAGTTCACTTCAGGTCAGCCGGGATTCCCTCTGATGTCACTGATGCTGTGGGTGTCCCTGGCTGACCTGAAGTGAAAGTGGAAAGCAATCAATTATGCTAACCACTTCCTCTCCTGTCAGTCAGGAGAGGAGCTCATTCATTCTGGGGTTTACTGTGAGACTGTCAGCATTAGCTGCAGTCTCTGCAGTAAACATTAACCCTTTCAGAAGGATTACATCGGGGGACCTGACTGAACATCGGATAGGTAAGAATAATGTTGCTTTATTATTTTATTTTTATTACAGGTGAACAAGGGCTTCGCAAGGAATGGCAGTAAAATAAAATATTGTCTAAAACTGTGTTTATTTCATTAAAATGATTTTTTATTAAAGGTGTGTGTTTTATTTTTATTTCATACAATAGGATTAATAATTGATAGTTGTCTAATTGACAGCTCTCAATTATTAACCTGGCTTAAACTCACCTTTCAATAGCAAGATGGCTTTAACCCCTTATTAACCCATTCGCCACCGCTACAGGGCAATGGGAATAGACGGGCAAAGAGCCAGAAAGGGCGAATCCAATTATAGATTTGCCTTTTCTGGGGTGTCTGGGGCAGATGTTAGTAGCCAGGGGGGGCCAAAAATAATGGTCCCTATCTGGGCTATTATTATCTGCCCCCACTCGCTGGCTTTGTCTGTCTGGTTGAGAAAATAGGGTGGGAGCCCACGCATTTTTTTTCAACAATTTTACACCTCATATATATATATATATATATATATATATATATACATGTCATTGAATTTGTGACACATATATATATATATATATATATATATATATATGTATATTTATAGTTCATACACTTCTACATAGTATAATAGCCGCTAATTCAATTGCCGGCTTTTGTGAAAACACAGAAGCCGACATGAAATGACACATGGTTTACATAGAGTTAACCATGTCTTTTCATGTTGTTTGATATATTGTTTTCACTAACAATTACATGAGTGTATGTGTGCAAAATTTGACACATGTAGGGGTTAATTAAAGGTGTAAATTCGTAGCAAAAAAGTCAGGTTTTTTTACAACGAATTTACACCTTTAATTAACCCCTACAGGTGTGAAATTTTGCACACATACACTCAGGTAATTGTTTGTGAAAACCAGATATCAAACTACATGAAAAGACATGGTTAACTCTATGTAAACCATGTGTCATTTCATTTCGGGTGCTTCTGTATTTTCACAAAAGCCGGCATCACCCGGCAATCAGAATCAGAGGCTATTTTACTATGTAGCAGTGTATGAACTATAAATATAGTATATATATATATATGTCACAATGACATGTATATATATATATATATATATATATATATATATATATGTATTCTATGTGTGTATATTTAGTGTTTACAAGGAATGAAAGGGGATTTTTTAGTTCCGATATTTCTGTCCCATTGACTTGCATTGTGTTTCCGGTATCGGATCGGCGATACCCGATACTTTTTGAGTATCGGGCCGATCCAATCCGATCCGATATTTTAGGATATCGAGCAGTATCGCTCAACACTACTTATAAGATTTTGGAAATCCTTAATCCCGTTTTTTCCTTTTGGCTCTTCCTGGTACCTTTAAGATTCACGTTTTTTATAAATGTTTGTCGAAAAGGTTTGTTGAGCCATTGGTTCCTATGGCTGCTCCCCCTGATCCTGTATTGGTTGAGGGCAATCTGGTGTATGAAGTAGAAAAGGCATTGGATTCTTGTCTGGCTAGAGACGGAGACTCCAGTACTTGGTCAAGTGGAAAGGTTATGGTCAGGAGGATAATTTTTGGGGTGTTTGCTTCTGACATTCATACCGAGAAATTGGTTTGCGCCTTTCACTGGGCCCATCCTGATCAGCCTGGTGGCTCAGGTGAGGGTTCGGTGACCCCTCCTCAAGGGGGGGTACTGTTGTGAACACTTTTAATCTGACTTCTGAGTTTGGGCTCCCTCTGGTGGTGGTTGCTGGTGGTGAAGCTGCCCTGACTGACGGAGGTTGTTGTGAATGTGCTAGAGATGGTTTCTGAGCAGAGGCTCCCTCTGGTGGTTACAGACAGTACTGAACCTTTCAGCGAGGAATGGCAATCTGGGATCACTGACTGGACTGATATAAGAGAGGTTCCCTCCCATGATGGTGGCCGGTGATCAATTGTTCTTGTCTCAATTGTGGTTCCTGGTTCATTTGGAAGTTGCTGGAGTCTTGCCTGCACCTGCTGCTTTCAGATAAGATATTTTCTGCTTTTCTTTTTGTGTTTGCTTTTTTCATAGTTTTCTGCACTTTTGTGGAGGTCAGCCGGGTCCCCTCTTGGGGCCTGTGCTCCTCTCAATTTATCTGTAGCCACTGTTATTTGTTCATTTGCTTTTTCCTGTTTTTTCAGTGGCTGCAGCTTTGTTTTGTTACACCAGAGATCTGATTTAGGTGGTAGAGATCGTGTGATCTCAGGTTTTTTGGCAATCAGAAGTGCTGGTATTTTTTAGGGTTTTTGTTGGATTGCAGTCAGAATTCTTTCCTGTACATTTCTGTCTAGACAGATTGAGCCCCAACGTTTGCTCATTCTATTTTCTGTCTGTGTCCGTGCTATCTTCTTGTCTAACCGCCATTATATGTTTGGGGGCTTCCTATTTTCTTTGGGGATCTGCTCTGGGGCAGATAGCTTTCATCTTTCTGCCTTTAGGTGTAGTTATCTCTCAGGCTGTGACGAGGCGTCTAGGATCAACGTAGGAACGCTCCACGGCTACCTCTAGTTGTGTGGTTAGTTCAGGTTACTGCAATCCAATAGGTTCCAGCCTCTCTGGTGTATTGCCGTTTTTGCTTTTTCTCTTCAGCTACCTAAACATAACAGTATCACCGGCCCAAAACTAAAATTATATGGTACTCACAGAAGGGAAAAATAGTGTGGAAAGAAAAAAGTTGTCAGAGTTGTCAGAGATTTTTTTTTTCTGTTTGTTGCATTTTTTCCCTCTTTCTCTCTGGGTGCTGAGGAGGATTTTTTTTTCTCTCAATGGAGTTTGCACAGTTGTCTGGCCGTGTGGATCAGCTTGCCACTGAGGTTCGGAGTATTGCTTCCTATCTTGCTGGGTTGCCGGTTGTGGAACCTAGGATTCCCATGCCAGATTTGTTTTTGGGGAATCAGGCTAAATTTCTGAATTTCAAAAATAACTGTAAGTTGTTTTTTGCCTTGAAGCCTAAGTCCTCAGGGAACGCAGCACAGCAGGTTCAAATTGTCATCTCTCTCCTGCGCGGCGACCCTCAGGATTGGGCTTTTTCCCTGACACCTGGGGATCCTGTTTTGAATGATGTTGATGTATTTTTTCAGGCTCTGGGGTTGTTGAACGATGAACCTAATGTCACTGATCAGGCTGAGAAGACCTTGTTGGCATTAAGTCAGGGCTGTGAAGCCGCTGAACTGTACTGTCAGAAATTTCGAAAGTGGGCAGTCCTGACCAAATGGAATGATGATGCTTTGGAAGCCCTTTTTCGGAAGGGTCTGTCACAGAATGTAAAAGACGTTATGGTGGGATTCCCTGTACCCTCTGGTCTCAATGATTCTATGTCTTTGGCTATTCAAATTGACAGACGTTTGCGTGAGCGCAGAGGTATGCGTGAGACGGTGTTTGTGGCCAGCTTCTGAGCCCATGCAGTGTGATGGAGTGACTTCTGGGGCACAGCGTCATGAATTTAGAAAGCGCAATGGGTTATGTTTCTACTGTGGTGACGCCTCTCATGCTATTTCCATCTGCCCTAAGCGGGGAAGACGTTTTGCGCTCTCAGTTGTCTTGGGTAGTGTTCAGACTAAATTTCTGTTGACTGTTACCCTCATTTGCTCCATGTCCACATTTTCTGCTCAGGCTTTTGTTGATTCAGGAGCAGCTATTATCCTGATGAATTTCGACTTTGCCAAATGTTGTGGCTTTCCCATGATACCCCTGCGGAAGTCTATTCCCCTATTGGGCATTGATTCTACCCCTTTGGCGGAGAATAAACCCCAATAATGAGGGTTGAACCAGATCATCAGGAGAATTGCAAATTTCTGGTGTTGCATAATCTGCATGACATTATTGTTCTGGGTTTACCTTGGTTGCAGATTCATAATCCTGTTTTGGATTGGAAATCTGTGTCTGTGACCAGTTGGGGCTGCCATAGTGTTAATGCTGGCACTCCTGTTTTTTTCTGCCTCTCCCCAGTCTCAGGATGTTCCTGACTTTTTGATTGATTTTTCTGATGTGTTTAGTGAAAGTAAGTCTGTGTCCTTACCTCCTCACAGAAACTACGATTGCGCTATTGAGTTAGTGCCTAGTGGTAAATTTCCTAAGGGTCGCCTTTTTAACTTATCTGTACCTGAACACGATGACATGCGATCTTATATCAAGGAGTCATTGGAGAAGGGTCATATCAGACCATCCTCTTCACCCTTGGGTGCTGGTTTTTTCTTTGTGGCCAAAAAGGATGATTCATTGAGGCCGTGTATTGATTATCACCTCTTGAATAAGATCATTGTGAAATATCAATATCCGTTACCCTTGATTTCTGACCTGTTTTCCAGAGTGAAAAGTGCTAGTTGGTTACCAAGCTTGACCTCAGGGGGGCGTATAATCTTATTCGTATTAAGCACGGGGATGAATGGAAGACGGCCTTTAATACCCAAGAGGGGCATTTTGAGTACCTAGTGATGCCTTTTGGGCTCACTAATGCTCCTTCCGTTTTCCAATCCTTCATGAATAATATTTTCAGGGATTTTGTGAATAAATTTCTGATAGTTTATTTGGATGATATCTTGATTTTTTCCAATGACTGGGACTCTCATGTGAAACATGTTCGGACTGTTTTCCAGATTTTGAGAGAGAATGCACTGTATGTGAAGGGATCAAAGTGTCTTTTTGGCATCCAGAAGGTCTCATTTCTGGGATACATTTGTCTCTGTCTGTTATTGAAATGGACCCGGTCAAGGTTCAGGCCATCTGTGATTGGGTTCAACCTACTTCATTGAAGGCTCTTCAGAGATTTTTGGGTTTTGACAATTTTTATCGTAAATTTATTGGTAATTTCTCTGGTATTGTTAAACCATTGACTTATCTGACCAAAAAGGGTTCCGATGTGGTGAATTGGCCTCCTGAGGCAGTTTTTGCATTTCAGGAACTTAAGCAGAGATTCATTTCTGCTCCTGTTCTACGTCAGCCTGATGTTTCTCTGCCGTTTCAGGTGGAGGTTGATGCCTCTGAGATTGGGGCAGGTGCCGTTTTGTCCCAAATGGATCCAGAGACCTCTACCCTTGTGCCTTTTTCTCTCGAAAGTTTTCTCCAACTGAGCGTAATTATGACGTGGGTAATGGGGAGTTATTGGCCATGAAGTGGGCCTTTGAAGAGTGGAGACATTGGCTGGAAGGAGCCAAACATCAGGTTGTGGTCCTCACAGACGATAAGAACCTGGTTTATCTCGAATCAGCCAAGCGACTTAATCATAGACAGGCCAGGTGGGCCTTGTTTTTCACACGTTTTAATTTTGTGGTTTCTTTTCTTCCTGACACTAAGAATGTTAAGGCGGATGCCCTCTCAAGGAGTTTCTTTGCTGATTCTCCTGAGTTATCTGATCCTGCTGTTATTTTGAAAGAGGGTGTAGTACTTTCCGCCATCTCGCCCAATTTGAGACTGGCTCTGGAGGGGTGTCAGGAGGATAAACCTGAGCACTGCCCTGTTGGGAAATTGTTTGTCCCAGACCAGTGGAAGAAGAGTGTGATGTCTGAGATTCATTGTTCCGCGTTGGCCGGTCATCCCGGGATTTTTGGTACCAGGGACTTGGTGAGTCGGTCCTTTTGGTGGCCTACTTTGTCTCGTGACGTCAGGGAATTTGTGCAGTCCTGTGGGACTTGCTCTCATTCCAAGCCTTGCTCTCGCTCTAGTGGTTTGTTGATGGCATTACCTGTGCCCAAGAGGCCATGGACCCATATCTCTATGGATTTTATTTCCGACCTCCCTGTCTCTCAGAGAATGACCGTTATCTGGGTAATCTGTGATAGGTTTTCCAAGATGATACATCTTGTGCCATTACCTAAGTTGCCTTCCTCCTCCGAGTTGGTGCCTTTGTTCCTTCAGCACGTGGTTCGGTTGCACGGCATTCCGGAGAACATTGTGTCTGACAGAGGAGTCCAGTTTGTTTCCAGATTTTGGAGGACATTTTGTTCTAAACTTGGTGTTCAGTTATCTTTTTCCTCTGCATTTCATCCTCCGACCAATGGACAAACCGAGAGAACAAACCAGACCTTGGAGACTTATTTGAGATGTTTTGTGTCTGCTGATCAAGATGACTGGGTCTCTTTTTTGCCTTTGGCTCAGTTTGCTCTTAATAATAGGGCTAGCTCTGCCACCTTGATGTCTCCATTTCTCTGCAATTCTGGGTTTCACCCTCGATTTTCTTCGGGATAGGCGGAGGCTTCTGTCTGTCCGGGTGTTGACTCTGTTGTGGAGCGTATGCAGCAGATTTGGGACCAGGTAATGGAGAGGTTGTAGAAGAGAACGAGAAAACAAAGCCAGCTCACCAACTAGTACCACAGGTGCACGGAACAACGTCTAATAAACATCCAGGGAAGTCCAATAAGAAGAAAAAACGTTCCAGCTCCTTAAAAAATTGCAAAATTTTATTCATCCATTGAAAATAAAAGACATAAGTGGTACATGCTCCACATGGAGAGCCACGTACAGCGACGCGTTTCGATCAGATGATCTTCATCAAGGCTGCTACAGATATATGGCATGAACAGACCTTTATAATACATATGGACCAATAGTCGTAACACTGACAATCACATGATTTGACCGAAGGTCCTGGAAGGTACATATGAAATCGATATTGAACAAAGGTCCTAGCAAACATTGATTCATATAACAATAAAACAAAAAAAGATTAATTCAAAAAACAACGATAAAATACAACATGGCAAGAACAAACAGATAATCAGTAATTGTAATGATACTGATAGTGGAGAGGTTGTCTCTCTCTCAAGAGAAGGCCCAGCGGTTTGCCAACTGGCATAGGACTGATGGTCCTCGGTTTAAAGTGGGGGACTTGGTTTGGTAGTCCTCAAGAAATATCCCTATGAGGGTTGCATCTCCAAAGTTTAAGCCTAGGTTCATTCGACCTTATAAGATCATGGAGATTCTTAATCCTGTTTCCTTCCGTTTGCTTCTTCCAGGGACATTTAAGATCCATAACGTGTTCCACAAGTCCTTATTGAAGAGGTTTGTCGAGCCAGTGGTTCCAATGGCTGCGCCTCCTGACCCTGTTTTGGATGAGGGCAATCTGGAGTATGTGGTCGAGAAAATATTGGATTCTCGTTTTTCTAGACAGGAAACTCCAGTATTTGGTTAAGTGGAGAGGTTATGGTCAGGAGGACAATTCTTGGGTGTTTGCTTCGGACATCCATGCTAGGAGACTGATCCGTGCCTATCACCGACCTCATCCTGATCGGCCTGGTTGCACAAGTGAGGGTTCGGTGACCCCTCCTCAAGGGGGGGGGTACTGTTGTGAATGTGCTAGAGATGGTTTCTGAGCAGAGGCTCCCTCTGGTGGTTACAGACAGTACTGAACCTTTCAGCGAGGAATGGCAATCTGGGATCACTGACTGGACTGATATAAGAGAGGTTCCCTCCCATGAAGGTCGCCGGTGATCAATTGTTCTTGTCTCAGTTGTGGTTCCTGGTTCATTTGGAAGTTGCTGGAGTCTTGCCTGCACCTGCTGCTTTCAGATAAGATATTTTCTGCTTTTCTTTTTGTGTTGCTTTTTTCATAGTTTTCTGCACTTTTGTGGAGGTCAGCCGGGTCCCCTCTTGGGGCCTGTGCTCCTCTCAATTTATCTGTAGCCACTGTTATTTGTTCATTTGCTTTTTCCTGTTTTTTCAGTGGTTGCGGCTTTGTTTTGTTACACCAGAGATCTGATTTAGGTGGTAGAGATCGTGTGATCTCAGGTTTTTTGGCAATCAGAAGTGCTGGTATTTTTTAGGGTTTTTGTTGGATTGCAGTTAGAATTCTTTCCTGTACTTTTCTGTCTAGACAGATTGGGCCCCAATGTTTGCTCATTCTATTTTCTGTCTGTGTCCATGCTATCTTCTTGTCTAACCGCCATTATATGTTTGGGGGCTTCCTATTTTCTTTGGGGATCTGCTCCGGGGCAGATAGCTTTCATCTTTCTGCCTTTAGTTGTAGTTATCTCTCAGGCTGTGACGAGGCGTCTAGGATTAACGTAGGAACGCTCCACGGCTACCTCTAGTTGTGTGGTTAGTTCAGGTTACTGCAATCCAATAGGTTCCAGCCTCTCTGGTGTATTGCCGTTTTTGCTTTTTCTCCTCAGCTACCTAAACATAACAGGAGGTCCTCCGCCTGACGGGGATGATTGGAGATCGAGTGTTGGTGACTGGGGAGGTTTAGGTTAGCAGCCTTCCCATGATTGTTGCCGGTGATTGTTTTCTTCCTGAGCCATTTGGAAGTCTGCTTGCTCCCAGCTGTGTCCTGCATCTTTCAGAAAAGTTATTTTGCTGTTTATTTCTGTGGCATTTGTTTACCCTTTTGTTTTTCTCAGTTTTCTGCCTTGCTGGAGTTAGTTCAGCCAGGTCCCCTGCGGTGGCCTGTGCAGGACTCTGTTCTCATTTGCCACAGCTTATGCATTTCTAGTTCCCTGTTTTTTCAGTATCTGTTTGCATCGAGTTCACACCAGAGTTCTGATTTAGCGGGGGAGATGCCGTGTGGCCTCAGTATTTTTGTATATCAGATGTGTTGGAGTTTTTCTTAGCGTTTTTGCAGGATTGCAGACAGTATCTTTTCTGTCCTGTTCTGTCTAGACAGTTTGGGCCCCAGCATTTGCTTACACTATTTTCTGTCTGTGTTTGTGCTTCATCTGACTCACCGTCAATATATGTTTGGGGGCTATCTATTCCTTTGGGGCTCTACTTCGGGGCAGTTAGCATTCCCCTTTCTCTCTTTAGGCTTAGTTAATTCTTTGGCTGTGACGAGGCGTCTAGGTCATTGTAGGTATGTCCCACGGCTAATTATAGTTGTGTTGTCAGTTTAGAGGTCTGCAATCTGCTAAGTTACCAACCTCTCTGGGGGTCTTGTTGCCTAGCCTATTTTTCCTGTTATCCTCCTCGGTTACCGAATCATAACAGAGGAAGGCCTATACATCGTCTTCAGGACTAGTGATAAGCGAATTTGTTCGGAAAATGATCGCCAAACAAAATCGGCACGAATATGGTACATTTGGATTCCTGAACAGAAACACAAGCAAAATTTATTAAATCGGGAAAAATCGTAACATTCGGTAGAAGTGCGGGAAAATATTTGCATTGCCACATAAGTATTTCCAGCACTTTAGCAATGATAATGGTGGTGTAGCATGAGCGTTTGGCTTGTATTTGATGAGGCGAAGGGGTTTGCAGAGTTCAGAGGTGTGGCGTTCTAGTAAACTGTCAGCTGACACAGTTAACTGCAATATTTTAGCTAGTTAGGTGATTGTATATCAGTCAGATAGTGTAGCTAGATAGTGAACAGTGTGGTTGTTAAATTTACCTTCCAGCATTTTTTGGGGGCCATTACGGAGGTCTACAGACAAAGCCTGCAGGGAAGGTGTTCTACAAGTGTGTTGTGCACTGCTTTTATTGTGCTCCATGCAAGAGTATAGCATTCTAATTAATATTTTTTCACTAGCTAAATGTGAAACAGCCTGCTGTATCCCACCTTGTCATTTTGTGGTGGTGATATGAACCTGTCTGCAGACCTAAGGTATGTTAAAAAAAAATTGAATTTTTCATTTGCAAAAAGTTAGACGAGCCACATCACACTTTGGATCAGGCCTCTACAGCTTAATTTCAACCCAACAAAAGGCCACAAAAAAATTCTTCTGTTCCTAGTGTCATACAGTAGGGGACTTGACTTTAAAATTTTTTGCAGCTTAACTTCTTTGTCTACAGGCCTCATCCAAACAATTCTTTTTTCTGTGACTAACACGATACAGCACGCCATATTGCAACTTTGCAAACAGCTGATTTTCAACTACAGTAAATTGAGGGTTGGTGCAGAATTTCAAATCTAATTAATACTGTTCTCCTACCACACTATCTGAGCAACATGACTGGGAAAAAACAAGGCTGTGGTGGAAGGGGAATTAGGCTTGGTGTTCAAGGTGTACGTGGGGTATGTGGTAATGTTTGTGAAAGCACTAGTGAAGCAATGTCATGTCCTATGCAAAGACAACTGACAACTTATGTTACTGGACAGGCTACTCCACTACCTATCTTTGGAAGATGCACAGCAGTACACCTTGTCGATGATGCCCAGAAAGAGCATGTACTTGAGTGGATGGCAAGTACAGGTTCAAGTGGCCCCTCCTCCTCTTCCTCCACCTCAACACGCCCAGTACAGTTCACAGAGGAGGCACACAAACTCTTCTCGCTTCCCCTGTCCCAAAAATCCAACCATTCAGACTCACCCAACTGTGGTTCTGTACAGTCAGTTGAAGAGCTGTTCAGACATTTTATGCCATATTCATCAAAAGTGTACTCAAAAGCTTCGCAGAGTCAAGAGGATGAAATTTGCACTGATGCCCAAAATTTTTTTAACTTGGATCCGGGCAGGGCGAAATATGGTCCAAACAGCATCCTCACCCTCGTCATCAGACGTTAACCCCTGGGGGGAGGTGATCCTGATGAGACTCATATCTGAGGCTCACTCAGACTGTACAGCGCTGTCAGGGCAAGAAGAGGAGGAGGGTGACTCCAAAAGCGAGGAATGTGACAACACAGAGGATGATGATGAGGTGTTAGATCCCAGTTGGTATGACCATAGAGGCACACAGCTGAGTAGGTCATCTGAGGAGGAAGACGAGGAGGTTATGCTGCGCTGTCCGTCGCAGACACGTAGTGATGCAGCCACGACGAGTTATGCATCCTCAACCACAACTGTGCCTTTGACCAGAAGCGTCCATGGGTCTGCAGCTAGTCTGTGCCTTTTTTGACACTGCAAAGGATGAGCCAACTCATGTAATCTGCCAACTTTGCAAAAAAAAAAAAACTGAGTCTAGGTAAAAAGTGCAATAATTTGACTACTACATGTATGAACCTTCATATGCACAATCAACATGCTTTACTGTGGGACTCCCACTGCACAAAAATGCCAAACTGACCTGACATTGCTAGAAAGTTCAGTTTCTGATCCTCTCTTATGGAGTAATGAAATCCCAATGAAATATATAAATAACACTACATAAATAAGTAATAAATAGAAGGGGTCAGAAATAAACAGTGAACATCATAATGCAGGGTGAATCAATTTAGAGCCGCAAATAATCATATTTACCCAAAATAGGATACCAACCAGTGTACCCCATGATGCGCGTTTTGATTGGAAATCTTCTTTACAAGGAATGCATAACCTCCCAATTCGAATGACCACCTATTTATTCCCAAATGTAAAAACAATAACTTGGACACCATAATCCGCATGGATGAGATGCGCCATCTTGGGTCCGTGACCCCCGGAAGCATTCTTTTTTGTATTTGGTTGTTTGAGGACTTTTTGCTCTTACATGTTTGTTGTTTCCAAAAGCTGATGGCTGCCGCAGTCTCCCAGTGTCAATTACTCAGTCGCCATTACTTTTCTAAGAAAGCTGAGCCTGTGCTACCCCAGCATGTAGCAGACAACATCACCCGTTCCTTGACAAAATCTCTGTCTGCCAGGGTGCATTTCACCACAAACACTTGGACGAGTAAGCATGGCCAAGGAAGTTACATCTCGCTGACTGAGCACTGGGTGACTCTGGTGGCTGTGGTGACAGGCGCTGCTCCACAAGTCTTGGATTCCCTAAGGTTTGCAGGCCAATCCTCTACTTTAAACAACTCCTCCACTGCTTCTGTCTCCTATATCTCATCTAGGGCCTCTACCTGCTCCCTCAACCACTGCCTTAATGAGACACGCATTCCAACAATACAGAGCGAACCCCCACCACTTCCGTACTGCGCAGCCAGGGCTCACCACAATCAGGCAGTCTTGAAATTGATATGCCTTGGAGATTACAGTCATACAGCTGAAGAGTTGTGGACAGCTCTCCAGGCTGAATTTGATCAATGGCTGTCTCCAATGAACCTGCATCCAGGGAAGGCCGTGTCCGATAACGGTGCAAACCTGGTGGCGGCCCTACGGTAAGGCAAGCTCACGCACGTGCCTTGCATGGCTCACATCCTCAACCTAGTGGTACAGCATTTTCTCAGCCACTATTCTGGCCTGGGTGAGCTGCTCCAGAAAGCAAGTAAGCTGTGTGCTCATTTCCACTGTTCACACCCCTCTGCTCATTGACTTGCATCGATACAGAGGTCTTTGTCCATGCCAGTAACAGGTTGATATGCGATGTGCTGACATGGTGGAATTCTACTCCGCACATGTTGCAGTGACTGTGGCAGCAGCAACGAGCCCTGATGCAGTATGTCATGTCGTATAGTCTGGGCTAATGCAGTACGGACGTGGCACATATCACGTTTACAGAGTGGGCACAGATTAATGACCTCTGCACCCTTCTGAAGTTTTGAAATGGTTACTAAGATGGTTAGCGCTGACGATGTCATCATCAGTATCACTATTCCAGTCATCATATGATGGAGCAGACTTTGCTTCTTCCTATTCTTCTGGTACCACCATCTCCTCCCGCAGGCTATTCAGAGGAGCCTGTGTTGTGACCCGCACCACAATTGTGGGTTACCAGAGCAATGGGGTACTCAGAGCCGAGCCCATGGAAGTCTATGGGGTTGTCACAGGTAGCGGTGGCTCGGTCTGTGGCCCTGGCGGTCAGGCGTATGCTGGGGGGGATATTTACAGGGGATAGGTGTATAACAGTTCATGACGCCACCTGTAGTTCTCTGATCACTAAGACCAGCGCTGCTGTAGATCTCTGAGGGGATGGTGTGGCAGCTAGATGTCGGGTCCCCTACAGGTGGGACTGGTCCCTCAAAGTCTATGGAATTAATGATGTCGGGTGCAGATAAATAAATCAGTCTCACACCATCCAGCGTCTTTCCATACCTTTTACTTGTCAGATGATAAGGCAGGTCCCAGGGAGGCTGGTCGGGTGGAGGATGTGCTTTGAGATAACAGCTGAACAGGTTAGGGGGCCTCCTTAACTTTCCAATATGATGAGTCCAACCTGCATAGAGCTAAGTTCACTCCGATTTCTCCAAAGCTGTACTGCCCGGTCAGTTTTTGTGGTCGGAATCTTCCAGTGATGGAACTAGGTTCTTGCTTTTGTCGTGCACTGACTCAAAGTCCCTACTCCACTTGACCCCTGTTACGTACCGACACTCCAAGGCTGCTTTCTGCGACCTAAGGTCCAGTAAGACTCTGGTTTTTCTATCTCTACACCTGAAGCTGTAGTGACACTTCGGTCTCCAGTGACCGGAGAACAATGCCGGTTAGTCAAATCCTTAAGGCACTTTTATAATTCTTTCCTCTGCGCCCTTCGCCCTGCTCAACTCTTGATATCAGCACTGACTAGGCTAGGATAATATTCGGTTATCCGTACTAGCCTCCACTTTTGCACTGTCTCTCTGTATTGACAGGAATCTCGTTTCTCCAACAAGCACTAATCCTGACTTCCTCCACTCTCTCAGGAGAACTTCAGACTACTGTGCTACAGGACACTCCCCTATACACCCCTGGTGGGTGTGTCTGAAGTGTATGTGAGTAATGTCGAGTTCTTAACCGTTACCTCTCCGCACATCCTCCAGGGCACTGCGTGTGCCCTCACACCAGGGCTACACATTCCCCCATGGTAAAATACAGCACTCCCGGGCTGTGAAATACAAGAAGACATTTTGTTTTTCGTTAACAATAAACATTAAACTCTTCCCATCCGGGAGGTAAGAATTTCTTAAACGTTGCATTATGTACAGTAGGAAAATACAAAAAGTATTAAAGCATCAAAACATTCAATAAATACACAGTATTCTTGTGAAGGACCCGCACCAAACCTTCAACGTGGGTCCTGGGTGGGCTGCAGGACATCTGGCTGCAGACCTCGCTCAGTGCCACACCACACGGGTTTTATGTTCAGAGGTAATTGTTACAGTTTGATATAGAACCACAAAAATGCATGAAATGCAACTATATACATTATCAGTTCTGGACCGGCATAGTCCACAGCCTCAAAGTCCATTTTTCCACATATTTAGTGATGCACAATATTATAACAATACTTTTTACAATATTCACATAAGGTAACCTTTTTCTGGGTTAAATTACATTATTTTACTTGAACTACTGTTGATATTGAATGGGTATTTTCCCTTTCGTGGTTCGCTCTGATCTACGTGGAGTAGCTTCAGGTATATTGGTCTGTAATCTATCTGCTCTGCGTAACGGCAAACTATAGAACTGCCTCAATCTTTCTATGGATCTGGCAAGCGTACTGATGGCTGGGCGGTGTGAGTCAGCTTCACCAGGGGATCCCATAGCATGGGGCGCTGCTGCTGATGGTCCTTCTTGAGATTCTGTAGGCTGGGGTGTTCCTGGAATAGGTAACTCCTGAACTGGCTCCACTGGCACCATGGCACAACTGGAGGTAGAACTTCCTCTTGTGGCTGATAAAACTGCAACACCGGAATGATTACAGCATCTCCCAGTCTGGGCCAATCCGCAGGGAAATCTCCCAGATCCGTGTGTATGACCTCTTCTTTTCTTTCTTCTTGATTGATGACAGGGTTCTTTTCACGAAGCTTTAAGGGTTCTGGACACAATTTCAAATGGTCTCTGGACACAGTGGATATTGTTCTTCCTCCGTCCTTACTGATGATACAGACTTTTCTGTTGTCATATTTGGAATCTTGTACGACATAGGGTTCTTGTTCCCACTGGTTATCCAATTTGTGCATCTTCCTTTTTCTTTTCAATACTACTTCTCCAGGCATCAAAGGCTTGGCAGGAGCATTCCTGTTGTAAATATCTTCCTGTTTCTCCCGTGCCTTGTTGAGACTTTCTTCTACACAGACTTGCACTCGTCTGTACTGCTCTTGCCGATTGATGTCCCAGTTTTCAACGGCGTCGTCTGCCTCCGGTTCTACCACTCCAAGTTCTAAATCCATTGGTAGTCTTCCGGGCCTTGCTCTCATAAGATAGGCTGGAGTGCAGTTAGTGGAACTTACAGGTATATGGTTATACAAGTCAACCAAATCAGGTAGTAAGTCCGGCCACCGATTTCTGTCTTCCAACGGTATGGATTTCAGCAAATCAAGGACAATGTGGTTCATTTTCTCGCAAAGGCCGTTGGTTTGGGATGGTATGGTGTTGTTCTAATTTTCTTATACCCATACATGTGACAGAATTCCTTGAATAGGTCAGCCTCGAAAGCAGGTCCTTGATCCGTTAATACTTGCTCCGGATACCCATGCGGTCTGCAGAAGCTTGCTTGAAAGGTTCTTGCTGCCGTCACTGCTGTCTGATCCTTTACTGGAACAACCACCAGAAATCTAGAGTAATGGTCCACCATGGTCAGGGCGGATGAGTATCCAGATCTACTTGGCGACAATTTAACGTGGTCCAAGGCCACAATTTCCAAGGAACGAGTCGTCCGATAGGCTGCAGGGGTGTCCTCTGACTACCGTAGTCCTTTCTTCTGAGACCACAGGGTCCACAGTTCCGACACCACCTCTCGATGGAGCTGCGCATCCCTACCCAGTAGAACCGGCACCTCAACAGGGTCTCCAGCTTTCTCCAGCCAAAGTGTCCTGCTTGATCGTGGTATGCTTCCAACACCATTGGGACGTCTGCCTTGGGGACCACTATCTGCCAGACCATCTCGTGGGTCCTGGGGTTGACGTATCTCCTGCACAACTTCTCACGGTATAGGAACAACCGGCTTCTCTCGTTCCACAGGAGCTTTGCTGACATAGGTGCATCTTTTTCCAAGGAGGAACCTTCCTGTCTTAACAACTCCTTGATACGGCTGACCACTGGATCGCTGTCCTGCGTCTCCTTCCAGCTGTGATGGGGTAAGGGATTTAACGTTGCACCATACTGCTTTCTGTAGACTCGATGCTCGTGGACTACCCCATTTCGATGGAACGCAGGTAGCTCAATTTCTTCCAGGTCGTCCGATTCTTCTTCCGTGTCAGAGTCATGCGGCATTCGGGACAATGCGTCAGCATTAGCATTCTTTCGGCCTGCCCGGTATTTTATGGTAAACTGGTAATTGGACAACCGAGCCATCCAACGCTGCTCCATAGCGCCCAGCTTGGCGGTTTCCAGGTGCGTTAAGGGGTTGTTATCTGTAAACGCAGTGAACTGATTGGAGGCCAGATAATGCTTAAATCTTTCAGTAATGGCCCAGAACAGCGCCAAAAACTCCAGCTTGAAGCTGCTATAATTTTCCGGATTCCTCTCAGTTGGCCTGAGTTTTCTGCTGGCATATGCGATGACTTTTTCTTGGCCATTCTGCTTCTGACTGAGAACTGCTCCCAAACCTTCATTACTGGCGTCGGTGTACAGCAGGAACGGTTGGCTGTAATCAGGATAGGTTAAGATCTCATCACCCGTAAGGATCTCTTTCATCTTTTGGAATGCTTCAGCCTGTTCTTTACCCCAATTAAAGGGAGGGTTTCTGCTCTTTAGGGATTGTCCTACTAGGAGGTCCTGTAAAGGGGCTGCCTTCTTCGTGTAATCTTTCACGAACCTTCTGTAGTAACCCGTGAGTCCCAAGAACTGTCGCACTTCCTTGAGGTTCTTCGGCTCCGGCCACTTCTGGATGGCAGTGACTTTCTCTGGGTCCGGCGCTACTCCTTCCGAACTGACGATGTGCCCCAAGTATTGTACCTTCTGTTTGAGTAGATGGCATTTTGAGGGTTTCAACTTCATCCCGTACCTAGACAGGGACTCAAATACTTCTGCCAGGTGCTTCAGATGGTCCTCATATGTCTTGGAATACACGATGACGTCGTCTAGGTATAGCAGCACGGTTTCAAAATTGAGATGTCCCAGGCAGTTCTCCATCACTCTCTGAAATGTTCCCGGGGCACTGCTGAGCCCAAACGGCATTCTGTCGAACTCACAGAGCCCCATTGGGGTGGTGAAAGCCGTTTTCTCACGATCCTCCTCAGCCACAGCCACTTGCCAGTAACCACTAGTCAGATCGAGGGTAGAAAAGTAGTTAGCCGTTTTCAGAGCAGCTAATGATTCCTCTATACGTGGTAACGGGTATGCATCTTTATGTGTTATGCGGTTCACCTGCCTGTAATCCACACACATTCTCAAGCTACCATCTTTTTTTCTAACCAGGACTAGAGGTGCTGCCCAGGGACTACAACTATCCCTGATTACTCCGGCTTCTTTCATATCTCGCAACATTTCTTTAGCCTTCTGATAATGGGCTGGGGGTATAGGCCTGTACCGCTCTTTGATGGGAGGATGACTGCCTGTAGGGATATGATGTTGTACTCCCTTAATTACCCCAAAATCAAGTGGATTCTTGCTAAACACTTGAGCATACTCTTGTACCACCCGTAATACCCCTTGCTTCTGGTGAGCGGGAGTGGTGTCCGTCCCAACATGGAGCTGCTGACACCATTCCGCCACCTGGGTTGCCGGGTCATTGTCCTCCGCTACTTGGCGGGAGTCTAAGGACTCAGCCGGGAGAATAGAATTATTGTCGACAGCATGTAGTTTAGCAATGGTTGCATAACGGGGTAAGTTTACCTCATCATCTCCCCAATTGAGAAGCCGTACCGGTACTCTTCCATTCACCACTTCCACTACCCCCCTAGCAGTCATAAGTGTAGGTCTATGTTCTGAATGGTGGGGTTCTACTACAGCTTGGTAGTTCTGTCCTCTCAGACCTATGGCTGCCCTGCACCAGATTATCATTTCACTCATTGGGGGTATCACAATGGGATTCGAGTCAGTGACCCGTACATTACCAATTTCGCCGTCTGTAAGCTTCGCTTGCTGCTGACACACCAGGGCCCGGATCTCTCTTTGGATTACTCCCTTCTGCCTTGGTCGGGCAATCTCAGCGAGCTGTTGGAGTAAGAACACAACTTCTCCCAGACAGTTACTGATAATGTTAGTACCCAAAATTATATTTAAACCGTTCTCCTCATTTACAGTCTTTATTACTAGAAGCCCCTGGTCCTTCAATTCCTCTCTGCCCACTTTCACATCCACACATTTGGTCCCGAGTACTTCTACAGGAAGACCATTAGAAGCGTACACGGTAAAGTCAGGGCTCGGGGTTTAAGACTGTCCATTGACCAGAACTTAGTATATAGGGCATCAGGTATTAGGGTCACCTGAGACCCAGTGTCTAACAATGCCGGAACTGCAATACCATCTAGAATGATAGACAGGTAGGGTCGTCCACCCACATACCTGCGGTTCCAGTCTAGGGGCCTGACGGGTCTTCTCCTGGGTGTTGGCCCTCGGACCCAGGTTCTGCCCGTTTAAAGGACACTGTGGAGACATATGACCTTTCCGGTTGCATCGGTAACAGGTGATCTCCCGACGAGGAGGGTGTTGATCAGAGGTCGCTCCTGGGGGTGGCATTGTCCTCCTCCGAGGGGGCGACGTCTTCCTTCTTCTCCGGTTCATCCACGGGACGTCTTCTGGGCAGTCAGCTAATAAGATTTTCCCCTTCTTCTCCTCTCCGCAGCTGCAGGGCACTCATCACAGTAGCCAGATTTTTAGTCAGCTGGCGCACCTCTGAGCGCAGACAGTCCAATTCACTAGGGGGTGTCACCTGCGTTTTTGCTTCTGCCACTAGCGAGGAAAAGGGGGGTGCCGCCGGTTCCAGAGTGACTTCACCCTGGTGATGTTGGGTTGACACCTCAGGTTTGCCCAGGGGTCGCAGCCCTTTTATTGCCATGTCCTTTAGGGCATCAAAGGTAGCATCAGGATGATCTAAGGACCACCAGTTTACAGTTCTGTGCTCCTCTTGGGATCTCAATCCCTGTATAAATTGCTCTTTCAGCATCTTATTCTCGTCGATAGCATTTAAATTATCAATCTGCTTAAGGGCTCTCAGGGCTCCTTGTAGTCGGCAAGCGTAGTCCCTGATGCTGTCACCTGGCTGCTGTGAACAGTGGTAGAAGGCCATCCGGAGATCCGTTTCTGTGCGGTCTTCAAATATGGCATGTAACTTAAGGAGGATCGCAGGTACCGACTCCTGATCAACGGTATCCCAAGTCTCCACTTCCCTCTCAGCAGCGCCAGTTAGCTGCCCTATCAGCACAGCAGCTTTTTGTCTCTCAGGCATGGAGTACATTTCTAAGATGCTGCATAACTTCCGCTTGAAGCCTGCTAAAGTGCCTGGCTCACCGCTGTACTGGGGAAGCCATTTCGCCCCAGGCATATATGGGAGCGTTAGTGGCATGATCGGGACTACCGGACTGGGTGCGGGGTCTGCGCCCCCATCTGGCGCTACAATGCCAGGCGGTGCGGGATCGGGGCCTCCGGCTAGGGCCGCACTGTCGGCCGGTTGTTGTGACATCTTAGCGCCCCCTTGGTTAAACGGAGCCTACCGGTTTCAGAAGCTGCTATTTCACAGGCACAGCAGTGGGAACAGGACCTTCGTCGCAGGCGCTCTGATGTCAGAGCGTCCACTTCCTGTTGCAGGACCTGCCGCTGAGTCAGAGCCGGGGCGTGTCCAAGACTTTGCACGCTCTTTCAGGTACGCCCACCTTCTTCTCCAGCGCCTTAGGGCGCAAATATGGCGGCAAATATGGCGGTATTTGGCGCCAAACAATAGCAACAGTCTTTTTCACCAAAACACTCCACAGGCACACAGGGCTCGCAATTTTGCGAGTTTCGGATCCTGTTCGTGACGCCAAGTTTTTGTTGTGACCCGCACCACAATTGTGGGTTACCAGAGCAATGGGGTACTCAGAGCCGAGCCCATGGAAGTCTATGGGGTTGTCACAGGTAGCGGTGGCTCGGTCTGTGGCCCTGGCGGTCAGGCGTATGCTGGGGGGGATATTTACAGGGGATAGGTGTATAACAGTTCGTGACGCCACCTGTAGTTCTCTGATCACTAAGACCAGCGCTGCTGTAGATCTCTGAGGGGATGGTGTGGCAGCTAGATGTCGGGTCCCCTACAGGTGGGACTGGTCCCTCAAAGTCTATGGAATTGATGATGTCGGGTGCAGATAAATAAATCAGTCTCACACCATCCAGCGTCTTTCCATACCTTTTACTTGTCAGATGATAAGGCAGGTCCCAGGGAGGCTGGTCGGGTGGAGGATGTGCTTTGAGATAACAGCTGAACAGGTTAGGGGGCCTCCTTAACTTTCCAATATGATGAGTCCAACCTGCATAGAGCTAAGTTCACTCCGATTTCTCCAAAGCTGTACTGCCCGGTCAGTTTTTGTGGTCGGAGTCTTCCAGTGATGGAACTAGGTTCTTGCTTTTGTCGTGCACTGACTCAAAGTCCCTACTCCACTTGACCCCTGTTACGTACCGACACTCCAAGGCTGCTTTCTGCGACCTAAGGTCCAGTAAGACTCTGGTTTTTCTATCTCTACACCTGAAGCTGTAGTGACACTTCGGTCTCCAGTGACCGGAGAACAATGACGGTTAGTCAAATCCTTAAGGCACTTTTATAATTCTTTCCTCTGCGCCCTTCGCCCTGCTCAACTCTTGATATCAGCACTGACTAGGCTAGGATAATATTCGGTTATCCGTACTAGCCTCCACTTTTGCACTGTCTCTCTGTATTGACAGGAATCTCGTTTCTCCAACAAGCACTAATCCTGACTTCCTCCACTCTCTCAGGAGAACTTCAGACTACTGTGCTACAGGACACTCCCCTATACACCCCTGGTGGGTGTGTCTGAAGTGTATGTGAGTAATGTCGAGTTCTTAACCGTTACCTCTCCGCACATCCTCCAGGGCACTGCGTGTGCCCTCACACCAGGGCTACACACCTGCAGAAGGGAAAACATTTTCTCTAAGTTCAAGACTGTCATCACACAGGAGGGTGCCAAGGGAGGTTGGATTGCTGCGATCGAGGGGGGCTGGTGATAACAGACAAATATTTATCGAAGGTGCAAGATCCGAGGAATAAATGGAGGAGGACGAGGTGATGGGCGAGCAACTGTCGGATGAAGAGGATAATCCTCCCCTTTCTGTTGTTCGTGGTTATCAGGAGGGGATGGAGGAAACGAGCCTCATTGTTGCAAAGCCACCAACACAGCTTGGGCACGAACCTCATGGTAGAGCCCAATATAGGAGTGCCTTCTTGCTGCACTACCTGCAACATGATCCCCGTATAGTCATGATTAGGAATAATGCTGACTACTGGGTTGCCACTTTATTAGATCACATTATAAAACCAAATATTGCCAGATGATTACAGCACTAGAAAGGGACCAGCGAATGCTGCAGTATCAAAACACGCTTTTATACAAACCTTAAGAGAGCTTTTCCCTAAGAAAGCAGTGAAGCACACAGTTCGCATCACAGCTGTAGTCTTCCAACCTCCAGCCCATCAATTTTTCAACGCCAAAACATTAGCAGCAGCTGCAGTGGTGGAAGTGGAAGAAGTGATTTCTGTGAGTCATTTGACACTTTTTTTAGACCAATTCGTGCATCAGCACAACAGAGTACAAGTTGTACATGTGGTGAACGAATACAGAGGATGGTGCAGGAGCATCTAGAACTAAATATCAATACCATGAGTCAGGATTTGGACCCTTTCACATTTTGGTCTTCCAAAATGGAGGAGTGGCCTGAGCTCGCCTCACATTTCTTGGAAGTTTTATTAAGCCCGTCAGCCAGCGTTCTCTCAGAACGTGTCTGGTGGTGTCCTGATGGATAAGCGCACACGGCTGTTCCCTGAAAGTATTGACCAGCTAACTTTCATTAAGATGAACAAGTCATGGATCTCCAAGGACTTTTGCACCCCAATCGCAGACTGTACAGACTAGGTGACATTGCATTTTTTAGTGTGATGCATTAATGTAATGTAACTGCACTCTGTGATATCTTTAATGTCGCTTCTGTGCCTGCTGTGGCTGATGCTGCTGCTGATGTTAACACAAATTTTTGGAAATGTGAACACGCATGGTTGGTCTACATCTGCTGGGTTAGCTGTAGTGGAAGACGGTCGGTCCCAATTATACTATTTATATTCTCGTGACAGATATTCCACTTCGGTGGTGTCAGGCCCTCATTTTTTAAAATATGAACACTCCTGGTTGGGTGTCCATCTGCTGGATTGGGTGTAGTGGAAGAACTGTCGGTCCTATTATACAATTTCCACTGTGATGAAATTGATGCCACTTTGGTGGTGTCTGCCAATAATTTTTGGAAATGTGAACACTCCTGGTTGGGTCTCCTTCATGCTTGTTGCCTGTAGCAGTAGGTCTCCGAGACAGTCAGGCCTCCACTCCCTTGAACTCAACTACCCGTGTTACTATCCTTAGTTTTCTAACAATGTTAGTCTACAAAACTGATATTTGTGCCACCCGAGTGTGGCTCAGCATGAAAGCAGGTAGAGGTGTTGCATGTGGTATCAGGGCTCCTAGCAAAGTGGGGCCTACACCGTTCCCTCACCCAACTCGTCTTACTGTGACGTTCAATAGAAAGCTGTAAATGCTGTCCCAGACCCCGATGCCTCATTCCTGGGTGATTTCTGCAGTTACATGCCGCAATTTGTACTCTGGGTAAATTGAGGACACTTTCCTGGTGTCTGTCCCTCATATTATGTGTTTTGGCAGCATTTGGGGCCAATCTAAGGTGTTGTGCATGCGTTTATTTTTGCCTCCCATTGATAGCGTTCGGCTATGTTAGGCGAATATCCGGAGAATTAATCGGCAAATATTACAAATTCGAACCGAACATTGAAATATTCGCTCATCTCTACTCAATATATATATTTTTATTAAGCTTGGCAGGAAATGTATATGGCAGTATATTCTGCGCAACTGACATTTTTTAATCAATTTTGTTTTGTGTCTTTATTATTGGTTGATCACCAGTAGTATTTTTTGCTTTATGAGAGTAATAAGGTTCAGTCACAATAATATTATTCATTATGACAGTATCCAAATCTTTACATACTGCTAATTATAAGTTCGGATATAGTAGCGTCTCCTCCAGGAGGCGCTCTGTTTTTTAATTTGCTCTGATTTTATTGTTATCAATAAAGCTTTTTGTTTTAATTATGATGATTTCTTCGTTACTCTGGGCTGTTTTTATAGCTAGAGCTTGATTTTGTCAGTTATGTGAAGTGCCATAAACCTAAACAATGTGGACATTTTGGTAACTGAGCACTGTCATATTGTAATACATAGCACAGACAGCCCCCGGGACCCGGACATACTTGTGACTCAGTTATGAATTAAAGACATACCAAAACATGTACCAGTCTTTCTACAGTAGTGCAACTAATGACAATGTTTTTGGCATCTTTTATCTTATGAAATAACCTACAGAACCAATTTTGTCTGTAACCCGGGAACTGACTGTAGCAATGAAACAATCGAAGATTTAAGCATTTTGGGATCAATTTTTTTTTCAAACTTTTTACTTTAGTTTTGAGTGAAGATGGGTGCGATTCAAATTTTTTGATTTTACAGACAAAAAAATCTGATATCACCGCATCTGCAAAACTGGACAACACTGGTGAGAAGAAAAGAACCCTCCTCTCCCCATACCCACACAAACACACAATTTGAGTTTTTCGTTCAACCTCCACTCCTTCATAAGGAAAAGAAACTATTTGGGGAACATATCATGTTTTGATTATTCTTTATTGTATTCCGTAAATTCATTGGTGCAAAAAACTTCCAAAACACAGCTCCATCAAAGAAAAAATAAAAACAATGATTTTGCGGTCTGGTCCGGCGCCTCCCATCTTCTAGCGAAGACGTCCTCTTCTTGGCTTCCCATCGCAGCTCCTGCGCAGGCGCACTGATCTGCCCTGTTGAGGGCAGAGTAAAGTACTGCAGAGCGCAGGCGCCGGACCTCTGACCTTTCCCGGCACCTGCGCAATGCAGTACTCTGCTTTGCCTTCAACAGGGCAGATCAGTGCGCCTGCGCAGGAGCCACGACGGGAAGCAAAGAAGAGGACGTCTTCGCTAGAAGATGGGAGGTGCTGGACCGGACCGTGACACCCATCGGACTGGACCGGACCCCGAACCGCCCCTGGGTGAGTATAATCTAACTCGGTTTTCTTCTCTTTCAGGTCACATCAGAGGCTTATCTACAGCATTACAGAATACTGTAGATAAGCCCCTAAAGGCGGTGGCCACAGCTTATAGTCGAAAAAATAGTTGACAGATTCCCTTTAAAAGGAGAAGAGAAAAAAAATCTAATCTATGCAAGTTTGGCCTCACCGTAATTGTACTAACTTGGGGATTCGAGCTGCCGGCTCATTTTTACTGCACTATGAACACTTCAATCCCAAAAAGCAAAGGGCAGAATTTCATTTATTTTACCTTATCCACCCACTCGGATTGTTTATGCGGATATTTTCAGTATATTACAGTCATGACCAAAAGTTTTGAGAATGACACAAATATTATATTTTCACATGATCTGCTGCCCTCTGATTTTTATGTGTGTTTGACAGATGTTTTTATCACAGACAGAAATATAATTGCAAACATATAAGTAACAAAAGCTTATATTGACAGTTAGAATGAGTTAATGCAGCAAGTCAATATTTGCAGTGTTGACCCTTCTTCTTCAGGACCTCTGCAATTCTCCCTGGCATGCTCTCAATCAACTTCTGGACCAAAGCAGTCCATTCTTGCTCAATCAATGCTTTCATTTTGTCAGAATTTTTAGGTTTTTGTTTGTCCACCCGTCTCTTGATGATTGACCACAAGTTCTCAATGGGATTAAGATCTGGGGAGTTTCCAGGCCATGGACCCAAAATCTCTATGTTTTGTTCCCTGAGCCATTTAGTTATCACCTTTGCTTTATGGCAAGGTGCTCCATCATGCTGGAAAAGGCATTGTTGATCGCCAAACTGCTCTTGGAGGGTTGGGAGAAGTTGCTCTTGGAGGACATTCTGGTACCATTCTTTATTCATGGCTGTGTTTTTAGGCAAGACTGTGAGAGAGCCGATTCCCTTGGCTGAGAAGCAACCCCACACATGAATGGTTTCAGGATGCTTAACAGTTGGCATGAGACAAGACTGGTGGTAGTGCTCACCTTGCCTTCTCCGAATGAGGCGTTTTCCTGATGTCCCAAACAATCGAAAAGGGGATTCATCAGAGAAAATAACTTTACCCCAGTCCTCAGCAGTCCACTGCCTGTACCTTTTGCAGAATATCAGTCTGTCCATGATGTTTTTTCTGGAGAGAAGTGGCTTCTTTGCTGCCCTCCTTGAGACCAGGTCTTGCTCCAAGAGTCTCCGCCTCACAGTGCGTGCAGATGCACTCACACCTGCCTGCTGCCATTCCTGAGCAAGCTCTGCACTGCTGGTAGCCCGATCCCGCAGCTGAAACACTTTTAAGAGACTGTCTTGGCGCTTGCTGGTCTTTCTTGGGCCCCTGGACACTTTTTGGCAACAATGGAACCTCTCTCCTTGAAGTTTTTGATGATGCGATAGATTGTTGACTGAGGTGCAATCTTTCTAGCTGCGATACTCTTCCCTGTTAGGCCATTTTTGTGCATTGCAATGATGACTGCACGTGTTTCTTTAGAGATAACCATGGCTAACAGAAGAGAAACAATGATGCCAAGCACCAGCCTCCTTTTAAAGTGTCCAGTGGTGTCATTCTTACTTAATCATGACAGATTGATCTCCAGCCATGTCCTCATCAACACCCACACCTGTGTTAATGGAGCAATCACTGAAAAGAGGTTAGCTGGTCCTTTTACGGCAGGGCTGCAATGATGTTGAAATGTGTTTTGGGGGATAAAGTTCATTTTCTAGCCAAATATTGACTTTGCAAGTAATTGCTGTTAAGCTGATCACTCTTTATAACATTCTGGAGTATATGCAAATTGCCATTAGAAAAAGTGAAGCAGTAGACTTTGTAAAAATTAATATTTGTGTCATTCTCAAAACTTTTGTCCATGACTGTACATGGTAAGATGAATGAGGTAATTCCAAACTACAACTCATCCTGCAAAAACAAGCCTTTGTACAATCCTAATACTCTTTGAATAACAAAAGTAATGGAGCGTCCATGGGGCGATTACATCTCATTCCCCCATGAAGGCTGGATGTTCTGGCCACTTTGGGATGTGTTGCTGTTATGTTAATCTCTTCTAACATCAGTTATACAAATAGCACTAACTAATCCCCCCTTACTTTCCATAATGATTTGCACACAATGTCGGCACCAGAGGTGTGATTGAAGGTCTACGGCTGGTGAAGGGTCCATAACTGCTCAAAATCAATCAGTTATGTAACATTAGAATATGTTGGATTCTTCCTACATGAAGCCCTAAATGTTTGATGGACGAGCACCCTACTTATCAGGAGAATTGCAGACCTGAAAGATTAAAAAATAAATAAAAAGTGACATAGTGAAACAAGTATTGAACATGAACACGTCACCAATTATCTAAGGTGCTATTGACATGAATTTCATACCAGATGTCGGTATCAATCCATTCAATCCACACAGGCAAAGGCATCAAATCATAGATGTCCATAAATTAAAGGTTATATTCAGGACTTTGAAAAATAAAACATCTGTGTGCGGTGTTTTTTAAGGTAAATACTGTGGTTAAAAGAGCAGAAAACCCACATACAATTCTGACATTTTCCTTCTGCCCCCACACCTACCTAAGGAAAAATAAGCTGTTTGGGGAACGTAATGTTTTGATTATTCTTCATTGTTGTCAGTAAAATCATCAGCGCAAAAAAAATTCCTGATCGATCGAAGAAAAAAAAAGTTGTGATAATCACTTGTTTAAAGAGGGAGAAAAAAATAATCTAGTGTACTGAAGTTTGGCCTTACAGTAATCGTACTGACCCGGGGATTCGAGCTGCCGGCTCATTTTTATTGTTCCATGAACACTTCAATCCCAAAAAGCAAATGGCAGAATTTCATTTACTTTACCATATCCTCCCACTTGGAATGCTTTTTGACCATATTTTCAGTATATTGTACGGTACAATGAATGAGATAATTCCAAACTGCAACTCGTCCTGCAAAAAACAAACTTTTGTACAATCCTAAAACTCTTTGATAAAGGAAGGAGTGAAAAACCCCAGGGAAGGATCCTTGTGGTCAATAGAGAACATCTCCTTAATATCAGGGCATGAATACAATGGAGCGTCCATGGGATGACTACAGCTCGTTCCCCCATGAGGGCTGGATGTTTTGGCCACTTGCATAACACTTAGGATGTGTTGCTGTTATGTTAATGTCTTCTGACATCACTTACAATTAGTGCTAACTAATCCCCCCTTATTTTCCGTAATGATTTGCACACAATGTCGGCACCAGGGCTGTGACTGAGGGTCTATGGCTTAATAACTGCTCACTATCAATGGTACATGTTGGATTATTAATCATGCCCTACATATGTGATCCATGAGAACCCTACTTATGAGGAGAATTGCAGACCTGAAAGATTTTAAAAAAAAGTGGCATAGTGAAATAAGTATTAAACACGTCACCAATTATCTAAGGTGATACTAACATGAATTTCATACCAGATGTCGGTAACAATCCATCCAATCCACACAGGAAAAGAAAGCAAACCATAAATTAAAGGTTTTATTTGGGACTTATAAAAATAAATGTGCTTAAGCACCAAGAAGCATTTATTTGCTACCTACCTGCCTGTTGTGCCCAGCGCCTTTCATCGCCGGCGATTCAGATTTGATCATGGATGAAAATACTTCCAACCTTAAATGGGATCCTGTCATGTAGAAAAAAATGCTATTGACCTGCAGATATGGGATTAATGTGCAGGTCAGTAGCTTTCTGAAGCTGCCTGGTGCCTACATCGAGAGCCCCGCTGCTGTGAGGAAAGGAATTGTGACCTAGTATTTTTATTCCACAAATGGCTCACCTGTCTAAAAGTGTTCAGACCTGGCCAAGCTGGGGCAGGACCAGACACGCACAACTAATTCATGAACATTGATGTCATTAATATAACATTCCATCATGTGTTGTGCTCCAGTCCCCTCGGTCACTTGTGCCTTCCACACTTTGGCTTGTACACTGCTCAAAAAAATAAAGAGAGCACTCAAATAACACATCCTAGATCTCAATGAATGAAATATTCTCATTGAATACTTAGTTCTGTACAAAGTTGAAAGTGTTGTCAACATAACCACACAAACATCACCAATGGAAATCAAAATTTTGAACCAATGGAGGCCTGGATTTGGAGAGACCCTCAAAATGAAAGTTGAAACAAGTCCAAATGAAAATCAAAACAAGACAAAATTAAAGTGGAAACAAGTCAAAATGATGCTCAGTATTGTGTGTGGCCTCCACATGCCTGTATGACCTTCATACAACGCCTGGTCATGCTCCTGATGTTGCCGATGTTCTCCTGAGGGATCTCCTCCCAGACCTGGACTAAAGCATCGGTCAACTCCTGGACAGTCTGTGGTGCAACGTGATATTGGTGGATGGAGCGAGACATGCTGTCCCAGATGTGTTCAATCGGATTCAGGTCTGGGGAATAGGCAGGCCAGTCCATAGCTTCAATGCCTTAATCTTGCAGAAACTGCTAACACATTCAAGCCACAAGAGATCTGGCATTGTCCTGCATTAGGAAGAACCCATGGCCAACTGCACCAGCATATTGTCTCACAAGGGGTCTGAGGATCTCATCTCGGCACCTAATGGCAGTCAGGCTACCTCTGGCGAGCACATGGAGGGCTGTGTGGCCCTCCAAAGAAATGCCACCCCACACCATTACTGACCCACTGCCAAACCGGTCATGCTGAAGGATGTTGTAGGCAGCAGATCGCTCTCCATGGCGTCTCCAGACGGTCACGTTTGTCACATGGTTTATAAGATGCACTTTTTTTCTCGAAATTTGGGAGTCAAATGGGGGAGCATCTCATAATCAGAAGTGATTTTACTGGAGGTGGGGTTGCTGCAGTGGGGTTGTGTGACAGGAGGCATGGTCACTGCTTCAGGAGGCCAGCAGCAACAGGAATGGGCAGATGCTGTGTTGTAGGCGCCAGTTAGCGGAGTCCATTTTTCCCATGATAGCCCATTGCCCCTCTCCTGCCACTGTCACGGGCCTCCTGAAGCAGTGACCCTGCCTCCTGTGACCCCACTCCAATCAGCCACCCCCCCAGGTTAGCTACAGTTAAAGAGGAAATATAAGATGCACCACCTTTTCATTTAAAAAAAATAAATTCTGTTTTGCATCCTAAAATTTTGTTTGCATTTTATGGTCTGGATTTTGGGTGTGTCTTATGGTCTGATGATATATTTAATAAACTCTGCACTCAACTTGAATGATTTATTGTGTCTTTATTGAAGTTCAGTGATGTCAAACGTTTCGGTCCTATTGGACCTTCATCAGTAACGTGTATCACAAAATGAAAGTGTTTACTAGGTAAACAAAATATCCCTGTGGTTTTGGTGCGGTTCCTGCCGTTAATTGGTGATACGTGGCTGCAGCATATGCTCGGACAACAACTTAACAGCCTTATAAGTGGTAACCCTTCAGTTATATCTACTGCACACGTATGGGACATTGATTTTTCATACCCTAGCCACTAGAGGTCTATACCTATTAGACAGCTTAATACAGCGGATGCCCTTTTCTTTGGTCACTCACGTATCACCAATTAACGGCAGGAACCGCACCAAAACCACAGGGATATTTTGTTTACCTAGTAAACACTTTCATTTTGTGATACACGTTACTGATGAAGGTCCAATAGGACCGAAACGTTTGACATCACTGAACTTCAATAAAGACACAATAAATCATTCAAGTTGAGTGCAGAGTTTATTAAATATAGATAGTATGGTTTGGGAACTTACTCTGGCACCAAAATAAGTGACTGTGCACACGTACCCCTTTAAATTATGGTCTGATGAGTCTTATAATCCACAAAACACTGTACTTTTAATTAATTGAGTCTCTACAGCAGTTATTCACAATACACATCAATCCAAATTGTAGAGTCCTCCAGTAGGATTTGCTAGCAGGAAGTACAGAAAGCAATTTGGCCCCATGACCTCACACATTCACAATTTTAGATTAGTACTTGTGAGCAAAAAATCAGATGCAAAACACAGCAAATACTGAATATATACTGAATGTGTGAACACTGACTGAGTGATATTACAGATAAATTTAGATGTTGCACACAATATTGAGGATAACAATCTCATCTCTAAGTAAAGGGGGTCGTTCCATAAAAAGCATTTATCACAGTCACAGGATGGAGAATAAATGTATGAACCATGGTGGTCTGAACACTAGGACCCCAACCAATCAAAAGAATGGGGTCCAAAGCTCCATTACATATGTGGGGTATTAGTGAGCATGCATGTTCAGAGATGGGAAAACTTATTCAAATGAAATTCTTGAATTTTGCAAAAATACTTCTCCAGAATTTTTGTAATTCATTCTGTCCAAATTCATTAAAATTTTGACCAGCTGTGGCCAACATTTTGCAGAACCATAGACCGCTAGCAAAAGGTTTAATACTCACACCTCTCCCCCCTGCTGCCTCCACTGCCATGTCATTGGCAATGCATCCTGCCATCGATCTCCCCCATACTGTGGATTTACTCGCTACATTTGGAACTTTCAAGAAGAACTTGAAAACCCATATCTTCAGAGCGGTTTACAGTCTGCAATGACCCCGCTACCACCTCTCCACAACCAGAGCTGCTGCAGCCCACGAGCCCACTGTCATTGACGCACAGGAGACAGAGAAAGGGTTAATACTTTTAATTAACAAGGGTATACTCCATGCAGGGAGTAAATGGTAAAATGGGGGAAAACGGGCAGTGCAGAAGAAAAAAGTATATGCTGATTTAAAGGGACAACGAACGTGGTCACATTACAGTTCTGTAAAATGTAACTTATCCAAACAGGCAGTCTTCAGGCAGTAGGGTCCACGAAGCAAACGATGGCGCCAGCGGCGGCCGATGCGAGGTTGGTCTGGTGAAGTCCTGTAGATAACAATGGTCTAGGTCCCGGCAGCAGCTGTTAGTCTCTTGTACCTTATGCAGGGTCCTCAGTCCATATGTTGATGTGGCAGAAAGCGTACAGATCACAGCATACTCTGAGCCCAACAGGGCTAGGTAAATATACACTGGGGACTCACGTCAGGAAACAGTTCACGGTCACTCACCCGGTCCCTTTTAGATGGCTCACGCGCAACACTAACGGGCCTAGAACGTTTGGCAACTTGACCTGCGGGGAAAAACTGGCGCAGGTCCGCTCTATGCTCACAGTCTCTGCGGTCAGTGGGGATGCTGGGACGCTGGCCTGCGCTGCTACGATACTTGAGGGATGGAGCATTCACTTCTCCATTCCGCGTGCTGTCAGTTCCTGGCAAGTCCGACAGCTTCTGCGCCCGCTGTAGCTCCTGCAGCTTAGCCACGCCTCCCACTTCCTGATGCAAGGGTTTGTCCGGTCCCCTAAACTTTCCTTTGGGCAACAGAAGAGACAGCCCCAAGAGTTGCGGACCGAGCACAGACGGTACCCACGGCCCGATCCTTTTTCCTACACCCTCATGAGTCTATTTCACAGTTTGAGCAAAAAGACACCTATACTGAAATCCTATGCTTATGCCATGAAGCATCAGAAAGAAAAAAACTAAGAATAAGTTTCATGAATAGGGCAAATAAAGCAAACAAACTCCAGTTTATTGAAGTAGACACTAATAAAAATCAGAACATTAGGGCAATAGGGGAGTAAAAAAGTTGAGAAGACACAGATGAGGTAAATAGGTGGCACAGCCTGGTCAGATACAACAAAGTAATAAATGTGCAAAATGGGTAATGGCATATAGAAAAAGCAGGTTATAAAAATATATCAGTAATTGGGTAGTATCCCATGGAAGCTCATAATACAATTATTTTTAAGGATATGCAGAAAATGGTAGATATTAGTGATGAGCGAACGTGCTCGCCACTACTCGTTACTCGCCCGAGTATTACGGTACTCCATATACTCGGCGAGCACCGAGCATTTCCGGGATTACTCGGCGGGAACTAAGGGTCTCCACCCAGCATTTTTTCGGGCTTTAGAGACCCAATCACCCTGCAGGGATTGTCTGCCAGGCAATGAAACGCCGCAGCCATCTTTGTTGTGGTCGTGCAGTGATTGGTTGGCTGCATAACATCATCAGGGGTATGAGAGTGTAGGGAGAGCTGTTGCCGAGATAGGGTCAGATTTGGCGATTTCATAGTCAGTGTGGTGTCTACCATCCTAAACTATTAAAATCCTGATAAATCAACAGTCCTTCTAAGGACTAATTCCAGAGTATATAGGTTCCAGTGTTAGGTAGGCAGGGTAGTGTGCATCGCTCTATACACATCACTGCAAGGCCTGCAGGCACTGTATGTGTGTATATAGATCATTGCATACATCAAGAGGGTCCATTCTCTTCCTGAGTTCTGGTGATGCTGCTACCTGTAGGATGTATTGGCCATATATAGCTAGCCCCAGGTGTAATTGGAATGCAGGCAACACATTTTTTGGTGTAGTATCTCCGTGCCAGCTCATATCTGTGCGTGCTCAAAGTTTGGCCAGTGTACGCAACTTTTTTTTTTTTTTGCTCTGGGTGTGACTGAACTTATATACAGCACTATGTTGCATTATTTTAAAAAACAGTCCACATTTAACAGTGGGGTCTGTGACATGCCTCATACATCCGTGTGCCAAAAATTGAGGCATTTTAGGCCTAACTTCCCTTTTTTGGCAAGTCTGTCAGTCTCGTTATATCCAGCAGCCTTTTTTATCCAAAAAAATCATAAAAAATTAATCCAGTCTGTTGTCTCAGGCTGAGGCCTGGTGTATCTGTGGTGGAAATCATTTCTTGGCAGGCATATGTTGCCTAGTTCTGTCTGCTAGCCTTGTTCTATGCCTTTTTTATTGTTTTCAAACAGTAACAAAAAACATAACCCCAACAATTAATACAGTCTGATCTCAGGCTAAGGCCTGGTGTATCTGGTAGAAAAATCTTTGCTTTGCAGGCATACTGACCTACAAAGCCATCCACAATCTGTCTCCTCCATACATCTGTGACATGGTCTCCCGGTACATACCCACATGCAACCTTCGATCCTCTCAAGATTCTCCTCCTCTACTCCCCTCTTATCTCTTCTTCCAACAACCGCATACAAAGCTTCTCCCGTGCCTCTCCCATACTCTGGAACTCTCTACCCCAACACATCAGACAACCTACCATGGAAACCTTCAAAAAGAACCTGAAGACCCACCTCTTCCGCCAAGCCTACAACCTGCAGTGATCATCAGTCTACTGAACCACCGCACGACAAGCTCTACCCTCTCCTAGTGTATCCTCACCCATCCCTGTAGACTGTGAGCCCTTGTGGGCAGGGTCCTCTCTCCTTCTGTACTTGTGTGTGCCTTGTATTGCTCATGTTTACTGTACTTGTCTATATTTGCCCCTCTTCACATGTAAAGCGCCATGGAATAAATGGCGCTATAAAAATCTATAATAATAATAATAATACTGATCACATATAATTTTTCTCCAAATAAATCCATTTGTATTGAGCTTTTCAAATATTTTAGTAGTCCATTTAAAATGGGCAAGGCAAGGGGCAAGGGGCCGGGAAGTGGACGTGATGCTGATGGCGAAAGCAGAGGCCGAGGCCATGGCCAAGCTGAAAGTGGGCCGCAGCAAAGACCCACATCTTCGTGCTCTACCTTCCTGTCCCAGTTTCTAGGGGACCACAGCACACCACTATTGAAGCCAGAGCAGTGTGAAACGGTTGTTGGTTGGATAGCGGATAATGCTTCTAGTCACTTAGCCACCATCACCATCACCACATCTTCCACACGGTCAAGTCTGAGTAGCCGTGAGTGTGGACCAGCCATTACTCACTCTGAGCCTCCTTCCTCCCACCATGCCGAGTGCCCTGAAACAACTGATCCCCCACTCGGACACACCGAAGAGCTGTTCAGTTTTCCACTTGGAGATTCGTGCCTCTCGCCCGGCCACTTGAAGCAGGGAAAGATGATATTTCATGTAGCGATGCACAAATCTATGAGCAGCCACGGTCACAAGAGGTGGACGATGATGAGACATAATTGCCGGAAAGTCAGGAGGAGTAGCAGAGTGCGGATGTGGAATATGAGGTGTTGTATGGCAGTGACTGACCCAACCTGGCAGGAAGACATGCAGAGTGAGGACAGCAGCACACATGGGGAAGGAGGCATATCACTCCGACAGGCAGGAAGAAGCAGTGTGTTGGCCGCAGACAGAAGGTGTGGATCCGTTCCCTGTAACATCAATAGGAAAGGAAGTTGCTATTCCAACTGTTAGGTCATCCCGAGTCTGGTTATTTTTTAAAGTCTCTGGTGAGAACCCCAAACAGGCCATTTGCAGCACTTGCCATGCCCGCATCAGCAGGAGTAGCAAAACTACCAGCCTGACCACCACCAGCATGATTAGGCACATGGCAGCAAAGCACCCGACTTTGTGGGCTGAACCACAGGCTCCAGGAACACTGTCTGCAGGTGACAACATTGTTTCTTCCACTGTTTTGCGTACAAGCCAATCACCAGTTCACCGTGCCTGTGGAGATGCCTCGGGCCCTGCACCTGTTGTTGCGCACAGTTAACCAGCACCATCATCAAGCCCGTACACATCCTTGTCCCAGCCCAGCCTTCAGTTGTCTATACCCCAGTAATTGGAACATAAGCGGAAATACCCATCCAATGCCCCACAGGCCGCAGTTCTTAAATTGCACATTTCTCGTCTGCATGCGCTCGAAATGTTGCCTTTTTGGCTCATTGAGACGGAAGCTTTCCGCAACCTGATGGTGGCAGCCGTCCCAAGGTACTCAGTCCCAATAGCCACTATTTCTCCCGTTGTGCCGTACCGGCATTACACCAGCATATGTCCCACAACATTATCAGTGCCCTCAACAATGCGGTTACTGAGAAATTCCACCTAACCACTGAGGATTGCGGGTCCTACGTCAATCAGAGTTGCCCCCACAGTCTACAGCTCCTACACCTTCTCCTCCTCTTCTTCTTCATCCTCCATCTCAGAAATTAACACACCAGTCAGAAGCAGGAAGCACTACCTCAGCCAAGCAGCAACAGACTGTGCTGAAGCTCATCTGCATAGGTGACAAACTGCACAATGCAGAAGAGTTGTGGACAGCGCTGAAAGAGCAGTCAGATATTTGGTTGACACCTACAGCCAGGCATGGTCGTGTGTGACAGTGGCCTGAACCTGGTGGCGGCTCTGAGGCAAGGTGAGCTGACATACGTTCCTTGCCTGGCCCATGTGCTTAACCTCATGGTTCAACATTTTCTAAAAAGCTACCCGAAGCTGCTGTATCTGCTAGTGAAAGTACGCCGTCTGTCTGCCCATTTTAGAAAGTCAGCGACAGCTTCAGCCACACTTGCCGTGCTTCAGCAGCATTTGCAGCTGCCAGCTCACCGACTGGTGTGTGATGTTCCCACGCGTTGGAACTCTACACTGCATATGTTGGAAAGGATTTGTGAGCAGAAGAGGGCAGTTGTTGACTAACAGCATCAACAAGGCCATAGATATACAGTTCAGACTCCACACAAGACCTCAGTAGTGGACATGGATAACAGAAATATGTACCATCCTCCAGAATTTGAGGACTGCTCCATGATGGTGAGCGGCGATGACATCATAATTAGCATCAATTTTAAAACCTCTCTGCTCACAATTAAAGATGATGCATTGCAGGCAGAGCACAAGGACACGGAGCCCAGCCTCATGTCGTGGCAACGTGGTTTGGTAGACAATGAGGGGGAGGATAAAGAACAGGAGCTACTTTCATGAGCTATAGATGGTACTACAAGCACAGCTGTCATATCATCTGTTCAGCGGGGATGGCCTGAGGACAAGGGGGAGTAGGAGGATGAGGATGAGTAGGAGGAGGACAGCCTGGTCAGTCATCCTGTTGGTGAGGACACGGAAGTTTTGCCTGTTAGTAGTCGGTCACTCATGGCTGACTATGTTGCGCTGCATTTCCAATGACCCTCGCATTACAAAAATTTTCGGTGATAATCATTACTGGTTTGTGACACTTCTAGACCCATGCTACAAGGAAAACTTTCAATCTATTCTTCCAGAGGCAGACAGGTGTACAAAAATGTTGCTGTACCACAAGGCCCTTGTAGCGAAATTACTGAAAAAATTCCCATGTGAGAACACTGGCAGCAGACGTCAGAGTTTGTTGTACAGCCAAGGAGTCCCAGCGAGAGAGACAGAAGTAAAATCCAGCTCAGGCAGGGGAACAATGGCAAAGTTCTGGGACAGTTTTCTCAGACCCTCCCATCGGGCCGCCAAAGAGGCAAGGGATGGTGCAATGTTTAGGAATCTCGGATCTTCCTTGCAGATCGTCCAAAGTCCTCCGGCATTCCCCTGTGCCTTTTAATTATTGAGTATCCAAGCTGGAAACATGGCATGAACTGGCTTTCTATGCCTTGGAGGTCATGGCCTGCCCTGCTGCTAGCATTCTGTCAGAGCGGGTTTTCAGTGCCGCTGGTGGAATTATAACAGATAAGCGCATCCGCCTGTCAACTGACAATGCTGACAGGCTGACTCTTATAAAAATGAATGTTTGATTTCAGTATGATTTATCATCAATGTCTCCTCATTCTCCACCACTAGATGACGAGTCTTAATGGGTTCTGTGCTGCAACAGGCTGTCGAATTTTTGGCAAGGGTGTCTATGATGCCCATAGTATATTTTTAAAAAATGTACCCCCCATGGGGAAATATTTGACACTGCGTGTATGAGCGTTAAAAGTCTAGGAGACCAGCTTCTTAACATTGGGCCTAGTTTTTAATCAGGCCTTCAACAATGTCTCCTCATTGTCCACCACTAGATGACTAGGGTTAATGTGTTCTGTGCTGCTACAGGCAGTCAAATGTTTGGCAAGGGTGTCTATGATGCCCATAAAATATTTTTGACAATTTTACTCTCTCAGGGGGAAATGTTTTCCTGCCCATACAGTAAGAGTATGGGCATTCCAAGTGTAGGAGACCCGCTCCGTTAAATTGGGCCTAGATTTGAATCAGGCCTTCTTCCATGTCTCATCAGTCGCTGCCAGTAGATCACCAGGGTTACCGTGTTCCATGCTGCTCCAGCCAGTGTCGAATTCCTAACAAGGGTGGGTGTTTTTTTCTGGGCTTAAAATAGTTGTTATGGAAAAGGTGGACGTGTACCCCACAGGGGAAAAGGTTTGCCAGGCCCAGGAACTTGGTGTATGGGCATTGCGATTCTTGGAGACCCTCTCCTTTATCTTATTGGCAATATGTATAGGTGAAGATAATTATTAAATTATTAAAGAACATGTATGTAAGTACCTGCATAAGAATGAAGTGATTAAACAGAGTCAGCATGGGTTTGTAACTAATAAGTCATGTCAGACAAACTTAATTTCCTTCTATGACAGAATCACTGACTGGGTGGATCATGGAAATGCTGTAGATATAGTATATCTTGACTTCAGAAAAGCATTTGACAAAGTATCTCACACAATCCTTATTGAAAAAATGACTAAGTATTGTAAGATGGCGGTGTTCACACCGTGCAGTAACTGAGGCAGTGACCCAAGCAAGTCCAAATTAAACAGCTTTTATTCAGCAACTCACGGGTTAAACAGAAAAGTCCTCCGGTACGCAGCCGGGGTAACATCAGTCCATAAACACTGGTTGCCGGGGACAACGGCCGCGCCGGGCCGATCAGAGCCTGACTGGTGCAGAGCCGTCCCAGGCCTGGGTTCAGCTACACACAGTACTGTGGAGCTTTCCTGCTATGCTCCTTGCAGGATCCCAACATAGAACAACACTACTCCTTAGTGCAGGAGTTTTAAAGACCTGTGGCAAAAGCCACTGGAAAACCCGGGTTGGAGGGAGGAGGCCGCCCCACTGCCTCCTGTCACCTCCTCCAAGAAATGAAGGCCCTGCCGGATTTTACTTAATCTGCCTTAGCCAGGTAGTCTGACTAGGTCATTGCTCACCTTCATTCCTGCATTGCAGCCGCAGCTGTGTGTGTGACTGCAATGCACTCCAATGGCTTTAATAGGTCTCTGTACACATTCTGGGGAAAATATAACGTCCCTCGTAAACGATCCCGGTCACTGCCTCACATATTCCCCCCCTCTGTTCAAACTTGTGGGGTTGAACATTTGCCACCATACAGGGTGCCCGGGACAGGGCATCCGCGTTTGCTTGCAACTTCCCAGGGCGATGTTCTACAGAGAAACTGAAATTTTGCAGTGACAGGAACCACCTGGTGACTCGCGCATTCCTCTCTTTTGCATTCCTCATCCATACCAAGGGTGAGTGGTCCGTCACCAAGCGGAACTGACGCCCAAGTAAATAATAACGTAGTGATTCCAAGGCCCACTTAATAGCCAAACACTCCTCTACTACGCTATAGTTTTTCTCTGCCGGGACAAGTTTTCTACTCAAGTAGGTGACCGGGTGCTCTTCACCATTCACTTTTTGTGACAACACCGCCCCTAGTCCTACCTCCGAGGCATCTGTCTGTACAATGAAGGTTTCATTGAAGTTGGGGCTGATGAGGACCGGCTGTCCACACAGGGCCAACTTCATGGACTGAAAGGCTTCTTCTGCCTGAGGGTTCCACCGAACCATTACCGTTTTCTTTCCTTTCAAGAGATCGGTTAGGGCCGCCGTTCGCCCGGCAAAATTAGGTATAAACCGGCGGTAATACCCAAGGATGCCAAGGAACGCCCTCACCTGTTTTGTACTCGATGGTTTAGGCCAGTTTTTTATGGCCTCAATTTTACTGATTTGGGGCTTGATAGCTCCTCGGCCTATCACATACCCCAAATATCGAGCTTCCTCCAGCCCTATCGCACATTTTTTGGGGTTTGCCGTTAACCCCGCGGCTGAGAGAATCCAGCACCGCTTGTACGTGTGTTAGATGCGTTTGCCAGTCGGTGCTAAATATGATGATATCATCTAGATACGCGGACGCGTATTTCTGATGAGGCTTGAGCACTATGTCCATCAATCTCTGAAATGTAGCCGGGGCCCCATGTAACCCAAAAGGTAAGACCACATAGTGAAATAGACCCTCCGGAGTTACGAAGGCGGTCTTTTCCTTCGCCGAATCTGTGAGAGGTACCTGCCAATAACCCTTGGTGACATGGGCGTACCCAGGATCAAAACTAGGGGGGGGCAAACCAATGTCGCATCTTATACAGGTAACATCATATACACTGTACATTATACTGCATATTAGGTATGGAGCGTTAGAACTGTTGTATATTGTATAATACAGCAGTGTATGCGACACTACGCTGTATATACCATATATTATACATGGCAGTCGCGCTCATGTCAGGAGCGGTACCAGCAAGTCCGAGGATTGCAGTGCGATCCTCACATGAGTTATACGGCCGTCTGTCTATGCCCTTGTTATAATAATACTGAAATATTAATCTATTATTAAAGTATTAAGGAGCTCACAAGTAAAAAAAGCCCCCTACCTCCCCTGTCCCCCACCCACACCCCAACAGCCCATCGTGTTCTGTCCCACTGACCCCACAATACCCCCATCCTCTGACATGTACCCCTCAGTGCTCTGTTGCCCCTCCCCACTTCAGCCCCCACAATACCCCCATCCTCTCACAGTAAACCCCCAGTGCCCTAGCCCCACAATACCCCATCCTCTTACATTCAACCCCAGTGACCTGTCCACCCTCCCTCACAATACCCCATCCTCTCACATCAACCCCTGTGTGCCAGTCCCCACAATATCCCCATCCTCTCACATTCACCAACCAGTGCCCTGTATCCCCTCCCCCACAATACCCCATCCTCTCACATTCACTCTCTGTGCCCTGTTGCCCCTCCTCTACTTCAGCCCCCACAATACCCCCATCCTCTCACATTAACCCCCCCAGTGCCCTAGCCCCCACAATACCCCATCCTCTCACATTAACCCCCAGTGCCCTAGCCCCTACAATACCCCATACTCTTACATTCACCCCAGTGCCCTGTACACCTCCCCCACAATACCCCCATCCTCTCACATTAACCCCCCCAGTGCCCTAGCCCCCACAAAACCCCATTCTCTTACATTCACCCCAGTGCCCTGTACCCCTCCCCCACAATACCCCCATCCTGTTACATTCCCCCACAGTGACCATGACATGCCTGAGCAGACTGAATTTAATAAATTCCATCCCCTCTTACCATGAAGCTTGCAGGCAGTGGCTGAGGCAGGAGCAGGAAGTGTCCAGTGTCTGCACACAGAGGGCACTAGGACCCAGTGTGGCTGAGACAACCAGAGCCTGCAGGGCAGAAAGTAAAACTACAGCTGCTGCCGGCCAGGAAGGAAGAGGCTCCTCTGGTGAGACAGCAGCTTGGGCACTGCGCACACAGACAGGCACTACAATCTGTGGCAGAGGGAGCCGGCATTGTGCTGCTCTCTCCGCTCTCCTTCATTGTGTGCCCCTGCTTCTAGGGGGGGGCACCTGCCCCCTCCTGCCCCACGGTGGGTACGCCCATGCTTGGTGAGATCGAGCGTGGTAAAGTACTGGGCCTGCCCAGTCTCTCAATCAGCTCGTCCACCCGGGGCATTGGATAAAGGTCGAACTTTGACACTTCATTCAATTTTCGGAAATCATTACAGAAGCGTAATGATCCGTCTGGCTTTGGAATCAGTACAATGGGGCTAGCCCACTCACTCCGTGATTCCTCTATGACGCCTAACTGAAGCATTTGTTTTACCTCAGCCGAAATTGCTTGCCTCCGGGCTTCGGGCACCCGGTACGGTCTTATTCGCACCCTTACCCCAGGTTCGGTGACAATGTCATGTTGGATAACTGTAGTCCTACCTGGTAGCTCTGAGAACACGTCGGTATTGTTTTGCACCAGGGAGCGAGCCTCCCGTTGCTGCTGTTTAGTGAGGGCATCACTTATCCTGACCCCCCCCTTGGATGCTTCCCTGGCTGAAGGTAGAGAACTCTCTGGTGATATGCCCGGGGTGATGTCTGTAACTAAACACTCTCGATCTTTCCAAGGTTTTAGCAGGTTTATATGGTAAATCTGCTCAGGTTTCCTCCTTCCGGGCTGATACACCCGGTAATTTACCTCCCCCACCTTTTCTCGAATCTCATATGGCCCTTGCCACTTGGCCATGAGCTTACTCTCGGCTGTGGGTACCAGTACTAATACCCGATCGCCCTTGTTAAAAGACCTGACTCTGGCTCTTTTATTATATGTGCGCCTCTGGGTTGCCTGGGCATCTAACAGATGTTCTTTCACGATGGGCATGACCGCCGCGATCCGGTCCTGCATACTAGCCACGTGTTCAATTAAACTCTTATGTGGAGTCGGCTCTTGTTCCCATGTCTCTTTGGCTACGTCTAACAGACCCCTAGGGTGTCTGCCGTACAATAACTCAAAGGAGAGAACCCTGTGGAAGCCTGGGGTACCTCACGGACAGCGAACATCAAATAGGGTAGCAACATGTCCCAATCCCTTCCATCCTTAGAAATCACCTTTTTTAACATGGACTTGAGGGTTCTATTGAACCGTTCTACTAACCCGTCGGTTTGAGGGTGGTACACCGAGGTGCGCAATTGTTTAATTTTTAGCAGTTTGCACAGTTCTCTTGTCACCTTGGACATAAAGGGGGTCCCCTGATCCGTCAGGATCTCCTTAGGTAGTCCCAGGCGACAGAACATGGCAAACAGTTCTCGGGCAATAAGTTTTGCCGAGGTGTGGCGTAGTGGTATAGCCTCCGGGTACCGGGTGGCATAGTCGACGACCACCAGTATGTGTTGGTGGCCACGGGCGGATTTTACAATGGGCCCTACCAAATCCATTGCAATCCGTTCAAAAGGTACCTCTATTATTGGCAGGGGTACCAATGGACTACGGAAACTTGCAGTGGGTGAGGTCAACTGACATTCGGGGCAGGATTCGCAGTACCTTTTGACCTCCGCGTAAACTCCCGGCCAAAAGAACCGCTGCAAGATACGTTCTAGAGTTTTTTTTTCCCCTAAGTAGCCCCCCAGCAAGTGTGAGTGTGCCAAATCTAGAATCACCCTACGATACGACTGAGGTGCTACCAACTGTTCCACAACCTCGTCCCTGGTTTTATCTACCCTATAAAGCAACTCTCCACTGACTACCATGCGTGGAAATACCGTATCTGCATTGGGCTGTTGGGCTACGCCGTTTACCTCTAGCACCCTTTCCCGCGCCTGAGTCAGAGTGGGATCTTGTAGCTGAGCTGTCCCAAACGTGGCCCTGGACACTTCCAGCTCTGGAATCGATGCGGTCTCCTCCACCTCTCCTGCCAGCACCTCTAAGGGAAACCTATCGGGGTCACACTCTATCCCTATATGGGACACCCCTACGGCAGGTTCGTCGGGTACAGCATCTGTAATACATCTTACCAGGGGAGAATGGATTTTGTTTTTCCACAGAGTCCAGAACAGGGGCAAGTCTCTTCCCAACACAGACCCATAGGGAAGATTTTTTACCACTCCCACCACATGTTTTATGTCTCCACATGGCGTGGACAAAACTACCTCCGTAGTTGGATAGTCTCGGAGGTCCCCATGGATACATACAACCCCGACCTGCTGTCCGCTGGGGTTGTCTCCTGCCACCAGTGACCCATGTACCAGAGTCACGAGGCTCCCTGAGTCCAGGAGAGCCTCCGTAGGGTACCCATTAACCAGTACCTGGCATAGTTGGAGTTCAGTGTCCTGGGGGTCGAGGGTTGCTGTGCAGACGGTCTGGGCATACATTGAGACCCGGCGGCTATATCCGCAGTCCATGGGTTCCGTAGTCAGGGGACAATTAGCCATCACATGTCCCGGTCCCTGACACCGCCAGCACCTAAGGGGGGAAGTACTGTTAGGTCTTATGACAGTCTGGGAGGGAACTGGTCTCCTGCCACTCTCACTCCGGGGTTCCCCTTCAGCACGGGTACGGTGCTGACTGTCCCCAGCAGAGGGACGCGACCCCTTTCCCGATTCCTGGGTTGGCAGGGATCGGCGTGACAGCCGAGAGGGAGCAGAGTCTCGAATAAAGTCTTGAGTGGCCGAGTAGCGCTCGATCAAACTGACTACCTGGTCGAGTGTGCCGGGGTCGCCTTGCCCCACCCAACGTTGGATAGCAGCCGGCAGAGTCCTTACTAGCCGGTCAGTCACCACCCTCTCCATCATCTGGGCTGGAGACAAAGTCTCTGGCTGGAGCCACTTCTTTACCAGCTGCAGGAGGTCATAAGCCTGAGACCGCGCGGGTCGTGTCTCCACATAGGCCCATGAAAATACACGCTGAGCCCTCACATATGTATTAACCCCTAGTTGGGCAAGGATCTCACCTTTGAGCCTCTGGTAGTCCTGGGCGTCCTCCCGACTGAGATCGAAGTAGGCCTTTTGTGCATCGCTGACCAGAAACGGAGCTACTACTTCTGTCCACTGGCCGGCGGGTAGGTTTTCCCGCTCCGCTGTGCGCTCATAAACTGTCAGGAAAGCTTCCACGTCGTCCTCCGGTTCCATCTTCCTCAACGCTGAGCGAACCCTGTCTCGGGCCTCGCGACGTTCAGGGGCTGGTGCCATCGAGGTCTCCCGCAGTGCAGAAATCTGTTGCAGCAACAGTTCGTTTGTTTTTTGCTGCTGCTGGTACAATAGCTGCTGTTGCTCATTGTGCTGTTGCTCCTGCTCCTGCTGTTGCCGCTGGAGACTCAGGTAATGCTCCTGCTGTTGCTCATTGTGCTGTTGCTCCCGCTCCTGCTGCTGTTGTATAATTACCAGCTGCTTAAACAGCTCTTCCATTTTGTCCATGGTGTGAGGCTGAAAAGTAGCCGGCCGGATTATGTTCATGAAGCTGCCGGTGGGGGTATACCTCAGTCACAATGCCCGCATTCTCCACCAATTGTAAGACGGCGGTGTTCACACCGTGCAGTAACTGAGGCAGTGACCCAAGCAAGTCCAAATTAAACAGCTTTTATTCAGCAACTCACGGGTTAAACAGAAAAGTCCTCCGGTACGCAGCCGGGGTAACATCAGTCCATAAACACTGGTTGCCGGGGACAACGGCCGCGCCGGGCCGATCAGAGCCTGACTGGTGCAGAGCCGTCCCAGGCCTGGGTTCAGCTACACACAGTACTGTGGAGCTTTCCTGCTATGCTCCTTGCAGGATCCCAACATAGAACAACACTACTCCTTAGTGCAGGAGTTTTAAAGACCTGTGGCAAAAGCCACTGGAAAACCCGGGTTGGAGGGAGGAGGCCGCCCCACTGCCTCCTGTCACCTCCTCCAAGAAATGAAGGCCCTGACGGATTTTACTTAATCTGCCTTAGCCAGGTAGTCTGACTAGGTCATTGCTCACCTTCATTCCTGCATTGCAGCCGCAGCTGTGTGTGTGACTGCAATGCACTCCAATGGCTTTAATAGGTCTCTGTACACATTCTGGGGGAAATATAACGTCCCTCGTAAACGATCCCGGTCACTGCCTCACAGTATGGAATGGACAAGGCAACTGTTAGGTGAATACATAACTGGCTTAGTTATCGGACTCAAAGAGTGGTCGTAAATGGCTGCACATCCAGTTGGAAGAATGTCTCAAGTGGGGTACAACAAGGCTCTGTTTTGGGCCCTGTATTGTTCAACATCTTTATCAATGATTTAGATGAAGGAATTGAGGTTAAACTGATCAAATTTGCTGATGACACAAAGCTAGGAGGGATAGCTAATACTAGAGAAGAGAGAGAGAGGATTCAAAAAGATATAAATAAACTGGAGCAGTGGGCAGCAACTAACAGAATGGTTTTTAACAGGGAAAAATGCAAAGTACTACATCTGGGCAATACAAATGAAAAAAGCATATACAAAATGGGAGGAATAGGGCTAAGTAACAGCACATGTGAAAAAGACTTGGGTATACTAATTGATCACAGACTGAACATGAGTCAACAGTGTGATGCAGCAGCAAAAAAGGCAAATACAATTCTAGGATGTATCATCAGAAGCATACAGTCTAGATCACGTAAAGTCATTATAGTCCTCTACTCCTCTTTGGTCAGACCTCATCTGGAATACTGTGTCCAGTTCTGGGCACCACATTTTAAAAAAGACATCAACAAACTGGAGCAAGTTCAGAGAAGAGCCACCAGAATGGTGACCGGTCTGCAAACCATGTCCTATGAGGAACGGTTGCAGGATTTGGGAATGTTTAGCTTGCAAAAAAGAAGACTGAGAGGAGACTTAATAGCTGTCTACAAATATCTCAAGGGCTGTCACATTGTAGAAGGATCATCTTTATTCTCATTTGCACAAGGAAAGACTAGAAGCAATGGGATGAAACTGAATGGGAGGAGACATAGATTAGATATGAGAAAAAACTTTTTGACAGTTAGGGTGATCAATGAGTGGAACAGGCTGCCACGAGAGGTGGTAAGTTCTCCTTCAATGGAAGTCTTCAAACAGAGGCTGGACAGACATCTGTCTGGGATGATTTAGAGAATCCTGCTTTGAGCAGGGGGTTGGACCAGATGGCCCAGGAGGTCCCTTCCAACTCTACCATTCTATGATTCTATGATTCTAAGATGAAGACTGTGAGCCCTCGCGGGCAGGGTCCTCTCTCCTTCTGTACTTGTGTGTCCCTTGTCTAGCACATGTTTATTGTATCTGTCTATATTTTTCCCTTTTCATATGTAAAGCGCCATGGAATAAATGGCGCTATATAAATGTATAATAATAATAATAATAATAATAATGAAGAAGCTTGGGCCACGGGTGTGTTTATAGTTACGGATGGTGCATTCCTCTTTAAACTTCATTTTTCACGAAGCATCCATCAGTTTGGTTGGTTTCCCTCCGACACTCATCTACTTTCTGTAATTCAGCATCTCCCGCACATGTAGAACTTTGCCCTTTATACAGACACGTGCGTGTTTGGCAACATGTTTTGGACAGACATTTCTTAGGCCGAGTCTCATACGCGTATCTATTACACCAATCTTCTGACGGGCATGAAACCGATTCTGGTACTTGATGGTGGCTAAGCGACGAATCATTGTAGGCTGTATCCTGGCTCTCATACCTCCCAAAGCCACTGCTCTTATTAATCATAAACTTGCCCACTCCTGTCACCACCATGCCCCTTTTCCTGATCACTTCATCCAACGCCATATTTTTCCTAAACAACCTACACCTTCCTAGCAGCAAATGTGTAGGAAAACACGTTACGAATTTGCCAGATGTTTATGATACCATAAAATTAATAATTTACACACTATGTTCATATCTACCCCCAGGGGGAAATGTTTGCCAGCTGCCAGTATATGGGCATTCCAAGTGTAAGAGACCTGCTCCTTTAAATTGGGCTAAGTTTTGAATCAGGCCTTCCTCTACGTCTCATCAGTTGCTGCCAGTTGATCACCAGGGTTAACATGTTCCATGCTGCTCTGAGTTAAAACATTAGTATTGTTGTTTCTAAATGATTATTAACATGTTTCTTAGCATTATTTGAGGTCTGAAAGCACTGGTTCTTTTATTTACATTTTTACCATTTCTCATTTTTAGAAAAAAAATACAAGATGTATTGCTTGGAAATTCAGAGACATGTTGTCAGTAGTTTATGGAATAAAAGAACAATTTACATTTTACTCAAAAATATACCTATAAAAGAGAAAAATCAGACTAACTGAAAATTTTGCAGTGGTCTCATAATTTTTGCCAAAGCTGTATACTAGCCATTACCATCAAAATTGGTAAGGGTCCAGGCGTCCACCACACCTGATGTGCGTTTCGCAATGAAATGCTTCGTCCAGGGGCTTTATAATGAGCCTGTCTACGTACTTTATAATGCACAGCTACCAAGTTATAATGAGCATAATCACTGCTGACTTATCAATTGTTTACTCCCATTCAGCATATGAAATGTATAGAGATGCTGTAATATATTGGTTACATACTGTAGATAGTCATTAAATAATTTGCAATGACTTTTTGTATCAATATAATTAGGCAGTTTAATATCTCCCATTTTCTGCATGTCCTGCCTTGGTAACTATACCTTAATAATAATAAATAATAATATATATTAATTATAATTGTATTACTATTGTAACCTTACATATAATACTATCCAATTACTGATATATTTTTTATAACCCGCTTTTTCTATATGCCATTACCCATTTTGTACACTTATTACTTAGTTGTATCTGTCCAGGCTGTGCCACCTATTTACCTCATCTGAGTCTTCTCACCTTTTTTACTCTCCTATTGGCCTCATGTTCTGATTTTATTAGTGTCTTCTTCAATAAACTTGACTTTATTTGCACTTTCATGAAGCTTATTCTTAGGTGTTTGACAGTTTGAGCTGGTGCGTTTCGCACCTGTGCTTCTTTTGACGCCCCCCCCGAAGAAGCACAGGTGTGAAACGAACGTTAGGGTCTCTCCTGTCCACATTCCAATAAGGTTGGTTCTTTGCACTATATCCACATTTGTGTAGATACATTATTTCTCGGGTTTATCTAGATCCCGTTATTTGTCCCAATTTTTTGGTCAGCGTCTTTATTGCATATCTTTTCTATCAGGAACCCTTGATTGAGAACATATATCTTCGTGTATATTTTTTGTAAGTCTGTGTTCTGACCACGTATGTTGCACTTTATGGTGCTTTATATTAGATATTCTTGATTTGCACTTTATAATCAATACTTGTGGTTCCTTATGCATAATTACAGATATTTGTGACTAGGGCCTTCTTTTTACATTTATAGTTGTATTACATGTATATGGGTCTAGATATTTTGATGCTATACACCAGCTGAATTGGATGTGATACTTCGGTGTTGCTGATTCCCTTATTTTTTATGGTGTTATTTATTATTGCTTCATCAACTGAAAATTTTGTATTAATAAAATGTGCATATTTCTTATGTACTGCTCTTTTGTCCATTTTTTGTTTTTGGGTATTGACTTACTCTGGATGAGCTTTTTTTAATTTAACCTTTTTTGGGATTATTTTACATTGATGTTAGTGGCCTACTGGAGGTCATTTAGCAGGGTTCTGGCGCTGCTCCTTTTTGTACAAAGGAAGAGGTAGCGGTCCTGCTGCTGGGTTGTCACCCTGCTACTGCCCCCTCCACATCTCCTGATCTTCCTACAGTTCACTTTGATGTGCCATCCTGGATGATCTTCACCATCTGAGCAACTTCTGTGGGTTGTAGACACCGCCTCATGCTACCTCTAGCATTTAGAGCAATGTTTGTTAATTAATTTTTCCTGCTGTTTGGCAAATTGAAAAATCAGTATTGCTTCATAACTGTGTAAGGAGGTTGTGGGGACCTTCGGTTGCTCCCTCTCCTCTTCCCTGATGTGGTCTCCCATGCAGTGCTTTAAAAGTGGGTTATGCCTTAATGTGTTCCTGTTATGTATGTACTAGTGCATATTAATGATTCTGTGCTGTGTTTGTCTTGTCGTGATGTGTTACTATTGTACAATGTCAAGTATGTAGTTTAGGCATAGTAAGGGGTTAATCCAGGTGCCTGAGCCAGCAGCCTCAAAGCAGAAAGGAAGTCCCTGTCTGCAAATGAGTGCCCAGGCAGGCTGGCCCGTGGCAGGAAGTGCTCCCCTGCTGGGAGCTGGCCATACCGCTGGAGGGGAACAGAGCTGCCAGAGGACCAGCGGGCAGCAGGCACAAGGACTGTGTGCCCCACAAGAGAAATTTAGCTCCTGGGAGCTGACTGGGAGCCATTGCCTCTGTTGTTGTAGCCATTGCTGTGAATAGGGACAGATCAGGAATTGTTACATTCTTCTATTCTTCATCTTTATTAAACAAGTTGCCACCTATAGGGTGTGATGTGTTGTGCATTTAGAGGACGCCGTTCCAACCTGGAGAGCGGTTACGATCCTGAGGTAACCCACTGTGACCTGGAGCTGGGATTAGAACTGTCTTTTCATGTGCAAGGGGCCGGGGTGTGGACTGATCGTGCCTTAGTGGACTCACCCACGACAACCACCCGTGCCACCTTGTTACAATTGGACTGGTTGATTTCACAGAAGTGTGAGTGACTTGGTATTACATTGCGTTGTTTAAGTGTTCCCTGTATATTTTTGAGCAGTGCATATCCTGGTATGTGTTCCCTTTTCTGCCAAGGTATAGAACAAAAAAAACTCACTAATACCACCTACTATCGCTCCCCCACTGCGTAGCGTCCCCTTCTGAAGCCGGCAGCTGACTTCAGCGTGCAAGCGACGGAAGTACATGAAGTCACAGCCATGTGCCACTAGTCACGTGCATGATGACATTAGCTGCTGGCCTCTGATGGCCGGCAGCATTTATTGCTGTGCATGGACCTAACGTGTCCATGCGCTGCAACATACTTCAGCTGGATGTACGCAGTGGAAACGTCTCCAACTGCTGTAGTTACACCACTGTTGTCAGATCCACTTATCTGTGTGAACACTACTGTATCCACTGTGTACAGGAGTGGTGGTCACACACTTACTACAGCTCCATTCACACAGAACTGTGTCCCCTATACTCAGGATCTGTGTGGTTTCAAGCAGTTACGTCCCCGAGGCAATTCATTTCTCACCTATCAATTAGAAGAGAGAAGAACTTTTTAGGGGGAAAATCATCATGAAGGGAATTTAAAATTGAGTTTTCCTTGGTTGTGTTGTCATTACTTGCAGTAAAGTCCAAAAAGTGTTGCATGATGTGTGATAAGTAAAGATGCATTAAATTTATCAACCTTCTGTCTAGAGCGGTTTCTCCTCAACTTTTTAAAAAGTCGCCACCAATTAATCTCATTTGAATGTGTTTTGCACAACAGTGTCCAGATCACATCCACATTTTAAAAGAGCAGCAAAATAAATGAAATAGGGATTTTTTTGATTTCTAAAAAAAACTTTTGCAGAATAAGAAATCAATGATTTTGCGATATAACATTTTTCAAATAAATGCCATGCAGAACAATCAGTAATCACAAGAAGAATTGAGGTACAAGGGTCCTTCCATGCAAGTGTTGGGTAGTTCTACAGGACTATTGGTCCAGCGCAACACTTGGGGTACAGGTGTCCGGCCATTTTCTTGTCCAAAATTTCACGAATAGCATAGCTTCAAGAAATCATGCACAACTCTATCACTTTGGTAAATTGCACCACTAAGATTTATCTCAAAGAGTCTTAAAAAATGGCTCCACCACCACAGATTCAGGGAAAAAGCAGTTCAGGAGCCGGCTGTGAATCTGATGTCAGTAATGAGGACATGGGAGCATGGAGGCGACCACTGAGAAGGGGATACAAATATATCCGGACTAGACGACATCAATGGCACTATATACAGCAGCTGCGCAGGTCTCTCTGGTAGTTCGCTACATTATATCATTATGTCTTTGGTCCAAGTTGTTTAATGCGTAGAAGAATATTTAGACCAGGGGACCGCGACCATTTCTTGCTTTTAGGGAGACACATGCTATGCTAACACATCTTGGAAGCCCCCATGTGCCCTTTTAGGGTTCTATTTGCGCCAAATGCCTCCATCATTATTACTTCTTAAGCACTTTTGTCCGAGTGCTACTCACTAAATAATAAAAAGGGTGCCACAAAGTAATAATGTCCCCACATATAACAATTAATGGGTCCTGTGGACTCCACGTCTTCTTTGTCAGGATTAATTGATACAGTCATTGCTGTTATTTTGTGTAAACACAATTTTTGATCATTGTTTTGAAATGCAGGATGCAAATTCTTGAATGATTAATTGACATAAAAGCATATGTAGTGTCTTGTTATGTACAGCATGTAGATTACTTTAATCTATAGAGTATTGGTGGATTTAGGTCAGTTTCACACATGGTATTCGCATTACAAATTACACTAAAGAAAATCAATTAGATTAAGTCAACAAATGGCAGACACTGGAAAAATCAAGCATGGCCTCCACCCAGACATCCTTTATACCTGAGCTATTCCAGGACTTTCCACTCACAATACACTTGTGTTGGTGATCTCCTCATTTCCATATGATTACAAAGTCACTAACACCATTGTCTTTGGAAAGGGGAGGAACCTCAATCTCTTGGCCAAGGTGTCCATAAAAGACTGCAGTCATTTGTGAGGTTGATCTTTACAAGGTCATCTTTGCTTTCAACTCCTAGAGAAGCGACTTCACTAATTGTGAGACTGCAGCTCTTGCGATTTGTCGGATCACAATCTACTCCAGAAAACCCAACTGCATCTTCATTTCACCATAAGCTAGGATGGAAGCAGTTCATTCTTTTGAGCTCACCCACATTAGTGAGAAGAATTATGAATTCTTACAGACTCTGGGCAGCGGAACTTACGGCAGAGTGGTCATGGCTGCTGAGAAGAAGACAGGTAAGGCCAAACATTACAAGTGTGAGTTAGTCTTAAATTGATTATACCATAAAATGTTTCTGTGGCTTTAGGACAAAGTCGTTTTTGTTTCTCTTTCATGGTCATTCCAGAATATAATATTTTTTACTTTTTGCATGAGAGCTGGTATATTTATGGATGATTTCTATTGGTCATCGGCAATATTTTGAAATTTATAAACTATCCAAGTTTTTTTTTTTAAAAAGAGAAGAGCACTCATGCAGATAGATTGACTATTTTTGAAAATTTAGCTGTATGAGGGTTTTTTTTTTTTTACACACAGGACAAGATTTAGTTTTCAGTTGTGCCATCTTCTGGTAAATACAACTTTTTGATTATATGATTCTTTTGTACATTTTATCTTACAAAAATGCAATCTTTTGTTTTTGTACTCTTCACTATTTAGTGACATCAATAGCGTTAAAAAAATAATAATCCTATATCACATTTTTAGAGTGTAGCAAGACATAAAATACTATATAAAAAGTAATACCTTAAAAAGAACTCGTTTATTAGATACATTAAAAAACACATTCCCAGTGAAAAAAATGGCAGATTTATAGCTTAGGGCTATTGCAGCATCTTAGTATAGGTCTTTTTCAATTTTGGCATCTGCTATTTTTCTTTTACTGGGAAGGTGTTTTTTAATGTATCTAATAAACAAGTTCTTTTAAGGGAATGTTTCATGTTCACTCTTGTACTATAATTCCTATAATTTTTTTTAAGTGGTATTTTTTTTAAAGTGGTCTTTTTATTTTTTGAAGTTGGAAAAAAGTAATACCCAAACAACCTGCAGAATATCTTTCCTTGATGGAAGGGAATTCATCCATTTTTCAGTACAAATTGTAGTTTCTACTGGTGACATTTTAGGGGACATACAAAATCCAGGAATTCATTTTTTTTTTGTTTTATTTATTGTTGTTTCGCTTTATCCCATACAGTGCATGGTCTTAAGAAAAAATGATGTAACTTTTATATCACTGGCTATCCGTGGTCGTACCGCAAAGCACCCAATGAGTAGTCCATGTGCCTCTGGTACAGCTGTATATGAGGGTTTAATCTGCTAGTACTGGCGTTTTCACCGATTCTAGCTGTTACAGCAGGAGCAGAACTGTGCATCAGTCGCATGGTGCAGCTTCTGTACCAGTGCCATCAGCATGACGGATACATCTGTCATGGAGTAATTAATGACCTGAAATCTTGTCAGATATACACATCATAAGGCATTAAGAGGTTAAAGACCAATATTTAGAGTAAGGTCCATTTTCTACAAAGAATTTGCTTTGAGATCAAATTTTTCTTTTCATTAAGGAAACAAGGTGGCCCTTAAATTGATGACGAAGTCACGGACAAAGTATGAAAATTTCCTCCATGAACTGTGTGTGTCCATGCACCTATCAAGACATGAAGGAATCATCTTTACCCACCCCATCTACGTGGACTCGCATGACTTCTACGTCCTGACCCAGGATTTGGCCCCTGCAGGTACTCTTCACTCACTGATACAACCCGGTGTAAGTATTTCAGAATCACTAAGTGTTTTTTGTATATTTAACTATGTAAAATTCCAGCCATATAATTTCAAGATTCTCTAAAGAAGTGCAGTAAGGAACATTGTTTTAGATTAGTTTTTAGAGCTTATCTATACTCCAAGAAAAGTGTTCTCCATCTTGTAGCTCAATAGTTCTTGCAAAACAACTTACTTGTCCCTTTGTGTCACATTAGTGTTAGTGATTTTGTATAGACTAAAATGTCAGATTGGAAATTCCTATACTTGATTAAAGTAACAGTAGGGTTTTTCTTTTTTTCCCACCACCAGATAGTGATCAGTAAGGCATGTATTTTGTGTAGTAAGATACTTACCAGCTCCCATCTTCTGCTATTCTAAAGGGTATGCCACACTAAACAATATCGCTAACGGGATCGCTAAAAAACTTCACTATTTAGCGATCCCGTTAGCGATATTGTTCAGTGCGGCAGCTTCCAGCGACGAGCTTCCTGCTGTGATCTCGCTCGTCGCTGGAATCGTTCCGGACCCTATTTCATCGCTGGCGCTCCCGCTGGGTAAGTATATATCGCTGTGTGGCACCTTTTCTTAGCGATTTAGCGGTACTTTTGTACCGCTAAAGTCGTTAAGAAGATCGCTAACGGCGATAGCGTCGTTAACTATATCGCTAAATGTGGCCGCATTTAGCGATATAGAAACAATCCCGCTAGCGATCTCATTAGTATGCAACGCTAACGAGATCGCTAGCGGGATAGCTTAGTGTGGCAGTACCTCAAGTCTCGTTCTGATACTTTTGCGCATCATGTGACCAAGTTTGTGACTTCCTGGTTTGCTCCAATGTTTGCTGGAAGAATCGGAAGTCACTTCTCAATGTAAGTCTAGGAGATAGAAAACGAGGCTCTCAGACTTGCATCAAGAGCGTTAGAAGTCACTGCTAACGATCGCTACCAGTGAGAGCTAAAGGGAATTGAAATGGAGACACTGGAAACAGTAGAATATGGCAAAACTTATGTTCCCTGTGTGTAGTACACTACTTATGTTACCAATATCTGTGATGTTGAATGAAAAAGGAAGAAAGGGTTAAGAGCAGTGCGCTACTGTACAATATGGCCAACCATAAGTATTGTACTACTCACAGAAAACACTCCAGTAAGATACTGGTTACCAATATCTCGTGCTGAACTAAAAGGAAAGCATGGAGACAAAGTACCACTCTGGTTTTTATAAGATTGTACACATTTTCTAGTAAAATGATCAAGTATCTAATGGTTTCCTCTACTTTTCCAGGTTGGAATTCCAGAAGAAAAGGTGAAGCGTTGTGCGCTACAATTGGTCAGAGCGCTAGAATTCATGCACGATCAAGGGCTGGTACACAGAGACGTAAAACCGGACAATGTGCTACTAATGGACCAAGATTGCTTCCATGTTAAATTGAGTGACTTCGGCCTTACACAAGCAATCGGTACGCCAGTGCCATCATGTCATTCATCATTCCTTTCATGTCCCCGGAGCTCTGTCAATTGCAACGACATGATGCTCTAGTTTTGAGGCCCAGCATTGACACATGGGCCTTTGGTGTACTTCTTTTCATCGCATTTACTGGATATTTTCCATGGGACAGAGCGATAGAAAACGATCCTCTGTTCCAAGAATTTATCTACTGGCAGCGTTTTGAAAACAACACTGCACCTCCAGGACCCTGGACCAAATTTTCTATCAATGCTCATGAATTTTTTCACTGCCTGCTCTCTGAAGACCCCACCACCAGGAGTTCAGTGAACATAGTCATGAACTATCTTGACTTTCCATGGGGTGAAGACCACGTGCCTGAACATTCAAATGAGATTGTTGTAGACAATGTTGACATGGAACATTTGGAGACAGAATTCATCGTCATTGAAGGAGAAGATGAGTATCTTGTGGTGGAGAATCGAGGGGACATAGAGTGCATCATCATAGGCGATGCCTCAGAGGAAGTCATATCTCGGTCCAGTGATGCACTGCTGATTATGTCTGACAGCGCCAACCTTGATTTGGGTTCGGAAGTTGAAATCCTTTAGATCTTGCGAGGTAAAGTTGTGGTTAGCTCAAAATCTTGCATGACACATTAATTTGTATTAGCTTCTGAATTATAAGATTATGCTGGTCTTCAGTGCAAATGTCACCATGATGTTTTACCAAGAGTGTAGATATGCATTTTGCCTTTTTTTAATATAAAGTCCATGGATGAGAGATGTGGGAAGGTTTTGCCATCTGCTAGCCATACACAGAAACTGAATTTCAAGGAGAAGTCTTTAGATGAACATAAACCAAATAATGTGAATGGAGTTTACCCTGTTTTATTTGGAGCTATATGAAAATCCGTGTAGATAATCTCAAAGCCCAAACCAAAAGTTCTTGACCCATATAGCAGCATTTAACCTCTTGGATCAGTACCCAACTAACCTGGGTTAGGATTTTGATGAACTTGATAAGACCACTAATGAGTTGCATTTTTATTGGTTTTACTTATAGTGGCTTTAACGTCTTCTTGCTATATGGCCACACAATAACCAATCTTCTATCTTCAATCTTCTTAAGGTACTGCCACACTAAGCGATCTCGCTAGCGATCACGATAACGACGCAAGCTAACGAGATCGTTGGTGTGATCGCTTTAAGGTCGCTAGTAGCTGCCAAACAGGACGATCTCATTAACGACGCATCAGCGTTCAGCGATCTGTATAACGACTTCGGCGGTCGATGGGACGTGCCACACAGCATGTATTGTTAAAGATCACGACCTCGATAGGCGTGATTGAGCGCAACCTTTTCCACGCCCCTCAGCACAGATTGGTGGTCACTATTTATGTCATGAATGTTTATCAGCTCTCTCGCTTTGTGATTGGATGACCGCGTCATAAAAGACGAGGTATCAACGCTCCTTTCCTTTGCTCTTGAGCAGAAGCGGTTCTTTCAATTTTCCAGCATCGTTCCAGTGCGTCCTGCTAGCCTTCTTTGCAGCTACTGCGATCCAGTTTGTGCCACTATTGCGCTTGCTGCGATCCCATTGTCGTCCATCAATTTTTATTCTTTTTTTTTTGCCATTGTTTTTTGTTTGCCATTGTTTTGTTCTGGCACGCCCACCACCACCATTTTATGATCCCTGCTGTTTTTACCGTAGTTGTCCATCTATGACTTTTATTTTGGTCTGCCATTGTTTTCTCCTGCTGCGCCCACCACCACCATTTTATGAACCCTGCTGTTTTTACCTTAGTTGTCCATCTATGACTTTTATTTTGGTCTGCCATTGTTTTCTCCTGCTGCGCCCACCACCACCATTTTATGAACCCTGCTGTTTTTACCGTAGTTGTCCATCTATGACTTTTATTTTGGTCTGCCATTGTTTTCTCCTGCTGCGCCCACAACCACCATTTTATGTTCCCTGCTGTGTTCTATGTTGTAGGCTATGTAAGCATTTTATTTAACCATTCTGCCGTTCTCACATAATCCTTTTTTTATTACAGATGGCCGATAAGCATGAATTTCTGCGGGAATTCATCAAGATGTACCGCTCGATGCCTTGCCTGTGGAAAATAAAGTTGGCGGATTACTGCAACAGGCTTAAAAAGAAGGAGGCGTACCAAAAACTGGTGGAGCTGTGCAAGAACCGATATCCCGATGAACCAGCGGAAGAGTCATCGGTCAAGAAACGTATTTAGGCCCTCCGCACAGTTTACAAAAAAGAGTTAAATAAAGTCCAAAATTCTACCAAATCTGGAGCCGGGGCCGAAGATGTGTATGTCCCCAAATTGTGGTACTTTGAGCTGTTCTCTTTCACAAGGGACCAAGAAGTATCCAGACAAGCAACTTCCATGTTGGATCTAGACCCAGTGATCCAGCCGGACTCCCCTGTCGTACATGTAAGTACCTTTGTATTAAAACACATTTTAATGTGTAATGTAGATAAAATGGCTGAAATAATCCCTTCATGTACTGATAATTTATCTATCTCAACGGCTGAGGCCTATCCATTTGCAAGTGTCGTTTTCACATTTTTGATGTATTTGGGTGTTATAGTGTGAAGATAAATTTCTTTGTCTTTACAAGTGTCGTTTTCACATTTTTGCTGTATTTGGGTGTTATAGTGTGAAGATAAATCTCTTTTTCTTTGTGATTTAACATTTGGTTTTTGTTCATGCAGGACACAGAAGAGGCTGTCTCCACACCTCAGACTGAAGAAGACAGCATGGCGTTGGTCCAAGACGACGAAGCAGTTGAGCCACCATCCTCTTCTGTGCGGAGCCGGCTTACATTTTCAGGAAGGAAAAGGAAGGCTCCCACCTCGGCTACTCCAGAATTGGTTGAAATTGCCAAAAAAGTGCTTACGGCGGAAAAAGACCAAACAAAAATAACTGGCTTTGCATACTTCGCTAATGAGAAGCTCCCAACACTGGATCCTATACAACGGATTCATGCAGAGAGACTCATGTTTGAGGTCCTGACTCAAGCGTCATTTGGAAACCTTAATAACACGTCTGTTGTCACGGCCAGACCGCAGTACCCGGAATACCCATGGCCGCACAATCCTATGCCGAACCCAATTGGGATAAATCCGCCTAGCCAAAACGTTGTTGCTCCACCTTATTTTTATACACCGCCGAGGCAACGTGGTAATGGCAACGATCCATCTTACCAGCGGTTGTAGTTTTTAAAATTTTTAACAAAAGTTTTTTTTGTCTATATTTTTTTTACATTGTTACCTTTTTTATTAAAAATCTTATTTATCTAATGAATTGTGGTCTTGTATTCTTATTAATGTCAACAATTTTGTTGACAACTATTAAAAATTTGTATTTTTATTACATCTACTTGTTTCTACTTGTCACACACGGGGTCATGGGAGTACCAGCAGTCATAGGAGTTCCAGCATTGGTAAAAAATGTAATGAAAAAAATTTCAAAAATTAACAACATTTCTTTTAAAGGCCCCTGGTCACACTAGCGCTAAAACCTTATACTAAAAAGTAATACACCACAGCAGCATATATAAACTTAATATATATAATATATAAACATTAATAGTAACAGTAATAAACTAAAAATAAAAAAACAATAAAATACAAATAATAACAATAAAAAAACAAACAAAAAAATTAACTACTGCCCCCCCCCTTTCTAGGGCAGCCAGGAACCTCTCCAGCATCACCCCGTGTTGATGCACGGCTGCCATCATCCGTTGGTGTGACATCCGCAGGTCCTGGGCAGTGGGGATTTCTGTGGAGGTAATGGTAACAGTTAACAGGGAATTCAGTTGCAACATCAATATGTACACTTTCACACTTGCGTTTTTTTGCGCTGCGTTTCGAGCGCACATGAAGCGCACTAAAGAAACGCGTGCAAACGCTTATAAACGCTGCGATATTTAGTCACATCAGCATGCGCATTACGACAAAAAAACGCAGCGTTTGTCTGCGATTTCATGCGTTTTTGCATGCGTTTGTGTTTTTTTGGCGCATGGGTTGTCTATGTGTCACATTTCTATCATCTCTGTCTCTATCATCTATCATCTCTGTCTCTATCATCTCTGTCTCTATCATCTCTGTCTCTATCATCTGTCTCTATCATCTCTGTCTCTATCATCTGTCTCTATCATCTCTGTCTCTATCATCTCTGTCTCTATCATCTATCATCTGTCTCTATCATCTCTGTCTCTATCATCTGTCTCTATCATCTCTGTCTCTATCATCTGTCTCTATCATCTGTCTCTATCATCTCTGTCTCTATAATCTCTGGCTCTATCATCTCTGTCTCTATCATCTGTCTCTATCATCTATCATCTGTCTCTATCATCTCTGTCACTATCATCTCTCTCTATCATCTGTCTCTATCATCTATCATCTGTCTCTATCATCTCTGTCTCTATCATCTTTCATCCACAGGTACGTCTGAACCACCTCCTATCCAGAATACTCACTGCACCCCAGAATCCTATGTACTCCTTTTTTTGTTGTAACTGGTACGTCTGAACCACCTCCTATCCAGAATACCCACTGCACCCCAGAATCCTATGTACTCCTTTTTTCTGTTGTAACTGGTACGTCTGAACCACCTCCTATCCAGAATACCCACTGCACCCCAGAATCCTATGCCTCATCTGCAGACCTGCTTCTTAACCTCAGACCTCTCCCACTAAAATATAACGTAAGCCGCTCACTCTCCTTCACCCATCTGCTTTCCCTTTCTCTGCTTCTTCTCACTGCTGGCGACATATCCCCCAATCCTGGCCCCCCCTGCCTCATACATCCCACTAATCCTCACCCCTATACTTCTCACAGTAAGAGAAACTACCGCAATCCCTCACACTTAAAACCTGTGCCACTAAACCCTACCCCCCAGCTTTCTCTCTCTGGAGCACTCTGGAACGCCCGCTCCGTCTGCAACAAGCTCCACGTGATCCACGATCTCTTTACCTCCCGCAACCTCTCCTTCCTGGCCCTCACTGAGACCTGGCTGACGCCCGCTGACACGGCCTCCCCAGACATGGTGGAGGCGTGGGTTTCCTTCTTTCTAATAACTGCTCCTTCAACCGTATCCAAACCCCATCCTCCCTCATCCTCCCTTCCTTTGAGGTCCACTCAGTCCGTATCTACTCTCCCTCTAATCTCCAAATGGCCATCATATACCGACCACCGGGCTCAGCCACTGCCTTCATTGACCAATTCTCCAGCTGGCTTCTTCACTTTCTCTCTGCTGACATCCCCACCATTATCATGGGTGACTTTAACATCCCTATTGACACCCGCCAGCCAGCAGCCTCCAAGCTCCTGTCACTTACTTCATCCTTTGGACTTACTCAGTGGTCCTCCACAGCCACCCACACAGACGGACATACATTAGACCTCATCTTCACTCGCCTCTGTTCCCTATCTAATCTCACAATCTCTCCCCTTCCCCTATCAGACCACCACCTACTCACCTTCTCATCCCTGTCCTCTTCACCTGCCCCCCCATGTCCAGCCACTGGCACATCCTCGCAGAAACCTCGCACACCTAGACATTCACAGACTCTCAGACTTCTACCTCTGTCCTCCATATCTTCACTCCACGACACAGACAGCGCCACCACTTTCTATAACACCACCCTCACATCTGCCATAGACTCAGTCGCCCCTCTCAGGCACGGCAAAGTGCGACGAATCAATAGTCAACCCTGGCACAACAATCTCACCAAAAAACTTCGACAATCATCCAGGGTCGCGGAGCGGCATTGGAAAAAAACACGCCTGCCAGACGACTTCACTGCTTTCAAACAAGCTACACTTGCCTTCAAAATAGCCCTCACCTCTGCTAAACAGACCTATTTTGCAAACCTTGTATCTTCATTATCCTACAACCCAAAACAACTGTTCAGCACATTCAACTCTCTCCTCCGCCCACCACTGCCACCTCCAACTCCCCTCATCTCTGCCGAGGACTTTGCCACCTACTTCAAAAATAAGATCGACCAAACAAGGCAAACCTTTACTGTTCCACCACCCCAACCACTCCATATACCAGACCTCTGTCCTTCCCTACTAACCTCCCTCTCCAACATCACTGAAGGAGAGCTTACTCACCTCCTTTTCAAATCTCACCTCACCACCTGTGCACTTGACCCCATCCCTTCCCACCTGCTCCCCAACCTCACTAACACGCTCATCCCAGCCCTAACCCATCTCTTCAACCTATCGCTATCTTCTGGTACCTTTCCCTCTGCCTTCAAACATGCCACCATCACACCCATCCTCAAAAAAACAAACCTTGACCCAACTGCTATGCCCAGCTATCGCCCAATATCATTGCTCCCGTTTGCTTCCAAACTTCTTGAGCAGCATGTCCACGCTCAACTTTCCTCCCACCTCTCATCTAACTCTCTCCTTGACAACCTCCAATCTGGCTTCTGCCCCCACCACTCCACTGAAACTGCCCTGACCAAAATTACTAATGACTTACTCACAGCTAAAGCTAACAGACAGTTCTCCATCCTCCTCCTCCTTGACCTGTCATCTGCCTTTGACACAGTCGACCACTGCCTACTGCTACAGATTCTTTCTTCCCTTGGCATCAAAGACCTTGCCCTGTCCTGGATAGCCTCTTACCTTTCCGACCGCACATTTAGCGTCTCCCACTCCCACACTACCTCCTCATCCCGCCCTCTCTCTGTTGGAGTCCCTCAAGGCTCTGTCCTGGGGCCCCTACTTTTTTCCATCTATACCCTTGGCCTAGGACAACTCATAAAGTCCCATGGCTTCCAGTACCACCTGTATGCAGACGACACTCAGATCTACCTCTCTGGCCCAGATGTCACCTCTCTGCTGTCCAGAATCCCGGAGTGTCTATCAGCCATATCCTCCTTCTTCACCTCTCGCTTCCTAAAACTCAATGTTGACAAAACCGAACTCATCATCTTTCCTCCATCTCATGTATCTTCCCTACCCGATCTATCTATTATGGTAAATGGCATCACGATCTCTCCTGCACCTGAAATCCGCTGCCTCGGAGTAACTCTCGACTCTGCCCTGTCCTTCAAACCACACATCCATACTCTTTCCACCTCCTGTCGCCTCCAACTTAAAAACATTTCCAGAATCCGTCCCTTCCTCAGCCCTCAAGCTACTAAAACTCTTGTGCATGCCCTCATCATCTCCCGCCTCGATTACTGCAACATCCTCCTCTGTGGCCTCCCCGTCAACTCTCTTGCACCACTCCAGTCTGTCCTCAACTCTGCTGCCCGACTAATCCTCCTCTCCCCTCGCTACTCCCCTGCTTCTCCCCTCTGCAAATCCCTCCACTGGCTCCCAATTCCCCAACGAATCCAGTTCAAACTACTAACACTGACTTACAAAGCCGTCCACAACCTGTCTCCTCCCTATATCTCTGAACTAATCTCCCAATATCTTCCTTCACGTAATCTTCGATCCTCCCAAGACCTCCTACTATCCTCCACACTTATTCGTTCCTCACACAACCGCCTCCAAGATTTCTCCCGAATATCCCCCATCCTCTGGAATTCCACGCCTCAACATGTACGATTATCCACCACCCTTGGATCCTTCAAACGGAACCTGAAAACCCATCTCTTCAGGAAAGCCTACAGCCTGCAATAACCATTCCGCCTCGCCGCCACAACCCGAGCTTCCGCCTCACTGCCACCTCGCCGCCACCACCCGAGCTGCCGCCTCGCTGCCACCACCAGAGCTGCCGCCACCACCAGAGCTGCCGCCTCGCCACCACCAGAGCTTCCGCACCCCCGACCTTCTGTTTCTCCCACATTATCCCGTAGAATGTATGTCCGCAAGGACAGGATCCTCTACCCTCTGTACCAGTCTGTCACTGTAAATTTGTTTACTGTAAACGATATCTATAACTTTGTATGTAACCCCTCTCATGTACAGCACCATGGAATTAATGGCGCTATATAAATAAATAATAATAATAATAATCTGTCTCTATCATCTCTGTCTCTATCATCTCTGTCTCTATCATCTGTGTCTCTATCATCTCTGTCTCTATCATCTGTCTCTATCATCTCTGTCTCTATCATCTCTATCTCTATCATCTATCATCTGTCTCTATCATCTCTGGCTCTATCATCTGTTGTGAATGGACTTGAAATGAGTTCTGAGCAGAGGCTCCCTCTGGTGGTTACAAGCGGTACTGGACTGTCCAGTGAAGATTGTGAGGAGTGGGAATCAGGTGTTACTGACTGGTCTTATATAAGGGAGTCGCCTTCCCATCAGGGTTGCCGGTGATCAATTGTTCTGGTCTCAATCCTTGAGTCCTGTTTCCTTTGTAGCCTGCTGTGTCGTGTCTGCATCTCCTGCTAACAGATAAGACATTTTCTTCTTTTGTTTTTGTGCTTGATTTTTGCATTTTGTCCTGCACTTCTGTGGGGGCCTTCAGGGTCCCCTCCGGGGGCTTTTGCCCTCTCAGTTTAGTTCAGCCACTGATGTTTGTACTTTTGCTTTTTCCAGTTTTTTCAGTGGCTGCTGTTTTGATTTTGTTACACCAGAGAACTAATTTAGGTGGTAGAGGTCGTGTGATCTCAGGTGATTTTGAAATTAGTATAGTTGGTGCTTTTCAGGGTTTTTTGGGATTGCAGTAAGTGCCCTTCCTATCCTTTTCTATTTAGGTAGTTTGGGCCCCAACGTTTGCTCATACTATTTTCTGTCTGTGTCAGTATTTCATCTTGTCTAACCGCCATTACATGTTTGGGGGCTTTCTATGTTCTTTGGGGATCTGCTCCGGGGCAGATAGTTTTCCTCTTTCTATCTTTAGGTGTAGTTAGTTTCTCAGGCTGTGACGAGGCGTCTAGGACCAACGTAGGAACGCTCCACGGCTGCCTCTAGTTGTGGTGGTTAGTCAGGGTACTGCAATCTCATAGATTCCAACTTCTCTGGTGTATTGCCTTTTTCACCTGCACTCCTCAGCTACCGAAACATAACAGTATCACCGGCCTAAAATTTAAAATTGTATGGTACTCACAGAAGGGAAAAAATATTGTGAAAGAAAAAAGGTTGTCAGAGTTGTCAGAGATATTTTTCTGTTTGTTGCATTTTTTTTTCCCTCTGTATCTCTGGGTGCTGGGGAGGATTTTTTTTTCTCTCAATGGAGTTTGCACAGTTGTCTGGCCGTGTGGATCAGCTTGCCACTGAGGTTCGGAGTATTGCTGCCTATCTTGCTAGGTTGCCTGTTGTGGAACCTAGGATTCCCATGCCAGATTTGTTTTTAGGGGATCGAGCTAAGTTTCAGAATTTCAAAAATAATTGTAAATTGTTTTTTGCCTTAAAATCTAAGTCCTCAGGGAACGCAGCGCAGCAGGTTCAAATTGTCATCTCTCTCCTGCGCGGCGATCCTCAGGATTGGGCTTTTTCCCTGACACCTGGGGATCCTGTTTTGAGTGATGTTGATGCATTTTTTCAGGTTTTGGGGTTATTGTATGATGAGCCTAATGTCACTGATCAAGCTGAAAAAGCCTTGTTGGCATTAAATCAGGGGCTTGATGACGCTGAGTTATACTGTCAGAGATTCCGTAGGTGGGCAGTCCTGACCAAGTGGAATGACGACGCTTTGGCGGCCCTTTTTCGGAAGGGTCTGTCAGATAATGTAAAGGATGTTATGGTGGGATTCTCTGTCCCCTCTGGTCTCAATGATTCTATGTCATTAGCGATTCAAATTGACAGACGTTTGCGCGAGCGGAGAAGTATGCGTGGAATGGTGTTGCCTTGTGAACCTGCTTCTGAACCCATGCAGTGTGATAGAGTGGTGTCTGGGGCACAGCGTCATGAGTTTCGAAAGCGCAATGGGTTATGTTTCTACTGTGGTGATGCCTCTCATGCTATTTCAGTCTGCCCTAAGTGGGGAAGACGTTTTGCACGCTCCGTTGTCTTGGGTAGTGTTCAGACTAAGTTTTTATTAACTGTCACTCTGATATGCTCTCTGTCCTCATTTTCTGCTCAGGCTTTTGTTGATTCTGGAGCAGCTATTAACCTGATGGATTATGATTTTGCTAAACGTTGTGGGTTTCCCTTGATACCCCTACAGAAGTCTATTCCCCTACTGGGGATCGATTCTACCCCTTTGGCTGAGAATAAACCTCAGTTCTCTACTCAGGTGATAATGAGGGTTGAACCTGATCATCAGGAGTGCTGTAAATTTTTGGTTCTGTATAATCTGCATGATATTATCGTACTGGGCTTCCCTTGGTTGCAGTCTCATAATCCTGTTTTGGATTGGAAATCTGTGTCTGTATCCAGTTGGGGCTGCCAATGTGTTAATACCAACACTCCTGTTTTTTCTGCCTCCCCCAGGCTCAGGATGTTCCTGACTTTTTGATTGATTTTTCTGATGTGTTTAGCGAAAGTAAATCTGCATCCTTGCCTCCCCATAGGAGCTATGACTGCGCTATTGAATTAGTGCCTGGTAGTAAATTCCCTAAAGGTCGCCTTTTTAACTTGTCTGTACCTGAACATGACGCTATGCAGTCTTATATCAAGGAATCATTGGAGAAGGGTCATATCAGACCATCCTCTTCACCCTTAGGTGCCGGTTTTTTCTTTGTGGCCAAAAAGGATGGTTCATTAAGGCCGTGTATTGATTATCGTCTTTTGAACAATATTACTGTAAAATATCAATACCCGTTACCTTTGATTTCTGACCTGTTTTCCAGGGTGAAAAACGTTACTTGGTTTACCAAGCTTGACCTCAGGGGGGCATATAACCTTATTCGCATTAAGCACGGGGATGAATGGAAGACGGCATTCAATACCCCTGAGGGGCATTTTGAGTACCTTGTGATGCCCTTTGGGCTCACTAATGCTCCTTCTGTCTTCCAGTCCTTCATGAATGACATTTTCAGGGATTTTGTGAATAAATTTCTGATTGTTTATTTGGATGATATCTTGATTTTTTTCTAATGACTGGGACTCTCATGTGAAACATGTTCGAACTGTATTCCAGATTTTGAGAGAGAATGCTCTGTATGTGAAGGGATCAAAGTGTCTTTTTGGCGTACAGAGGATCTCATTTTTGGGATTCATTTTGTCCCCATCTGTTATTGAAATGGACCCGGTCAAGGTTCAGGCCATCTGTGATTGGGTCCAACCTACTTCATTAAAGGCTCTTCAAAGATTTTTGGGTTTTGCCAATTTTTATCGTAAATTTATTGGTAATTTCTCGGTTATTGTTAAACCATTGACTGATTTGACCAGAAAGGGTTCTGATGTGGTGAATTGGCCTCCTGAGGCAGTCTCTGCATTTCAGGAACTTAAGCAGAGATTCACTTCTGCTCCTGTTCTACGGCAGCCTGATGTTTCTCTGCCATTTCAGGTGGAGGTTGATGCCTCTGAAATTGGGGCAGGTGCCGTTTTGTCCCAAAAAGATCCAGAGACCCCTAAAAGTAACCCTTGTGCCTTTTTCTCTCGAAAATTTTCTCCTACTGAACGTAATTATGACGTGGGTAATCGGGAGTTACTGGCCATGAAGTGGGCTTTTGAAGAGTGTAGACATTGGCTGGAGGGAGCCAAACATCAGGTGGTGGTCCTCACGGACCATAAGAATCTGGTTTATCTGGAATCTGCCAAGCGACTCAATCCTAGACAGGCCAGGTGGGCCTTGTTTTTCACACGTTTTAATTTTGTGGTTTCCTTTCTTCCTGGTACTAAGAATGTTAAGGCGGATGCCCTCTCGAGGAGTTTCCTTGCGGACTCTCCTGAGTTATCTGATCCTTCTGTTATTTTGAAAGAGGGTGTAGTTCTTTCCGCCATCTCACCCAATTTGAGACTTGCTCTGGAGGGGTGTCAGGAGGATAGGCCCGAGCGCTGCCCTGTTGGAAAATTGTTTGTCCCGGACCAGTGGAAAAAGAGTGTGATGTCTGAGATTCATTGTTCCGCGTTGGCTGGGCATCCCGGAATTTTTGGTACCAGAGACTTGGTTAGTCGGTCCTTTTGGTGGCCTACCTTGTCTCGTGATGTCAGGGAATTTGTGCAGTCCTGCAGGACTTGCTCTCGCTCCAAGCCTTGCTCTCGCTCTAGTGGTTTGTTGATGCCATTGCCTGTGCCCAAGAGACCATGGACCCATATCTCTATGGATTTCATTTCCGACCTCCCTGTTTCTCAGAGAATGACCGTCATCTGGGTGATTTGTGATAGGTTTTCCAAGATGATACATCTTGTGCCATTACCTAAGTTGCCTTCCTCCTCTGAATTGGTGCCTTTGTTCCTTCAGCACGTGGTTCGTTTACACGGCATTCCTGAGAACATTGTGTCTGACAGAGGAGTCCAGTTTGTTTCCAGATTTTGGAGGACCTTTTGTTCTAAACTTGATGTTCAATTGTCTTTCTCCTCGGCGTTTCATCCTCAGTCCAATGGTCAAACTGAGAGAACAAACCAGACATTGGAGACTTATCTAAGATGCTTTGTGTCTGCTGATCAGGATGACTGGGTCTCTTTTTTGCCTTTGGCTGAGTTTGCTCTTAATAATAGGGCTAGCTCTGCCACTTTGATGTAACCTTACATATAATACTATCCAATTACTGATATATTTTTTATAACCCGCTTTTTCTATATGCCATTACCCATTTTGTACACTTATTACTTAGTTCTATCTGTCCAGGCTGTGCCACCTATTTACCTCATCTGAGTCTTCTCACCTTTTTTACTCTCCTATTGGCCTCATGTTCTGATTTTATTAGTGTCTTCTTCAATAAACTTGACTTTATTTGCACTTTCATGAAGCTTATTCTTAGGTGTTTGACAGTTTGAGCTGGTGCGTTTCGCACCTGTGCTTCTTTTGACGCCCCCCCCCGAAGAAGCACAGGTGTGAAACGAACGTTAGGGTCTCTCCTGTCCACATTCCAATAAGGTTGGTTCTTTGCACTATATCCACATTTGTGTAGATACATTATTTCTCGGGTTTATCTAGATCCCGTTATTTGTCCCAATTTTTTGGTCAGCGTCTTTATTGCATATCTTTTCTATCAGGAACCCTTGATTGAGAACATATATCTTCGTGTATATTTTTTGTAAGTCTGTGTTCTGACCACGTATGTTGCACTTTATGGTGCTTTATATTAGATATTCTTGATTTGCACTTTATAATCAATACTTGTGGTTCCTTATGCATAATTACAGATATTTGTGACTAGGGCCTTCTTTTTACATTTATAGTTGTATTACATGTATATGGGTCTAGATATTTTGATGCTATACACCAGCTGAATTGGATGTGGTACTTCGGTGTTGCTGATTCCCTTATTTTTATGGTGTTATTTATTATTGCTTCATCAACTGAAAATTTTGTATTAATAAAATGTGCATATTTCTTATGTACTGCTCTTTTGTCCATTTTTTGTTTTTGGGTATTGACTTACTCTGGATGAGCTTTTTTTAATTTAACCTTTTTTGGGATTATTTTACATTGATGTTAGTGGCCTACTGGAGGTCATTTAGCAGGGTTCTGGCACTGCTCCTTTTTGTACAAAGGAAGAGGTAGCGGTCCTGCTGCTGGGTTGTCACCCTGCTACTGCCCCCTCCACGTCTCCTGATCTTCCTACAGTTCACTTTGATGTGCCATCCTGGATGATCTTCACCATCTGAGCAACTTCTGTGGGTTGTAGACACCGCCTCATGCTACCTCTAGCATTTAGAGCAATGTTTGTTAATTAATTTTTCCTGCTGTTTGGCAAATTGAAAAATCAGTATTGCTTCATAACTGTGTAAGGAGGTTGTGGGGACCTTCGGTTGCTCCCTCTCCTCTTCCCTGATGTGGTCTCCCATGCAGTGCTTTAAAAGTGGGTTATGCCTTAATGTGTTCCTGTTATGTATGTACTAGTGCATATTAATGATTCTGTGCTGTGTTTGTCTTGTCGTGATGTGTTACTATTGTACAATGTCAAGTATGTAGTTTAGGCATAGTAAGGGGTTAATCCAGGTGCCTGAGCCAGCAGCCTCAAAGCAGAAAGGAAGTCCCTGTCTGCAAATGAGTGCCCAGGCAGGCTGGCCCGTGGCAGGAAGTGCTCCCCTGCTGGGATCTGGCCATACCGCTGGAGGGGAACAGAGCTGCCAGAGGACCAGCGGGCAGCAGGCACAAGGACTGTGTGCCCCACAAGAGAAATTTAGCTCCTGGGAGCTGACTGGGAGTCATTGCCTCTGTTGTTGTAGCCATTGCTGTGAATAGGGACAGATCAGGAATTGTTACATTCTTCTATTCTTCATCTTTATTAAACAAGTTGCCACTGTTGTTACCTATAGGGTGTGATGTGTTGTGCATTTAGAGGACGCCGTTCCAACCTGGAGAGCGGTTATGATCCTGAGGTAACCCACTGTGACCTGGAGCTGGGATTAGAACTGTCTTTTCATGTGCAAGGGGCCGGGGTGTGGACTGATCGTGCCTTAGTGGACTCACCCACGACAACCACCCCGTGCCACCTTGTTACAAGTGGACTGGTTGATTTCACAGAAGTGTGAGTGACTTGGTATTACATTGCGTTGTTTAAGTGTTCCCTGTATATTTTTGAGCAGTGCATATCCTGGTATGTGTTCCCTTTTCTGCCAAGGTTCTTTAAAGTATAGAACAAAAAAAACTCACTAATACCACCTACTATTCGCTCCCCCACTGCGTAGCGTCCCCTTCTGAAGCCGGCAGCTGACTTCAGCGTGCAAGCGACGGAAGTACATGAAGTCACAGCCATGTGCCACTAGTCACGTGCATGATGACATTAGCTGCTGGCCTCTGATGGCCCGGCAGCATTTATTGCTGTGCATGGACCTAACGTGTCCATGCGCTGCAACATACTTCAGCTGGATGTACGCAGTGGAAACGTCTCCAACTGCTGTAGTTACACCACTGTTGTCAGATCCACTTATCTGTGTGAACACTACTGTATCCACTGTGTATAGGAGTGGTGGTCACACACTTACTACAGCTCCATTCACACAGAACTGTGTCCCCTATACTCAGGATCTGTGTGGTTTCAAGCAGTTACGTCCCCGAGGCAATTCATTTCTCACCTATCAATTAGAAGAGAGAAGAACTTTTTAGGGGGAAAATCATCATGAAGGGAATTTAAAATTGAGTTTTCCTTGGTTGTGTTGTCATTACTTGCAGTAAAGTCCAAAAAGTGTTGCATGATGTGTGATAAGTAAAGATGCATTAAATTTATCAACCTTCTGTCTAGAGCGGTTTCTCCTCAACTTTTTAAAAAGTCGCCACCAATTAATCTCATTTGATTTTTCCTTATATTCCAAAGCCATATTGCTATTCAAAATTTCATGTATTCTATGTTGTCATGCTTTAGTATGCTTGAGTGCAGCCTTTTTTTTGGATGTTTTACATGAGGGTAGCTCCCTTTGGTTTGCACCTAGTTCACATTAGTCTGGAAGTGCCAGTCAGGTTTTTGTCTTTTGAATGTTAGCTTGCTGACCGAGCACTCCGCTCCCACCAGGTGGTGATTTTAATTACACCAGCTCCCTACTTTACCCATAAATGCAGGCATTACTGACAGAGGTGCATATTCACCCAGAAATTCAGATATCAGCCTAATAGAGGTATGTTCACATTAGGTTAGGGACTCAACAGAATTGAGACCACCTTGACGATGGTTGTTGAGCTTTAAAATGTTTGGCCAAATGTTTATACTAAGCGTCTCAAATTTTTCCTTATATTCCAAAGCCATATTGCTATTCAAAATTTCATGTATTCTATGTTGTCATGCTTTAGTATGCTTGAGTGTAGCCTTTTTTTTGGATATGTAGGGTCTTGTTATGTACAGCATGTAGATTACTTTAATCTATAGAGTATTGGTGGATTTAGGTCAGTTTCACACATGGTATTCGCATTACAAATTACACTAAAGAAAATCAATTAGATTAAGTCAACAAATGGCAGACACTGGAAAAATCAAGCATGGCCTCCACC